>OY294024.1:5245362-5736281 GCA_958510785.1 Exephanes ischioxanthus
CCTTGGAGCATGCCTTGAGCATGCCGCTGTTTCCGCTGATCGCACCCCATCACAGCGCAAAAATCGGGATGACGATGAAATCATCCGTAAAGCCAGTTACGCACTTGTACAGAAGAACGGCAGTTCTTCCAAGTTAATGCCTGCGTGATGTGAAATGCAACGTTCGTGTCTCCGTGCATGCGCAAACTCAGGAACGGCCCGATCGATCCGCAAACGGTTTTCGCCAATGGAATCTGACGTGTGTCAGGGAGATTTTAGACTACCAGAGCGGGGCTATGAACGCTGGCTTCGCGCGAGCCAAAATCCTGCTAGTGTCGCATACAATCTTGGCAACAAGACACTATCATGCTACTTTTACTGAGTTTCAGCAATTCTATAGAGTTGACTGTACATATCGATAGGATAAGAGTGGTGAATATGGGCCAGTCCTACACTGATAAAAAATATGGCTCAATCAACTAAGATTCGGACAGGGACGTTCAACTAAATACTTGTTGGTGCAGCTAAAAATTGGTCAACAGTTGTTTGTTCAACAATTTGTTGGGTGATTTCACAAAAATGATTTTGAGTCATTAAAATATTTTGCTCGACCAACTGAACATTTATTTGAACGTCCCTGCCCGAAACTTAGTGATTCAACTGTACTTTTTCATCAGTGTATTAGTCCGAAAATCAATTATGTATGGACCAGGCCATATTCACGACTGTTACCCCACTGCGAGTCCCTGCCCGAAACTTAGTTGATTCAACTGTACTTTTTTATCAGTGTATTAATCCGAAAATCAATTATGTATGGACCAGGCCATATTCACGACTGTTACCCCACTGCGAGGGACGAGTGATCTTGAGGTCAGGGTACCTTACTAGGTGCCCTAGAACAGTTCTTCCAAGTTAATCGCTGCATAATACGAAATCCAACGTTTGTGTCTCTGTGTACGCGGCAACCTCGGAAACAGCTCGATCATTCGACGTGCAGTTTTCGCGAATGGAATCTGACGTGTGTCAGGAAAGTTTTACATCACCGAGAGCGGAGCTATGAGCGCGGGGTTCGCGTGAGCCAAAAAAATATGCTAGTGTTGCATACGATGTTGGCAGCGAGAGATTATCATCTTATATGAAACTACATATACTGCTATTACTGAGTTGCAGCAATTCTATGACGTTGATTGTATATATTGATAGGATAAAAGAGGTAAATATGGTCCGCCGTTATTAACACGAAAATCAGATATGTATGGAACAGGCCATATTCACGATTGTGACTCTACTGCGAGTAACGAGTGATCTTGCGATGACAAGACACCCTACAACGTTTCTTCCAAGTTAATCCCTGCATCATACGGAATCCATCGTTTGTATCTCCGTGTACGCGGCAAACTGAGAAACATCGCGATCGTTCGACATGCAGTTTTCGCGAAAGGAATCTGACGTGTGTCAGGAAAGTTCTGCATCACCAATAACGGAGCGATGAGCGCGGGCTTCGCGCGCGCCAAATATGCTAGTGTAGCATTCGATCTTGGCAACAAGACATTATCATCTTATATGAAATTACATGTAAGGTAAAGGACCGAGTGTCTGACACTGACCCAGTTTGTGACAGGGGTACCTCTAGCATAGTCGGCTCTCCCCACCATTTGATATGCAGCCAATGGGTAGCACGTGTTCGGGGGGTCGGAAACTGCGACTCTTGGTCCTCCCTGTTAATCCATATGATTTTACACGCTTAAAGTGGGAGAGCTGTGTAGAAGTGCCATAAACTGGGCCTTTTACCTTACTACTGTTACTGAGTTTTAGCAATTATATGACGTTGACTGTATGTAGTGATAGGTTAAAAGAGGTGAATATGGCCTACCCCTATTAATACAAAAATCAGATATGTGTGGATCAGGGCATATTCACGACTTTTCCCCTACTGCACGAAACGGGTGATCTTGCGATAGTAACGTACCCTTGTTAACTGTATTACGCAAGCAGAGAATTTATGAACTCGTAAAACGTTGCCCCCTCATGCGGAAGGCGTAATATCTCTGTTGCTATATGGATTACCTCGATATTCCGGATATCCTGGACGGGTGCTGGCGAGACTCCGTTCGCCTGGCAGCTCCTCGTACTATGGTCATGTACGCCCTGTCTCCCTCTATACTCCTTCTTTATCTTTCGCCCCACTTTTTTGTCGGTTACGTATACGCTTTCACCGCTCCGGTCGAAGCACTCCGCTCTAAGACTTGACGGATAGCCACGAGCCCCTCTGGTAATCCACTCGTGGCAAGTTCGAGACCTCATCCATTTTAAACAACCCTTCCCCCAGTATCTCATTCCCCAACTGTTCTGCGCCCCCATTTTGCGGTGCACTATATTCCAATACCGCTCTTGTTCTGCTCGACCATCCTGCAGCAATCTCTATCCTCCCACCTTCCGTTATAGCGGATGATCTCGGCGCTCAGATTCGTCGATCATAGCGTCAACTTTTTACGGTCGTCATACATAAATAAAAGATGCCTGACAATAGGGGCTTCATGAGAGTAAGTTTCGGATGTGAGATGACCGGATATCAATAATTGTCTGCTTTTTGCAGGGTAGTTTAAAAAGTTCGATACAACGAGCAAAATATCTTCGAATCTACATAGACCGAAAACCGAACTTTAACTTCCACCTCCAACAATGTAAAATTCAAAACAGCTTCCAGAGCCTCACACTTCAGAAGTATCACGTTTAAAAGCCAAGACATCCGTTTCCAACATGTGTCACAAATTTACAAATGAATGTCGCCCGATTATGGAGTACGATACCCGAAATTCTTAAACTGCCAAGAAACAGCCTTATAAAAAATAAGAACCGCCCATACAAGCGCACTTAGGCCCCTCACACGCATACATAACCAGGCAAACCCTTCAACCCACTTAACTCTCTTCTACACGAAAAATCCGGAATAATACCAATTACAAATTGACTAAAAGCTCTCCCCCCGCGATTTGAAAGTGAAAACCTAGAATACATTGAACCACTGTGCATCCAACGACCACCACACATCACCACTACGTACAAAGACCCTACACACCATACAGGAAACCCTCCACGATCGCTGGGTGAGAGCTTTTAGTCAATTTGTAATTGGTATTATTCCGGGTTTTTCGTGAACGTGAAGAAGAGAGTTCTCTTCTTCACGTTCACGAAAAACCGGGAATAATACCAATTACAAATTGACTGAAAGCTCTCACCCAGCGATTTGAAAGTGAAAACCTAGAATATATTGAACCACTGTGCATCCAACGATCACCACACATCACCACTACGTACAAAGACCCTACACACACCATACACGAAAACCTCCAAAGAATGTACAACGTTAACCAAACTTAAAAACTAGCTCAATACTGCCCACATACACACACAAGCCCGCACTCATATTGTTTTACGCAAATCACAGATAAATAAATAAGCTAAAGAATTTATCGAGCTGAAGGACCAAGGTCAATGGCTGTGTCAATGATTCATGTAATCACCAAAACGTTTGTTACACACTTGAAAGATCGATAACCAATGTAACATGTTGCTAATAAATACGCATTACTGCTACTTTAAAAAGTTTTTATTGATGCGCATATATATATACGTTATATCAAACCGAGCGATCTCGCTTCGGGAGGGACCATCAATTTTCGGCAATGATCGTTAATCGTTGCGGTTGTTACAATTCCAAGAGGTAATAATCGCGCGGTCGGTGCCTCTCCTGTTTTTTCATCACAGCTTGTTTTTCACATCCGATCAGCACACAGCAGCCGCCTAAGCGAGCGGAGAATACCGTGGCTCTATCACGCTTGAAAATGGAAACGGGAACTGTAAGAAACCGTGAAATACTGTACCCTAATGTCTGGTGCGGTTCTGCGCGGAAGCAGGGCCGGCGGTCAGCGAAGGAACAGAGCGAATGGACGGTAGAGTGAACCGCGAGAGAGGCCGTTTCCGGCGGGCGTTACGCTCAAAGAAACGTGCCGCCAGTATACCTTGCCCAGCCACCCTCACATACCGTTGCCCCATTCGCGTCTTAATGCCAGGCTCGCGTGCTCGGTATCGACTTTGACCTGGCTAGCGCAAGTGCGATGTAACGCTACTACCAGCCGGACTTATACCAGCGAAGAAAAATAAATCCCTCGTCTCAACTGTCATGGCACAAGCAGCCTGGGATTGCTGAACTCGAAGAGAAAAAAAATCTCACTTTAAATCCATCTTAAGGGAGGATTTAAAGGTTTATGCAACCTCAAGAATACGTTCAAGTTTCCGATATATTTTTCTCGAAGGAGCCGTGCGGAAATAAATATCCAACCGTCAGTTTTCCTGCATGATTAATAAACAGTGAGGGTCGACTGTTCGATTTTGATTTCATCAAGACATATTCGAGAAAAATGGGCTGTGAGTATTATTTGCAGTATAAGAGGCGCGTAGGTGACAGGAGGTTTAGCCGCTTTTTAAGGAGGTATCGCGACTAGGCGATTGTGACAATCTATAATTAAAAGATAAATTCGTGATATCATATTATAAAAAAAAATCAATATCGATGTATGCAACATTTTAAACAGATTAACCGCTTAGTTTCCGAAATATGCGGTGTGAAAGTTCCTTGTAAATATATCACAATATAAATGTACGTCGTAGATTTATATTGTGATATTGATTGTGTATTTGTATTGTCGAATAAGCTAATTTATCATAGACATGTATATTGTCTACAATTTTCACATTATATTTTTCATACGGGAGCCTCCATTTTATTAAATACTTCGTCATAAATCTTCAGCCTGTTGGAACTAAACTCCAAACAATACAAGCAAGCACTCAACCCTGAGCTAGCAATTAAACACGCAGCTTTAATTTCAAAGCCATTCCTACGAGTTTTCAACATTATTTCGTTTGCAATTTCGGCTCAGTTAATTTCACGCCAAAACAAACGCGATGAGAAAGTCACGAGTTTTGATTACGCCAGAGTAACTGAGCCGCACATTTCTGGCCCTGATTTGGAAGTAATTATGACTAATTGCGTTGCCGCGTGCATTGGAAAGTCGTGTATAAACAGCAATAGTTTCCCCCGTCATAGATACGGTGCACACCCGTAAACCTACAACGACAACATCAGCACGTGCGTGTATGCTGAAATCTGCATTGGAAGGTTTCGACATCACCAGACCGGCTTGATGTTTCCGTGCAAGTCTCCAATTATGCGCTCTCCTTTCCACTTCTCGGTACGTAAAATATCACTATTTGAAGGAGCATATAATGTATTACTGTTTGTAGTCACTGTGATGAAGCTCAGTGTCGCGTGCCTCTTGTTTGTCCAATTCCACCCTTCTCTGCGCCATCCACAGCGTTTGCCTTCACGTTCGGTTTCTGCAAGTGAGACCTTCTTGCACTGCCGTGCTCTGTTCCATCGCATAACGTACACCACCCCGTGGAGCCCGTGAAGAACGACCAAGTCGAAAACGGTTCTCTACGAGATCGTAATGAATTTCATTAAACCCTCGTACGTCCCTCGTGGCACTGCGCACGGTCGACGACTGTCTAGCTCGATTCCCTCGTCGCAACAGAACTGTCACAGACGCATCCTTCCGTCCCTCTTTCTTTCGCCACCTTCGACTGGGCTACCGTGCTTCACTGGCAACGTAGTGGGTTTTGAGAGGAAAAACAAGTTAAGAGAAGCCGCAACAAACTGGCTTTTTCGAAAAATTGGTAAAGCACCTGCTGGGGAAGTCATTAACAGCACTGAACTATGTGTTGTATTCAACTTTCGCCTTCGCATAAAATGGCATCTCGAAAGGAAAAAAATATTTTTCGCTAATGGGGCCACATCGTTTTGCCGAACTACAATCGGCCGAATCGTCGTATGGCGGAAATTCATGGATCCAAACGCACTTCATCCGAATAGTCAAACTACTGAAACATTATTTTTCCGAATTGTCAAATTTTCGAAACTTTATTTTAGCGAACGTTATTAATCGGAAATCGTAATTGGTCGAACGTTATTCCTACGAATCGGCATTTAACCGAACGTCATTTTTCTGAATAATAATTTCACCGATCGTCATTCTTCCTGAATCGTTAAACTTCCAAACGTCAAGTTGCCGAATCGTCATTCTTCCGAATAGTGTTTATCCGAGCAGTCTTTCATCCGAATCGCCACTCAACAGAATCAAGAAACTAAATAATATGACTAGCCCGGTCTAGTTTAGTTTAGTGAATACGAATCACAGAGATTCAGTACGAATCGATTCGTATAAATGACTTTTCGGATAAATGACTTTTCGGATAAATGACTTTTCGGATAAATGACTTTTTGGATAAATGGCTTTTCGGATAAATGACTTTTCGGATAAATGACTTTTCGGATAAATGACTTTTCGGATAAATGACTTTTCGGATAAATGACTTTTCGGATAAATGACTTTTCGGATAAATGACTTTTTGGATAAATGACTTTTTGGATAAATGACTTTTCGGATAAATGACTTTTTGGATAAATGACTTTTCGGATAAATGACTTTTTAGATAAATGACTTTTCGGATATAAAATGCCTTTCGGACTTTCGGATAAATGACTTTTCGGATAAACGTTTTTTTTCAGATAAATGACTTTTCGGCTACATGACTTTTCGAATAAATGTTTTTTCAGATAAATTACTTTTCGGATAAATATTATGCGGAAGAATGATGATTCGGCGACTTGACGTTTGGATACCTAACGATTCGGGGAAATGAAATTCGATGAAATTAGTAGTCGAAAAAAATGACGTTCGGTTAGATGATGATTCGGAGGAATAACGTTCAGCCAATTATTATTTCCCAATAGTAATGTTCGCTAAAATGAAGATTCGGAATAATAAAGTTTCAGAAATTTGATGATTCGGAAAATTAAAGATTCGCCAGTTTGTGATTCGGAAAATTAAAGTTTCGGAAGTATGACTATTCGGATGAAGTGCATTCGGACCCATGGATTTTCGGCCATACGACGATTGGGCAGTTTGTAGTTTCTGCAAAATGATGTGTCTCCCTCGTTAATCACCGAGCAGAATCACTTTTAAGAATTGCGGATGGCAGAATGACAGAGAGATCATGACGGCAAGAAGACTAAGATAATAATTCCGCCGATGGTACAATATACGTCGCTGAGTTAACAAGATTCGCAGGATTTTCTCGTTCGGGGCTCTTGCTACGTGTAGACACGGGGTATAAAAAGTTAGAGGGGGCTTGCGCAGCATTACTATGTTTACATACTATGTATACCGTGTGCCGTGGAGCTTATCATTGCAAATGTAGCTCCATCCCTGCGTATCCCACCGTCGACCCTCGGCAGGAATCTTTGTATCTTTATTCCGGGTTACAACGAAACCCCTAGTTCGAGATATAAGACTCCGACAGGGTCCGCCAGTATGGTACACGCTCGGAAGGTGGATTTTTTTTTGCCCGGGAACAGCGAAAGAAGGACGAAGAGGACGAAGAGGAATGACGCGAATATGTTTAGCCAGAAACGAGAAAAGAGGATTACCGGAATGGCGGGGAAACGGGCGGAAGGAACCTCGGAGAATCACGAAAAGGGACGAAGTTTTGGTTCTCATCTCTCGGGGGAGATCGCCGGATAATAACCTTCTTCCGACGGTTATGCCTCGAAAAAAAAAAAAAATTTCACGGATTCTTCGGCCATGAATGGTGGGCTCGGTGGACAGGAATTGCTGCCGCGCAAGCTCGATTAGCTCTCGGGATTTCACGGGCTGTGTTGTTGCGTCTTGCGTCTTCGAGAGAGAGGAATACGAAAACGAAAAATCGGGCTGTGTCGTTGCGAGAGACTTTGTATAGCACACTCTATAAGAACGGCGTCCACGATAAATGTTTTTTTCGGAGGCTCCATGCGTGTATACATACACGCGCGGAGCCTCCGTGCATCGGGCGGATAGTAATCGATGTTGGAATTCAGAGAAGAAAAAATAGCAAGAATGTTGTAGCTAACGTAGGGAAGCGGGAGCGGATTTGTGGTTGGACACGGCGAGTCGGTTCGAAGTCATCCAACTGTGAACGAGGGGTCTCCGAAAGAATATCAAAATCAAATGGTCTCATATTTTCATACATAAATCTCTGGCAGGTCTACGTGCAGAGTCTGCTCGCGAATGGGACACGTACCAACTATTACCTTTCTTTAACGCGTAAGCCCCAAAACACGTCCCCTGGTTTTTCTTTTATTGATGTATCCGATTCTTGGACACGCCCATATCCAACAACCAGAGCCTCCCTTACATTTCTTAGCTTTGTGCCAGGCGACCCTATTGTCCGGAAAACCATGCCCCAGTTTCCAGTCTGCATAGTTCTCGATGCGGATTATCCGGCGCTTCACGATTCAGGTGAATATGAGAGCTTATCAAGAGGCAGTAAGATAGGTTCTCCAGTCGATACACCAAAGGGATTAGTATCCTCCGGGTGAATTAGAGCTCGAATAAATCAGCGCAGAGGGAGGCTACTTCATGACTATGGTCAGTTGGGCTTGCAGCTGAGTATCCCTTTCTCTCGGTCGGCGACGACGGCGATACAATAAATCTATACTGAAGTGCAGCCACCGCGCGCCGCAGGAGAGTAGGTCGCGCGATATCGGACATTTCTCCGTGGCAGCCCGACCAACGGGGATACAGAGATTCCGTTTGGCATTCTCGGGAGACAGCGGTATATATCTAAAGCATCTGGTCGGATGGAGCATTCTCCAGTCTTGTGTACCCACCGGTATAGATTATATATCTAACCTTCCATGCCGTATTAGTCGACGAAACTGAATGCAGCGACATAGACATGAAATAGCTAGTGGCAGGCGGGTATCATCACGTGACAATTGTTCAAGGGGTTTGACGACTGGCGGGTGTCCCTGGAATTCGGCATGCGTTCACTCGAAGCGGTCGGCGTTCTACCGCGGGTCCTCATCGCATTGGGCTTTCTCCGTCCATCTCGGTGTCTGTTCAGTGGACTCTCCGTTACTCGACAGTCACCTGCTGGTCCTCACTCGGCCGCGTAGTAAATTTGCGGGCCCGGTCTCTGAATTCCGGACCGGCCGACTGCGCAGGTATGCAAACTCAGTAGGGAAACTACAAGCATGCATATTGGCACCATTAATCATGCCACTGTATTGAGTGCCATCGCTCGACGGAGCTTCCAGCGCACATCCCCGAATAGATAAAGCTATAGATATAGCGAGATAAAAGATAGTGATGATGGTGGCGAGAAAGCGGTTGGGGGCGCGTACGGGGGGGGGGGGGGGGGGGGGGGGTTCGTAACGTTAATGATGCTGCTGCCCGTACCCAGCTGTAATGGCAGAGCTCCTGGTCGAACCACCACTTCCACCAACCAACTTCCCTTCATCCCCATGGATATCACGCTCGGGCTGCTCGTCTCTCATTAATTACCCTTTGTTTTTATCCCGCTAAAGCGGAAACTACGGAGGCTTTTTTTACGGGCTCGTTGACGGGGAAATGTATACCGGGCAGACGGCCGGAAGTAGAGAGGCAATCGATATTGCATTGGTTATATATATGCGTATATATATATATATATGTACAAGCTACAACGAGAATTAGTGAGCGAGGAGGATAAGCTATGTGTGCAGTCGTATGAATCCTCCGACGGCATGTATCGTACGCTCGTGACAACGTTACCTTTGTTCCATTCGAACTCTCGTCAACTTTATATTCATTCGTCGGTACGAAATGGCGGGGATATATATCATCAGGTATCAAACAGTAATAAAGAGACTGTCGGTGATGCAGCTCATTCCTATGTGCCTATCCTATATGTACGGATATTCATCCGCGCACAGTGGTTCTCGGTAAATACTTGTAGTATATCTATATTTGCTTATATGCCTTCTACAGTGTACACGAACCTGTGATGAAAATCTCGCGGGAGACTGATGCGTACTGGGTTTATTGTGGTAGTGTATTCACTGTATTTATTGTGTTTTTGCTGCTCGTCGAAGTCGTCGAACACGCTTTCTCTTTTACGTTAATTAAATTCGAGATCCGTGTCACGGTATTCTAGCCGAACATCACATTCAGAGGTGGAGAACATTCGTACCGTGTTATTTCGGTAGGTTTTCCCTTACCAAAGCTTATGCAATTTGTAGAGTGCGCGAGCCGAATAAAGGAGGCGGGAAACCGAACTACCAGTGTGGAAATTTTAACACAGCGAATGGGTAGGTATCAGCTAGTTTTCGTATTTGCTATCGATCGTCCGTCTAGAAAAACCTAGTTAGTTCCTAGCGCTATGTTACTGATTGATTAATTAGAGTAAAAGTGGTGAATATGATCCGATGCAATAGAATGGACAGGTGCCGGTTGGGAAAAACACGGGGGCTCAAAAATCAGAAGCTGTATGGTAACTTGTACTGACAACATTGAGGTAATTTAAGTGAGATTACGAAGATTCCTGACGTGTTTTATTCATTTGCAATTGTAAGACACATTCGTAGCACAAACTGCGAATTGTACTCCAGTCTCAAATCATAAATATATGTTTGTAATATTTCTTATCAACAACAAAATAAACCGAAGTTACTTTACCGAATTAATTTCATTCAAATAATCATGATCTTCTTCAATTCGTCGTCACGATTGACATGCATTAATATTATCATTTTTAATTCAGTCAAACAAGAAGAGAGAAAGAACGACGAATGTAATCCGATTCTTGAATTTCCAATATTCGTCTGGGTCACCTGAATTCATTTTTCGATTCATTAATTTTCAACGATAGACAATAATAAGGCATCAATTGCAAATAATTTTTACTTTATTATTTTTCATTATTTTACCTTGCTCATCATTATTCATATCAATATATAACAAATGATGACTCAAAATAAGTCATGAATAATAAGGATCATGTCCGGCCATTATTAAATTTAAAGAGCGATATATTGAATGAATTAAAGCTGAAGCATTTGGTTTCCTGCGATGAATATCAATGTGGTGAGAGAAAGAGCGACAGGTCTGTGATATCTGTAATTCGAGCGAGTGTAAGCCAGTTTAACGAAAGTAGTCAGAATTCTTATTTCACTACGCTACCCCGGTCCGTCAGGGACATATGGAGTAACTTATGAATTCGAAATTCATTGTTAGCGGCTATTGAGTTTCATTAATGTACTTTCGGCTTCGATTCTCGGTTACATTCGCAATGGACATTGTCTTGATAAAACGTCACCCGAAGAAAATGTGAAAGAGGGAGATTAAATTCCTTGGCCGAGATACGGTGAAAATGCTAATCAGAACGTCAGACACACATATTATCGAATCGCAGTCGAGTGTTAGCATTACGGAAAACATGAAAAATATAAAATAAAATACTATAATGCGTGCACGTTTACTGTCATAAAATATAGTTCAACTGTGCCATATCGGGCGTTCGGCCGAATTTACCAGCCGACCTACATTCACTCGAATAACCACATTCAACAATAATAACATTCAATAATAATAATAACATTCGCCTTAAAAATTGTGACAATGATAACGTAAACTGGGCGAATATAAACCATGCGTATGTATACAATCGTTATTATTACCAGCATCCAGATAATGTTTAAACGAAAAGAAAGAAATCCATCTAAAAATTATTATCAATGCAGTATTTCGGAATAGTCTGTTTTTTCTCATTGTTTTCGAATTACGTACAAAGGCGGCTTTTTGCATACTGTGTGCATTACAAGCGATTACAGTTACATTATAATCTATGGTGCTAAAGATAGGAACGGTTCGAACGCATTGACACTTATTAAAGTCTGATAGTCATTGTCGATGAAGCTCATGTTGCGCAATATTAATTTTCAATTAAAACATTTTTAATGGGTTTTTTGCCCCGCTACGTATCAGCGATAACATAAATAATTTTCGAAAAATATATCGTACACATTTTGGTAATGAAAACTCTTGATGGGCATGAAATATCGCGAACACATTGGGACCTTGCTATTTCAAAGATACTTCGGGAACGCATCAGGAGACCCCGTAGGCTACATTTTCGTTTTACGCTTTCTGGATGTTCGCAACGTTGAATGATATTCAATATAAGGCAATAGATACTCCGGAAGAATCCCAGCCGCTGAACAACTAGGTTTATCGACAGAAATGTATTATTCCGGACCACGCCTGGAGTTTTGCAAAGCTATTTTTTCCCGGCCATTCTAGATGCCTTCAGTGTCGATCAAAATTTATTTTTTGCAACACATGCATAAAAAATCTCCTTTTGAGTGTCTGTAAAATCTGTTAAATCTGCAACACATGAGAGAAACATACTGATTTAGTAAACCGGCGCCATTTTTCTTTCTGACACACGAGTTACTTTATCGCACACCTTACAGGCACGAAAAGAGGGACTTTTGTACATTTGTAACCAAAAGTAGTATGTGACACGAGTGCTAAAAAGCGGTTGGGTCGACGAAGGGTGTGAATTGCGCAGCACTCGTCTTTAGTTCGTAAAACAGATAGCACTTGTCTTCGGATCGTGCTGTGAACTTCACAACCTTCGTCGAAAGCCCACTTTTTTACACTCGTATCACAACGTACTACTTTAGGGAATTCCCTGCGATGATCATTTTTTAAGTTATAAAAAAAAATGATAAAAAAGCGTTAGACCATGTCTGTAAAAATACCAAATGAGTTGAACTAAGATTTGCCTTAGTTAAGATTTTACAAATTCAACCTCCAAGATTGTTAGGAATCGCAGTCATTGACTTTAGAGGGTGGACCGGCCGGATGGTATGGAAAATCCTATATTTATAACTAATCACGTTACCTAAATACCTGAATAATCCAGGCAAACGAGGCGAGAAAAAGAGTGACAACCTCCTCCAGCATTCGACTCGATCTCGATTTCAGCGAAGGTTGAGTCACGTACCGGGGACGAGGAAAGTAGCATCGGCGCGAAAAAGGACGAATGATGCGGAAGGATGAGGGAAGGAAACGAGGGAGAGGGATGGGCTTGGCAAGATGCCGAAATTATGAAATCAGCAGTACGTGAGAAGGATTCCGTACCGACAGAAGCAAAGGTGTGCTGCCGGTTGGCGACTATGCCTCTGCTGGTGAGAAAACGACGAGCTGGTGAGAATGTGCGCCGGGAATACAGGTCGCGCTTCCGCGCGAGCGAGAAAGAAAATCCCAAGGTGCGACGATATATATATATATATATAAATCACAAAATATTTTCTCCAAAAAATGTTTAAATGTACATCAAGTACTTGGAAATTTCTTTCGACAAAGCAATTCTAAAGAAGTTTTCGAAACAATTATTTTCGGTAATACATTTGATGAAATATGATAAAAGGAAATCGTATTTGTTCAAGTAACCAATATCTACGAGTGCTTGATTAGGCCTTCTTCTGTCGTTCCCACTAGGAGCGAGGTGATAATCCGCCGAGATAATCCGACAGAATTCATCTATCCAAGAGATGTTGTCCATTCAAGAACAACAGATTTCCTTTGAATCGATCCATGGTGAAGAAAATGCTTACCTCGTGCTAACAAGAGGTTGACCAAAGTCCCTCCGGAAATCAATCTGTACATAAGGAATGCAACATTCTTTGTTATTTCAGTTAGGAATGTCGGGAGACCGACGACCTTGGAGACCTCCCACGCCCACTGAAGGATTTAATTGACGATAAGTGAGTCGTCCGGTTCACTGGACGCGGTCTCGAATATGCTAGTGGTGGTGATTTCGGGCTCCTTCATCCTCTCTCCGTTCATCCGGAATACGTACTAACCGTGCTTCCGACTGCGCCGTAACCTGTGGCCTTCGTCACTAGCTCGAACAGCGCTTACAGCATAACGTACTGTAGTATCAGTGGATAATAGGTACGAGCTCCCTAAGGAGTCCGAAGGGTAAGAGACGAGGTAGCGAGCAGACGAGGGGTGACTTCTGCCGTGCTCGGCAAGTCGAGACAGAGCCATCAACGGCCCGAGAGAGTGCACAGCACGCGAGACAGAACCCCTTTGCCGGAGGACTCTGCTGGAGATGATACGAGTGCGGAGTCTCCGGACTTTCGCGAAAATTCTGAACGAGGGTGAGAACAGCAGCGACGATACGGCACCGGAGAAAACGCACGGGTCTGCGAGCAAGGTGCGGACAGAAGGGAATGCATCTCGTTGACATTGAGTGCTCTCACGACACGTGGCGGTAGGATACGCGCTATATATAGAAAGCACAAATATTTTCCTCGTAGCTGGAAGGTTCGAATAACACCGCGGGAAGCTCGAAGCTCGAAACGACCGAGTACAGGGCGACGGATATGAATATCGCTCGTTCGCAGTAGAAAACGGAAATGAGAGACCTGGGAAGGGCGGAAGAGTCGCGGCGAGGCTCCCCTCGCAGATTCCAAGTCTCGAGTGGATCGCCCCGGGGCCTATGCTAATAAGAACTGGGGAGCGCCACGCTGTGTACGAGCCTGGAGAAAAACACATGTGGCCGGGCGTGTGGCAAAGCACCGATCGCACATGAATCCTTCCGCGAGGAGGGTGAAGATCGGCGTTGAGAGAAAAATATAGTGCGTAGGCGAGGGAGCGATAGTTCTAATGGGGTCACTCGTGACAGGTCATAACTGCGAGCACGCGGATAAGGTAAACGCCCCGATACCCGACCATGTACCAGTCTCCGACCACTGATGCAAATATTGCCCAAAATTAAAAATGTATGAACACGAAACAAATAAATAACTAGCGAAATCGTGCGAATTGCAATAACCCTGTCGGGACGGGCGACTTTGAATTGACCACAAGAACAACCGGTTGAGATCGGCGAAAAAATAACCACTGTTAACCGCTAATTTACCATATTTGGTGTCGGTTTGCCGCCGAACTGTTATCGAGAAACATACTGTATTTTAAGCATTCGAGGACCGTTCTGGTGCGGTTGTATTCCTCATGACAACCGCGAAATAACCGGTAATACAACCGTTCGAGGAGCTTTCCGGTTGTTGTAATCGTTAT
The DNA here is from genome assembly GCA_958510785.1 of Exephanes ischioxanthus. Taxonomy (NCBI): domain Eukaryota; kingdom Metazoa; phylum Arthropoda; class Insecta; order Hymenoptera; family Ichneumonidae; genus Exephanes; species Exephanes ischioxanthus. The sequence goes on from OY294024.1 coordinate 5,260,356, forward strand.
AACCGCAACATCATGAGTACAACAACCGGAACGCTCCTCGAGCGGTTTAATGGCCGGTTGTATTGCGGTTGTTATAAGTAAAACAACTATCAGAACGCTCCTGTTGCCGACACTTTTACGGTTGTAACAAGTAAAACAACTGTTCCAGAACTCTCCTTATACTGGTTTATCAACTGTAAGTTTACAGTCATAATAAGAAAAACGCCCACTCTGGAACGTTTTTCGAATGTTTATAATATCGGTAATTTTGCGGTCGCAATAGGTAAAACGACCACAATCCCTCAGAGACGGCGTGAAAATAAGGGGTACGGCGCCGCTTCGCAGCGCTACGTTCGGTCGATTTGCGGTTTTTAGCAATTATTTTTTGGACGTTTTCGTCCGGTTTTTTTATCGGTTGAATTACCGCAAAATTGCAGTCGCCCGTCCCGACAGGGAACTGCAATTCTTTATGTCTGTACAGGGATAAAATAAAAATAGTCATTCCAAACTCAGCCCAAACTCAGCGGCCATAACCTCAATGTCGAGTCGGTGCCGTTCGAACATTCGGGTGAGCTTGCTGTTATTACGTTTAATTACAGCAATTATTCGACAAGTAAGTGACTATATGAGGTGTTCTACGTATTACATTTGCCCGACCAAACGAGGATTTAAATTTAGTGTACAATTTTACTGTGACGTTGTTTTATGTTTTTCGATAAGAAGATTTTTATGTTTTTATTATCATCGACTATGTCTCAATAGTATAAAAGATGTTATCTTATTCTATAATCTATCATGAAGTATTTATCAAGAACGTTGCGTAATTAAAAAAAAAAATTAATGAAGTTTGCAACAGTTGCATAGACTCGTATCGGCGGGTGGTTGATATAGGGGCATGCCTGGTCGGATACTGGTGCATAATCTGGAATCGGTGGTGTACTAATCGATTAACTTTCCTCGTTGTTTGTTAACTTTGCAAAAAAACTATACCCTATGACACGAATTGATGAACCCTTTTCGAAAAGTAGAGAAGCCAAACTTTCCATCAGTCACATCCACACTGAGAGAAGGATCTAGTAAAAATTACCAATCATCTAAAAAAAATGCTACTATGTGCTATAGCACATAGTAGTAGAATTACTATAGCACATAGAGACTTCTCGCCCCTATGGCAAAAAGTCTCAGATTAGCCAAGAATTTTTACCATAATATCTAAAAAAAATTCTTATAAATCCGACACTTTCTACCATAGGTGGCGTCTTAGCGCCCTACTACTACGTGCTATGGTAATATCTCTCAAGCTATATAGTCATTTTTCCTAGATCCTTCTCTCAGTGCACAAATACAAAAAGTTCATCTTAGCATGAGAAATGTAATTTTCAATTATTCTGTTCTCGAAGATGGCCGTTTATTGAGGCGTTTACCTTTCATTGTGTGCCATCGATATCGCTCTATCTCTGTGACACACCCTGAAAGAGGGAGCGTTTACACGTTAGCACATAGAGACTTCTCGCCCCGTATGGCAAAAAGTCTCAGATTAGCCAAGAATTTTTACCATAATATCTAAGAAAAATTCTTATAAATCCGACACTTCCTATCATAGATGGCGCCTTAGCGCCCTACTACTATGTGCTATGGTAATATCTCTCAAGCTATATAGTCATTTTTCCTAGATCCTTCTCTCAGTGCACAAATACAAAAAGTTCATCTTAGCATGAGAAATGTAATTTTCAATTATCCTGTTCTCTAAGATGGCCGTTTATTGAGGCGTTTACCTTTCATTGTGTGCCATCGATATCACTCTATCTCCGTGACACACCCTGAAAGAGGGAGCGTTTACACGTTTACGTCTTCCGGGAGGCAAGACGCGCCGCTGCAAATGGTCTCGAGGTCGCGAGAGCCCGTACATTTATCGCCGTAGGATTTCAATGACGAGTCGAGAGTGCGAACAGAATGAACTGATCTCTTCCGGCAGGAATATATTTCCTCTGAATTTTACTCGCGACGGAAACGAGAAACCCCGGGAGCTTCAATGTGGATATACAACGAGGAAAGAAGCTCGCACGCGTTAACACGGAGGAAATTGTGTATAGCTGCCGAGAGACGTGCAGCGAACGATGCGAGTAGAAAATGTAAGTGTTATAAGCTGAAAGTTATAAGAATGTGAGAAGGGACTGCCGGCTTGTAGCTGCGATACTGCATTGCTGCTCACGTGGGTTTTGTAAGGACGACTCGTCTGGGCCATCGGGAAAAGATTGCGCCCCCTGTCTTCTTTCTCCTCTTCTTTGCTCTTTTCCTGCTTCGCTATATATTTTTTTTTATATAGTATACTTTTCTTCCCTTTTTCCCGATCCCATACTGGGACCGGAATGCCCCGTATCACACTGTGCACGATGGTGTACCTACGTGTATCGTGTACATACAACTAACGCTATATACCTACACGCTCCTTCGGAAGTTTGTTGCAATCATCATTTGTCTTCGTACCGACGTGCTACGGTGGTGGCTCTTCTCTATTTTTCCAACTCTTTCTTCTCTTCCTCACTTATTTTTTTTTTTGTCTCTCTGGATGTGCGAACGTCCTTGTCGCACACTTCCCGACCGTTGGCCACAACCCCGATGGCCCACCACCTGCTGCCTTATTTAGCCTACTCTTGGTATTTCAGCTCTCGGCGGTCACTGTTTTCATGTCCAACCTCTTTCCGTCTCGTCCACCGCCACTCCTCACGATCTTCTCTATTTGTTTTTCTTTTGGCACGAGTTCTCGTTCCTTTCGAATACGTGCACGGAATTGTCCGGTCGTCGGATGAAGCGGAATCACGATGGATCCCCCGCCCAAACGGCAACCTCGAGAAACGAACAACACAAGCCGTGTGGAATGGGGAGAACGATCATCCACGCAAAGCGACCGCCTGGGGCCCGCGGTTTCTCAACATACACTGCTTCTTTTCCTCGACTTTATTCTTTGAGGGTGCATCAGACATGCTCGACAATAGTCCGTTCTCTGTTTTATTATCCCTTATGAATAGAACAATTTTACGACTTTCTTGATTGACTGATTTTTTTGACGTTTTTAATGTTCAAAGTTTTGGATAATCAAAATTTGGATCGGACTAAATCACGAGTCTATATAATGTGCTGTCGATTGGACACTCAAACGGAGACTCAGAGACTTGAATTCTTCATCCTTTCAAAATACCATTGGGAGATAAAAGAAAAACTATTTTTTAATGTCAATGCGAGGGCACGAGGCGCGCGAGCCACGACAACCGCTAGTTTTAATATTAACGAACGTTCAGTAAAGTCTGAGGTAATAAATAAAAACTGCCGGCATAATTATGTCGCAAGAAACTTGGATCGGAGACAAATATTAGATTGGACAAAATTGCAAGGAGTGAATTACAGAATTGTCGAAAAGTCGAACGCTACATATTCGAACCGTCGAATTCTACAATTGTGGATATTAAGAAAGTCTAGAATTTTGAGTTCATGAGAACAACGGACTGAAAGGCGAATGATAAAAATAGCGAATTATAAAAAAGACGCATGGTCAAAATAGTGAAAATAGCAAACGAAAAAAAATTATTTGCAGAATTTTGAGCGATTTTCGCCTTTTCTATTCAATATTGATACTCGCTATTTTGTCTAATATATCGCGTATTCAAATTTTAGTCATGTGAAATGTTTATCTTCGACACATTTCTGTTGGTTATACTGGTTGCTATTCTGTTAGGAATAAAGGTCAGTACAAATATATCATGTTCGTCATTTGTAATTTCTGAAATCACTCATTTCTGTATCATTTCAAACTATATTTTGTTCATTCTGAATACACATTGTTTGAATAGTAATTTTTGAGTACCTAAACGAGTATTCCAATAACTCATCGTTTGTCGCACATACAACTTTCGGATAACTTATAATTCGTTATTTTTGTATTCGCAATGATGAAATTTGGCAACACTGCCCCTTCTATACTTAGTTATTCGCAATTCTGAGCCCTACCATTCGTTCTCCTTTTGGCCGTGTTTTTGGTACAAAATATTCAGCCGGGGGTAAAATAAGTAGAGGTAAAGTAATACGTTGAGAGATAACAGCGTTTTGGAATAGTGATTAATGGACAACGGGGAGCGCAGCGCGCGCCCTTAAAGGGGGAAATACATAGAAATGGTCGAAAACGACGAAACGACCAATCGTTTTCAATTTTTCTTTAAAACTATAAGGTACCAGAGACTTTGATTTTTCTTTACCAGAAACTTTGAGCGCGATTAACTTAAAACTACATTTTCAAAATTTGCGGCAGCGTTAAAAAAAAATATATATTCATCTGATTCATTTCAACAAAAGGTTTTTAGACACATAATTGCAAACCCTTGTCGATAAACCTCCAACTTAATTAAAAAAATAATTTAACAATAATTTTTTGCATAAAAATTTTCTGTGAAAATTCGATCTTCTTTCTCTGACTGCCGCCATTATTACGAGTTTCAATTTTTTAAACCTTTTCTTGGTTTACCGACAGCGTACTTTCATATAGAATGTAATGGTTTTTGAATTTTTTGTTTCTGTTAAAAAAAAAACTACAGCTGCCGCAATTCGACATCACGGGGAAAATTCGTTTAGGTACAATTGGCTGCAGGCTGCTGATGAACACTTATTATCGATTTAAAAAAATGTTTTTCATGCCTTCTAATGTACAATAAAATACCCTAAAAATTTCAAAACAATTGATCGAGCAGTTCCGTTGGACAGAAATCCCAAAATTTTTCGTCGTTTTCGTCCATTTCTATGTATTTCCCCCCTTAACCAAATTTGTTTCTGTCAAATTTGAATGACTCTATCGAACTTGGCCACTCGAGCCCCATCCTCGTCGACCAATCACGTTTCGAACAAATCGACAACAATAGTCCAACTCGCAATGCGATATAAAACTCACACGTCAACAACTTCGATAGCTCAATAAAAAAAATCATTTTTCACCAACTTTTCAAGAGAGCGACGACTTACTTCAGAGCTGCCGCTGCGCTCGCGCATTGCGTGCGAACTTTGTTGCCTCATCGATTTATCACAGCACGAATAAGAGGGCAACAATGGAATAAATGGCAATAATAGGAATCGCCCAATATTGATCGCTTCGAAAGAAGAAAATATCGTGACGCGGATTTTTTAGGGGATGATACACAGGATTTGCGGCACTCGGCATGAAACTCATTTTGTCGGTATGGAGTTATGCGCATAACCATGTTCAATAATGAACTTTTAATTATGTTTCCGATAAAATTCCAATTGCGTTTGACAGAATCCGAGGTACAGAATCGTTTAACGTAGTCCGAGCGGTACAGTTCCACCAAACGTGAGTTTCAGAGGAAATTACGAACGCTTCTCGCTGGAATAAAAATCTGAAAAAAATCAACTATATGGGAGGTGATGCAAAGATTGTTTTGTGAAATAATAATTCAAATTTATCATTAATAAATTGAAGATAAAAATCATTATTCAACAAATTAGCCGGCAACTTACCTATTTCCCTTCATAAAAATAAATTATTTTTCTGAATACATGTGCATTTTTTCAGAATGTTTTGTAATCTTTGAAAATTGCGTTTTTTTCACAACTTGAACATAGAAAAAGGCGATTTTGAAAGATTACAAAACATTCTGAAAAAATCCGCACGTATTCAGAAAAATAAACGAATCATTTTTATGGAAAAAATTGTTAAGTTGCCGAATAATTCGTTAAACAATTATTTTTATCGTTAATTTGTCATTAACATTTTGGAGTTATTATTATATAAAGACCGCATTTGCAACACCTTCCATATCGTTGATTTTTTTTCAGATTTTCCATCGAGAAATGTTTGAATTTTTCCCGGAAACTCACGTTTCCGGGAAACGTACCACTCGAACTACATTAACAAGCAAATTTAAAAAAAGTAAATTTGGCTGTATGCGAATATTCGGAATTCTAGAGTAATCCAATTCAACGAAGGGGGCTTTTCATACAAACGCACACAATTTAGCGATGAATTACGACTTGCATATTTTAGAACTGCGCTGCGGAGGCAATGAAAAAAATGTTGTATAATTTAATTACTCATTTCACGTTGGAAGTTTTAATAACAATCGTCTATTTAGCCCCGAAGCGTTATAAAGCGTCATACTTAATATAGACAAAACTGCACTCGGAAGTATATCACGCTTATTTATCACAAAACAGGATACAAGTGTTGCATATTAAATTTGCATATCACTTTCTCATTCTTTTTCGTCGTTAATAACGTCTTCTCGAGAAGATAGTATTTATATTGTAACGAATATGTAGCTGACTATTAGTTGAGACACACGATATTAGTTAGGATTGACAATAGACGGACGAACGGACGATCGAGACAAGATCGATCGTCATGTAAAACAGTCTGGTCTGACACGTCTGAACGAACAGACGTGTGACAGCTCGTGCTCGGGATATTTAGATACGATTATATTAATAATATCCGCCCCCAAACTAAATACGCGCGTTATTCATTTGCTCGGTCGTTACAATATAAATGTTGCCTTCCGTCATTGCGGCTTCGTAGAGGGAACTGTGACAAAATCGAATAAAACATGGAGTTTTTGTTGGATCTCGTAATATCCGGTGTATCCTGAATCGGTAGTTTTATTAGTTCGGTGGGTTCCATCCACTGTTTAGCAACGAGGCTGCGCAAGCTACAGCACATAAACTGAATTTTGAACAATGCAAACGTAAAATATTTTTATTTGTATTTTATTTCAGACAAAAACTAGGAAAAGCAATAATTTTCTTCTTCCGAGAAGAAGAGTTATGGATATAGCAACGTGGTCTGTAGACCAGATTAAAATACGCTCGATCTTTCTCTCTCGTAAAAGGAGAAACTTTTCGGGTAACTGCAGCAAGGTCAATCATGAAACAGTAAAGTAAACATCGAGCAATTACCGGAGAAAAATTTTTGATAGTTGCGCCAGCGAGATCAAGAGACGAGAATCGAATCCAGAAGTACGTTACAGACGTACTACTAGACTGTAGTGTAGTAGACGTTACGCCATAGTAGTAAAGATCAATGTGCGTTGCTGCATACTCGGCGGATAGAGAATTTGCCCCAGAGACCGCACATTCGTGGATCCGTATACGATTCTCAGGGTAGTTATACTACAGTTCTGAAATGTAAGGTATGAGATGCAGGGGCTAGAATACAAGACCGGTTGAAGTAGAGATCGCAATAATCTCACCCAAGGGAAATAACATATTTATGAGAACTCTGGTCTGTGTTCGCACGATTCGACCCGGATGCGCGACTATTTCGTGTAGTAACGACAAAATAGTGTCTACCAAGATCGTCGAGATTGCACCGAAATACAACACTAGTTACCTGCTACCATTGTGAACCAGACACATGATTGTCTCTTGTATTGCGTGCTTGAATTTAGCATTATCGCAGTGGTTTTACACGCAGACGCAGACGCAGATGCAGACGCGCAGACGCAGATGCGCAGCGTAGACGCGCTGACGCAGACCCAGAATCCCCCCTCCTTACACCTGTTAATTGTCCTTTTTCAATAACCTTATTAGCACCGGATATCGGTCTACGGTGATGTATTTTTCCGATAACCTAATTTGCTCAAATATCGGTCTACTGAGATTTATTTTTTCGATAACCTAATTTGAGATGTAACCGCGTAGGAAAAAGTCGCATGGGAAAGTGTATTAAATTGAGTACGGGTGGAATATGGGAAATAGTATGGAAAAGAATATTAGGTGGAATGTAATCTGAATATGGGTTTTGTTCAGTTTCTAGATTCACCCCTTTTCCAGACTCTTTGCCAACTATCGCGTACGACCTCGAATATTTTCGTGCAATCAACCCCACGCACTTTTCCAGACTCTTTCCCAGTCATCGCGTAGAGGCTCAACATTTTTTGCATAATCAATCCCATACTCTTTCCCAACCACCGCGTACAACCTTGAAAACATTCCTATTGTACGCGGTTGGTGGGGAAGAGTCTGGATAACAGTATGGGATAGATGGACCGAACATTTTCGAGGCTGTACGCGATGACTGGGAAAGAGTCTGGAAAAGTGTATGGAATTGATTGCGCGAACATTTTCGGGGTCGTACGCGGTGGCTGGCGAAGAGTCTGGAACAGTGTATCTGTTCCAGACTCTTGATGAATCTGGGAACTGAACAAACCCCATATTCATATTATACTCCACCCAATATTCTTTCCCGTACTATTCCCCAGATTCCACCCATACTCAATTTAATGCACTTTCCCATACGACTTTTTTCTACGCGGGGTATTTTTCCGGTAACCTAATTTGCTCTAACATTGGTCTATTCAGTTATCTCGTCGCGATTTTTCTAGAGATATTAAGATGCTCTAACTATACAGAACAAAGTTTAGTGATCCTTTTCTGTACTCATGCTAAACTAATTCGCTCTAACATCGGTCTATTCAGTTATCACGTCGCGCTTTTTCTAGAGATATGAAGATGCCCTAAGTATACAGAACAAAGTTTAGTGATCGTTTTCTGTACCTATGCTAAACTAATTTGCTCTAACATCGGTCTATTCAGTTATCACCACGCGCTTTTTCTAGAGATATCAAGATGCTCTAAGTATGCAGAACAAAGTTTAGTGATCGTTTTCTGTACTTATGCTAAACTAATTTGCTCTAACATCGGTCTATTCAGTTATCACGTCGCGCTTTTTCTAGAGATATGAAGATGCTCTAACTATACAGAACAAAGTTTAGTGATCCTTTTCTGTACTTATGCTCAACTAATTTGCTCTAACACCGGTCTATTCAGTTATCATGTCGCGCTTTTTCTAGAGATATTAAGATGCTCTAAGTATACAGAACAAAGTTTAGTGATCGTTTTCTGTACCTACACTGATAAAAAAGTACAGTTGAATCAACCAAGATTCGGGCAGGGACGTTCAAATAAATATTTAGTTGGTCGAACAAAATATTTTAATGACTCAAAAATATTTTGGTGAAATCAACCAAAAAATTGTTGAACTAATCAATTTTTTAGCTGTACCAACAAAATGTTTAGTTGAACGTCCCTGCCCGAATCTTAGTTGATTCAACCGTATTTTTTTATCAGTGTATGCTCAACTAATTTGCTCTAACATCGGTCTATTCGGTTATCATGTCGCGCTTTTTCTAGAGATATTAAGATGCCCTAAGTATACAGAACAAAGTTTAGTGATCGTTTTCTGTACCTACACTGATAAAAAAGTACAGTTGAATCAACCAAGATTCGGGCAGGGACGTTCAAATAAATATTTAGTTGGTCGAACAAAATATTTTAATGACTCAAAAATATTTTGGTGAAATCAACCAAAAAATTGTTGAACTAATCAATTTTTTAGCTGTACCAACAAAATGTTTAGTTGAACGTCCCTGCCCGAATCTTAGTTGATTCAACCGTATTTTTTTATCAGTGTATGCTCAACTAATTTGCTCTAACATCGGTCTATTCGGTTATCATGTCGCGCTTTTTCTAGAGATATTAAGATGCCCTAAGTATACAGAACAAAGTTTAGTGATCGTTTTCTGTACCTACACTGATAAAAAAGTACAGTTGAATCAACCAAGATTCGGGCAGGGACGTTCAAATAAATATTTAGTTGGTCGAACAAAATATTTTAATGACTCAAAAATATTTTGGTGAAATCAACCAAAAAATTGTTGAACTAATCAATTTTTTAGCTGTACCAACAAAATGTTTAGTTGAACGTCCCTGCCCGAATCTTAGTTGATTCAACCGTATTTTTTTATCAGTGTATGCTAAACTAATTTGCTCTAACATCGGTCTATTCAGTTATCACCACGCGCTTTTTCTAGAGATATCAAGATGCTCTAAGTATACAGAACAAAGTTTAGTGATCGTTTTTCTGTACCTATGCTAAACTAATTTGCTCTAACATCGGTCTATTCAGTTATCTCGTCGCGCTTTTTCTAGAGGTTTTAAGATGCTCTAACTATACAGAACAAAGTTTAGTGATCGTTTTCTGTACCTATGCTAACGCAGTAACTGAGACCCGTATCCAGGAACGAATCCAACGAAGAAATGCTGCAGGAGTTAATTCCGATGAATTACGCACTAGGTTAGTGGGGTACCGGATTTGTCAGCGCACTTCACGTTATAGTGGAAGCTCGGCTAACAGAGCTTCAACTACATACATAACTATCGGATGTTGTGGCTCACGCGCTCGCATTGACTTTGTGACATTTGCTTTCAACCTCTAATCTCCTAACCGTTTTTAACCATAATTTATGTTTGTTTATACTTAAACCATACATAGATTACATGCACGAAGGTTTTAAGTCGGAAAACGAAGGTCCTCATTGCATGTCTTCATACCTTCAAACCTTCATGCCTACACGAAAGACTGTCAGTGTATCTGAGTGTTCGTGTGAGTCTCCAATCGATATGTACTTTATTATTACGTAGATAGATCGTGTAGACGAACAGCATGTCCGAGCATTATAAGATGTATCTACTGCAGTTGTGGCGTGATTAAACTCCATGCCTAGCAGCTACGGCTAGGAATCGCTTGAGCTTATACGCCGAAACGTTCTATTACATTCTATACCCTCTTATTTCTTTTATAGCACGATTATTTCCTACAAGTGCAACGTATTCAGCGGCCAGTGACAGTCACAAGCGCGTATGACGTACAAAACGAGACGTCGAATGCATACACACAAGACCCCCACAGGACAAACCATTCGCTGCACAGGTGAACGGTCTCGTACTACGTACTAGCCTCAGTTCGTTGGATTTGCCTAACGATCGCGAAATGTTCCACCTCGATATGGAATGGAGTCAGACTTTCCTGTGTGCTCCGTTAAGGCCACCAACTACGACCAGAGTTGACGAGGGCGAGGGAACGGTCCCGTGCCTTTGGGCCATAGCCTGCGGTGGATCACTCCAGCAGTGTTCTACCACGCTATTTCGCATACCACCCCGATCGTCGTAGGTACGCTAGATACAGATATATATTCCGGAGAAACCGAGCCAGCGAGAGCTGCAAACTTGATCGATGACCGCGTCCAGGCTGGACGTTGTCGCGATACACGTAAGGGCCCCTTCGCCGTACAACGATAAGCCAACCTAGGGCGCTCGCCACGGTTTCGCCGATCCTACACGAATAATCGATCCTCACACTCCGAGCCGTTGGTATAGGCAGAGGCAGTCCACAAGCTTGCAGAGCACCGTTACCTCCGGCGGTTTGCACATGGCTTGACGCCATAAACCCTGCCCCGCACACGATCGCTCTCCTCGCTCCCTCTCGCGACCACCCTCGCTGCCACACTTCTCCTTCATCCTCTGTTTCTCTCTCGTCAGTCTATAATCGTGTGCAGCGAAAATCGAGGGGAGGGTAAGTAAGTGGATAAACGATCGAAGCTATACTATGATGGGAGGAAAAAGAAGAAGAAAGAAAAAAAAACCGGGAGAAAGTAGCATAGTTAAGCCGAGGGCAGTTCTTTTTCGCTGTTACGGCAACACGCTTGGACTGACTGGCTGCGTGACACTCGTTATTAAAAAATATATATAAGAACAAGGGGCTAGCGGCGGTGCTGTGTGGTGGCTGCTGTACGGAGTTTATGTCGGTACCGGCAACTCGTAGATTCGCGTATCTGTAGTGCTCGATCGTTTCGACACCCCTATCGCCTCCCCGGGCGCTATATGAGCGCGAATCGCGCGAGGCATCGCCAACTCTTCCTCTCGACCGCTCTTTTCAACCACACGAGCATTGGTCCGATACCTCGATACAGTGGAACCCCGTTTATCGGAGGTAATGTGGGGAGACCGTACGTTCGACGAGTAAATTCTCGGATAACGCGGATAACATACTCAATTCAAACTTGTACTACTATTGTATATTTTTTAAAAATTACCACTTCATATGAGCATTAACTTTATCGGTTAATGCAGTTATTTTTTAAATATCATTATATTTTATATTTATTATATAAAATTATATAATTTTATATAAAAATAAATATATGTTATATTTATTATTAAATATAATTATATAAATATAATTAACAGTAACTCCGTATAAGCATAAATCATTGCAGTGAGGAAAAACATTGGTTGGATTAACCAAAAGTCGCGGTGACATACGTTCAAAGCTGTTATTTGTTTGTTACAGATAAAGCATTTTTTTGTTAATCGATTATTTGCTTCAATTTATTCAAAATTTGTCGATTGAAACAAACATATTTGTTGTACCAACAGAATACACCTTTGAACGTATGTCACAGCACATTTGCTTAATCCAACAATTTTTTTTTTTTTTTTTTCGGTGTGATTCTACAATTCGAACTACTGTGCAGCTTGCAATATAAGAACGCAGCAAACTTGTACAAGTTTAAGCGCGTAAGCAACAAAGTATTTGTTGCTTACGCGCAACAAATACTTTGCTGCTTTATCCGTTCTATCCGAGCCTACACCTCGGTTAAGGCGGAGGGCTCGGATGAGTGGGGTGCGTCGGATAACGCGGAGGCTCCTTTGATCGAAGGTCGGATAAACGAGGTTCTACTGTACAACAAAGTGTCCTAACACATTATTTTATATATCTCTCTATAATATAAAACGATTTCGCCGCCGCCGCCGCCGCCGCCGCCGCCGCCGTGTTCAAGAATCGAGGGGGGTGGGGCATAGCAACCGGGGGAATGGTTGCCATAGCAACCGGGGGAATGGTTGCCATAGCAACCGGAGGGATAGTTGCCATAGCAACCGGAGGAATGGTTGCCATAGCAACTGGGCGGATGGTCGCCATAGCAACCGGAGGGATGGTTGCCATAGCAACCGAAGGGATGGTTGCCATAGCAACCGGAGGAATGGTTGCCATAGCAACTGGGCGGATGGTCGCCATAGCAACCGGAGGGATGGTTGCCATGGCAACCGGAGAGGTGGTTACCGTAGCAACCGGAGCAGTGGTAACGAAAAAAAAAACGCGCCGATTTATCTACTGCACAGTGGTGTGGAAACGATAATATAAATGAGTTTCTCCTTTATCTTAACACATTGTGGAGGATGAAGGGGGAATTTAAGATTTATATTTTACGTTTCGGAAAGAAACGATAATTATATTTTTATATTGTTGCGTTTACAAATATTGAATTAGTGTTTGTGATGCATGTATATTCATATGCGAGCGCGCGAAGCGCGCGAGCCACCAGCTCCACTAGTATATATATATATTCCAATTTAGTGCTTCGTTCTCGGATGACGACAAAAGAACCGGAATTATTGGAGTATAGCTCGGGCTTCCGGATAGAGCGAAGAGGGACAGCGTTGGAAAGTTCGTAAATTGGGGATGAAAATCGGGATGAACTAATTCGATCAGGCAATCTGAAGGAGAGGACTCGCGGAGTGGTTGAGGTCGGCACTCCGATGTGCTGGGCTGCGTTACGTGGTGCCTCGCACGAACACATTTACAGAAAAATTTTGAACAAATACGTTGACGGACGGAAGCACCGCCGGACAGGAAGGCTACGGGAATGCGACGTGGAGGCCCGGCTGGCTTCGAGTGGACGCGATGAACGCGAGGTGTCGAGGGAAAAAAATTACCAGGAAAAAGGTTCGCAGTTTGTTAGCTGACGGTTTTTCCGGTATAGAGCTGCTACAGCTACGGACATCGGCGCTACCCCAGGCTCAAGGGACTTGTTCCCTTGTCCGGAAAAACTGTGACGGTTCAGCGTTGCAGCATAAATAGACAACACGAATGATAGAAACATACGTGTTACGATAGCGCATTGGTTAGCGCTCTTACACAGTAAAAAAAAATCTATTTTTTAGAACTTTTTGTCCACAAACGATCACAATTTTTTATTTGTTAATTTTCCGATCGCACCATCTGGCTCTAGTTTTACGATCAAAAGTACAAACAAGAATTGTTAATAACGCGGGAAATGTAAGGACAGAGGTTTGTATATTCAAACTCGAACGAAAAAGTTTGTGGCTTATTTAACAAAATTATTTTTACGAAACTTCGTATTCCGATTTTACGAAATTATTTTTTACTGTGTACTTAGCAATCGACGGACCCGAGTCTGGCGAACACCATATTTCCTATCATTCGCATTTGGATGTTACATCATCGACGAGATCGTTTTTTTTAAAAGTATTTCTTTGACATTCGTGTCATATAGACGAAATTTTTCTCAATTGCTCCGAATTGCTTATAAAATTTTAGTTTTTTTTAACCAAAAATATGCAAATAAAATGCCTCATCCAACGAAGATAATAGATTTAATAACTTGATTTAGAAAATATCTGAGACCTATGCGAAACACATCCTATGTGTTTCTCTCGAGGGAGTCTTAATTTCTTTGCAGACGGAGAAAATGTTATTAGTTGAGATATTTTTTTTTGGTAATCTGTAATTTGTAATTTTTTTCTGTTTCGAACTATATCCGATTTTCTGTTAAGGTTTGGTCCATCAGTTCGTTGATGGTCGGAGAAATTCGAAGAAATCTTTGCGCTCTCAAAATAAATTTCTGAAATTAGTAAATCTGAAACCCATTTTTAGAATTGAAAAAAATGTTAACCACCGCTCTCGATCATTACGAAACAACAAGACAGTGTACTCCAAATCGAGGTGTCGCTTACCCCACAAAAACTCACCTAGAAAAAAAATTTATTTGACGGCCACCGTTTATTTGGTTTGAGTAAAATATTTAGTTGATTTAAATAAATCTTTATTTAAATCAAATAAATATTTTACATAAACCAAATAAACGGTGGTCGTCAAATAATTTTTTTTTCTGGGTGAACTTTTGCGACGAACGAATTCCGCGTCAGACTCTACTCAATTAAATTTTTCGCACACGATGTCAACGCGTCCAAATATTCATTTAAACAGTGAACGATTGGAAGCGAAACCAATGTTGTGCAGTATGTCATATAAATATCTTGTTAAAGTAGCATAAAATGCGATCGTAATATAGTGCTTATTGATTCATCCCGAGTGAACAATGATTTTTATTCCCGATATACCCCGTCGCAAAGTACACAATATCCCCGAGCCTGTTAATAACGGAGAATCCACGTTGATAATATTTGTTAAGGGTTTTAACCGCGTTTACACCGCATCCTCTAAACCTCACACTACACTTTTCCTTCTATCCATAACTCCCCATCTCTCCCGCATGCACATTTCGTTTATTTATTTATCCGCGCGACCTATTGCCATCATTTATTTGCCGTAACGCGTTAATCCGTCACGAGGACGAGCGTAGCTGGCTGATGCTGGATGGTCCGCGGCACTATATGCGGCGTGGTGCGTATACGTAAAAAGCGTACCGGTTGTTGTGGGGTAGGCGATGGCTTTGGTGGATAAACGGAGAACGAACGCCAGCTGGCACAGGGGCGATACTTTATGCACAGCGACTGCTGATAAGAGATGGTGGGCAAGAGATTGGAAAATGTGCCTGCGAAACGAGTGCGTGTGTTTCCGCATGTATCTATGCGAACGAGAGAGCAACATAGTCGGCCACTTGCTGGCGTGCATAGATGCGGCGAATTCGGTCCCAACCTTTGCGCCTGTACGGACGTCACACCGCGGTTATCGAAGTGACCCGATGTGGGATAAAGCTCTTTTAGTGTTTGCAGGCAGCATTAACCCGCTTTTTGGGCTTTTGCGGTCGATTCCGTGCGTTCACGCAGCACGGCCTCCGCAGCGCCTCGCATGCCCGGTTACTACGGATGGCCTTCTCACTCCGGCGGCTTTTCCATCTATATTTTCTCTGTCTCTCCCGTATTCGATTCACTCGATTGGGTCCAGAGCGTTTAGTTATAGGTATACCGCAGTACCTTCGGAATATATAGCCTCTTTTTCCCTTCCCCTCTCCACTCTTCCTCCCACACTCGATTTCTACACAGGATAGCCCGACTGCAAAAGCTTGTCGAACTCTTGCTGGTTTATCAGCCAAACACGGAGCGGATTTCTCATTCCCTTACAAACCTAAAGCTTGTTCAGTGCCTCCGCAGTCTCTCGTTTCCGCTGCCCCTCCGGCTCTCCCGTGCGCCCTCTAAATTACCCGATAATGCACTTGCGGCTTTAAATTTACCGCGGCCCAGGAGAACGAGGAGCGTGGCTATGCCGGGGATAAGAATGAGAGAAAAATAGAGGAACCGGAGGAAACGAAGAAAGCTGTATATGGGCTAAGATGAGAGTCGAGAGCGAAAGCGACTCTGAAAAAGCGTGCCCGAGCGATAGTGGATTCCCAGTGGCTGAGGAAAGCCACTGGTAAGAGGAAAGGAGGACGAGAGTGCTGCAGACCCGGTCCAAACTTTGCGGGGGCGCAACCCTTGTCGACGGGCAAGAAAGTCTATGAGCATGCGACCGAGAAACATGGAAAAGCCAGCCGAGAGAAGAAGGACGGCCGGAGAATGAAACAATGTTGTAGCTCGCACCCGGCGACCGCGGAGTACCGAACCTCGTATTTTCCAAACTCCCGAGTAGGCGGTATTTCTGGCGCATCGGAGGATCCGTCGGTGCAGACCATCCTTTCAGCAGGCCCCCGCCAGAAACATCGGCCGATTTTGCTGCGTGAGACTTCTTCTTTACACACTCGTTACTTTTTGTAGAAGCAAAAGCCGAATCCCACACCCAGAAAAAAAATTTGTTTGACCGCCACCGTTTATTTGGTTTTAAGTAAAATATTTATTCGATTTCAATAAATATCTATTTAAATTAAGTAAATAGTTACTTAAATGAAATAAATATTTATTTAAATCAAATAAATATTTATTTAAATCAAATAAATATTTATTTAAATCAAATAAATATTTTACTTAAATCAAATAAAAGGTAGCCGTCAAAGAAATTATATTTCTGGGTGCAGGTGTCGAGATAAAGTAATTCGTATCGCATAATCGTGTATAATTATTACCGTGTTTCTCAAAAAGGACATTTTTTTAAATTTCCTCACACCCTTTTAAAGTATAGAATTCAATCAAAAATTGAACCTCACGAAAGGCGGTCCCTAGCAAAAAATCCTAAGAGGTGCACGCATTCGACGTTTGCACCCAAAAAATTCGACTTTCTTTCTTTTTGGGTACAAACGACGAATGCGACATCTCTTAAGGTTTCTTGCTTAGGATTGCCAGTCGCAAGGTTCAATTTCAGATTAAAATCTATACTTTCGGCGGGTGGAAAGAATTTTTTTCAACTAATTCACTCTGCTGGACATTTTTAGAGTTTTCTATATACGAATTAAAAAATCGAAGTCTTTTGCGTTTAATACAGAAAATGACAAAATCTTAAGCTCTCACCCTACCTATATTTTGATAACATATTTGATAACATATTTTGATCGATGAAACAATCCAGCGAAAGGAGGTCGCTGACAATTAAGTTTGAGAGGTGTTTTTGAGTACAAATGTTGAATCCGGCACCTCTTACGTTTTTTTTTGCTAGGTACCACATATCGCGAGGTTCAATTTGAGATCGAAATCTTTACATTAAAACGGTGGGAGGAGAATAATTTTCAAAAATTCCTTTTTTGAAACGTCATAAAAATTATACCAAGTGACTAAAACCGGAAGAGCATATTTCATATGTTTGTCCGAGTAAACATTGTAGAGCGTACATCGGGTTGCGATAAGGCGCTGCGAAAGCTTCATCAGTGACTGATGTAATACTCTGAAATTTTCACAAGGCTATGCACAGAAAGTATGACTTTCTTATTTTATTCACTCATATAGGATATTCGATCATATAGGAAGATTTATATATAATTGTAGATCATTATATATTGGAACTCGGAAAATATCATAAATAATTATGCATCTAGTATCGAACACTTCAGTTCTCATCGCTTCGGTAGTCAAGTACTTGAAGTGTTTGTCCAGCCGGAAAGCTGTTTGACAGTGTTTAATATTGTTTAATATGCTGATTAGTATCGACGGTTTAACGTCATAAGGCTACATTGTCAGTGCATAAGTATAGCGTATACACCGTTCTGGCCTCAGACCATCGATTTCATAATTTTTTTCCGGGAAGAAGAAATCGATGCCTTAGTAAACATCATATGGTAATCATCGACCTATATTCTTTTGGCATGCATTCTCAGACCATCCCTGAACAAATTTCCGAAAGGTTAGATTCAAAAGGGGCACTGTTCTGATAAAGCGTCACATGCGATAAACGTGTAATAGGGAAAGAAATCTCATTTACCGTAGATGCAGGAAAATGCTGATCAGGACGTAACAATACAGTAAAAAAAGGTACCAACGTTTCTTGTCCACAAACGTGCGACGAAAATGTCGTCTTAAGTTTTTTTTTAAGTTCATTTTACAAATATGTTTTGCAATATTAGAGCAAAAACACGTTTGTAGACGTTTGGGGACAAATAAAATTTGTTAAAAGTACAAACGATTTTTACTGTGTGCGCAACGTGGATGTACTGTGCAAGCTTCTGTCTCGTGGAATAATTCGATCTTGCACCGCTGAGGACTCTCGTCGTGTGGGATTTACGACACAAAGCCGAACGATATAGGGGAGAGCGGGGCAAAATGGCACAGCGGGGTAAAACGGGATAATGAGACAAGACGCAATTTTCCAATAACTGTTGGATGGTGACAATGGTGGTACGTGGGGCAGAACAGATTGGAAAATCTGGATGTATCGTTGGGACAAAATGGAGCATCCAAAAATTATTGTAAGATTGAGTTTCGCCCTCACTGTCCCGTTTTGCCCCGCTGTGCCATTTTGCCCCGGTCTTTCCTAGAGGAGTAATTTCTTTTATCTCGGCAGCTGTTTTTTTTTTTTTTTCTTAAACTGTTTTACAGTTTCTTTTTTTTTCTGAAGTGGTTCGAGATGAAACGAGATGAAACGAGAAAAGAAGCAATATCTGAAAGACGATACGAGAATCTAGAGGTAGAATGAATGGAAAAGCTGACTTGATGCTACAGCATTATTTCGCCATGTCGACAGCCCCGGCGCAGCCTCGCGATTCTCGCGCAGGCTGCCGAGTGGCGCACCGTCGACGGAAATGTTGAACGACGTATCATCCGTCTTCCGGTGTTTCCGCAGGCTGTCAGTTGAAACGATGCTCATAGGGGTATGATGTACGTTGGAATGGCGATAGCAACAGTAAGCTCGAAAAGGTTATAAGAACACATCAGTGGTCGGCATCCGCTCTCTGTACTCTTTTTGCAAAAATAATGTGGGGTCGGTGCACCAGTGGCCATTGCGGAAATATGTACACAGTCCTCATTGCATTCATCACGAATTTTTATTTCATATTCTTTTATTAATTTTTCTATTCGCGCTTCATTAGATTTGTTGCAATGCGATCAGCGTGGTGAGAATCACATGCCCATTGATCCCTCCATGATGGTCGGCGGATCCGACTAATTGGCTTCCTACCGTTGGGTTGCTCTTAAAAAAAAAAAAAAAAAAAAAAAAAAAACTGGAACCGATTTCGCTACAACTAGCAAGTGCAACATCATTTTGTACGTCGCCTTTTTGCTACAAAGATCCCAATTTTTTGTGAAATTCAATGACAACCAATTGCTAATTTGCCAAACTCTTCGTGTTCAATGTGTCTTTCGATGGTTGGTTATCAAAAAGAGAATAATATGCATAGTTATAAATAATTATTAGAGTAGTGTGTTCGACGCGAGTATATGATTTGAATGGCCTGAAATCGCGGTCACGACTGCACTCACCGGGAGTAATTATTGCTCGTGCATGTACGCGGACCCTACGGTCTAACGCTCGAACCAGTGCAGCATAGTTCGAGTGGGAAATGCTAGCCGATCCAGGTTAAACTGAAAATCGCTCCTGTGCCTCCTTCAGCCCTCGCTCCACCTGTCTATCCCAACTCTGCACTCACACTCCTACTCGCAGTTAAATAGCTACCAAATGAGCTTTCAAGTGGGGAGGGGGGCGCTCGAAAGCATACTCGAATGTCCGGAGAGAGGTAGAGTTTTACGTCGACGGTTTGGATGAAGAGGTTTTTCCATCCAATAATGAGAGTTTGCATTGCTGGCTCTTGCGTGCCTCACATCTATTCTCATTGAGCAGTTTCTCGTTTACATAACACTCGATAGACCACTGTTTCAAAGCCATAGAGAAGTGGAACGTATATGTAAATCTTGATATAATATTATACGACAATAATATATTCGCTTGTGTAATTAATGAAATCAAGCGATTTGTTTGGCGAAGTGATTGAGTTCGATGATGTGACGCGCGTGTATGAGAATAATATGAGGCCTTTAAGACCAATACTACCATACACTGATTCACAATTCATCTGTGCGAGCTCCATGATGTAGGCATAGTATAATGTGTTGTATTCTCTTAATTATTCTGAAATTAAATAGGTTCTGAAGAGGGATAAACTTGATGAGGAATACTTTGATTCTACAGATTAAAAAAAAAAACTTCCTTTCAACGATCGAATTAATAATACCAGTATATATTTGGCTTTCCAAACCAAACCAACCAAATAAAAACCGATACAAACTGTGACGCTGATCGCTCATACTAAATTTTTTGCTGTAAATTTCAGATATTGGGTTTTCCCAGTTAGCTTCACTTTCATCCCCAGGTACGCACCATCCGTATGCACATACATGACACCCTGATTTTTCCTATACCATCGAACTTTTGCGGTCGTTTTGCGATTCCTATATCGATATTGGCGTGGACGTCAAAGACGTCTCTTAATTATTCTGAAATTAAATACGGTCTGAAGAGAGCTAAGCTTGAGCAATACTTCGATTATACAGATAATAATATCAAAACAGATAATAATTATAAATAATAACCGTGTATATCTTTGGCTTTCCAAACCAAACCAACCAAATCAACCAAATAAAAACCGATTCAAACTGTGATGCTTATTGCTCGTACTACATTTTCTGCTGTTAAGTTTAGATATTGTGTTTTACAAGTTAGCTTCCGTTCCACATACATAGCACCTCGAATTCTCCTATAACATCGAACCTTTGCGGTCGTTTTGCGATTCCTATATCGATATTGGCGTGGACGTCAAACACGTCTCTTAATTATTCTGAAATTAAATACATTCTGAAGAGGGATAAGCTTGAGCAATACTTCGATTATACAGATAATAATATCAAAACAGATAATAATTATAAATAATAACAGTGTATATCTTTGGCTTTCCAAACCAAACCAACCAAATCAACCAAATAAAAACCGATTCAAACTGTGATGCTTATTGCTCGTACTACATTTTCTGCTGTAAAGTTTAGATATTGTGTTTTACAAGTTAGCTTCACTTTCTTCCCCAGATACGCATCATCCGTTTCCACATACATAGCACCTCGAATTCTCCTATAACATCGAACCTTTGCGGTCGTTTTGCGATTCCTATATCGATGTTGGCATAGACGTCAAACACGTTCACCTATTTTTCTCTCACTCTTTTCGCGTCGACTTACTTTCGACAAAGATTAAAGATTCCTGACCCGAATCTCCTGGCAAAGGATTATCCGAAAGATATTACCGCTATCATCGGCTTTTTCTTCTTTCACTCGCACTTGGTATCCGGCACCCGCCGCAATATTCCACTTTCACAGGCCCAATTCCACTATACCACATCGCGTTTCTCACATGCACCGCCCTACCAATTCCACCGATTCACATTCTCTTTTTTTTCGCAGATATCGAATCCTCTTTACCAAAACCCGATATCTAACTTCGATTCTCACCAACACTCCGACCGACGCCACTCTCTTTCAATCATAAATCTCACATCTCTATGCATCTCTCGCCCTCATGTATCCGTTTCACTTGTTTTCGACTCAACGAGCTTTTGTTCCTAGATTACGGAAATTGTTTTACTATTTTCAGTTTTCAGCCATGTTCCAATAAATTTGTGATTAATGAAAATAAAGAAGGTTCCTCGAAACGAGATTATGACGACGAGAGAGTTGCCTGGAGCGTCGTAGCGTACGAATGTACCAAAGTATCGCGATCGAGGATCAATATCAGTAGTTATGTAATTAATAACATTAGGTCCGGCGCCAAACAGACTAAAAGTGGTGAATGTGGTCCGGTCCATAGGGCGTTGATTTACGTGCTAATGGGGTTCGGCCACATTCACCACAAAATATGTTAAACCTCCATCCAAAGTATATCTATGTTAAGGGATGAGTTAACAATAGCGCAAATCGACCTATGACCAAATTGATGTGAAAAGATCCTTTGCGGCGATTCCTTCTAATAACAAAGCATTGCTAAGTGTCCCCGCCAATTTTGGACATTCTTATATATGTTGTAGACTTGTATGCTTTTTTTAACGGCAAAGGTGACTATTTATGGGACTAAACAGGTCCGTAAAGTTTGGCCAAAAATCGACAGAAACGTTGGTCTTTGGGTTGGTTTTTTTTTTTAGATCGTTATGACATTAAATATATTCGTGCCAAGTTTCTTTGAGATCCATCGAGTACTTTCATGGAAATCGAAATTTCATTCAATTTCACCCCAAACTTTCATAATTTTAAGGGACCTGTGTAATTTTAAGGGGCCACACCGTAAATGGTGACCTCTGCTGATAAAAAATACGTGTCTCTTCGATTTTCGAGTGCAACGACATAGATCGGTATGACCAAAATTGGGACACTTGTCAATGTTTCCTTATAAATGACTAGTGCCCGCAAGTTCTGCATTCAAAATTTCCCTGGGGGAATCTTTGATCTGGTAGCGATTTAGAACGATCAGGGCCAGAGACGGTGCATGAGATGCTGACTAGGGAAACCTAAAATAATCAGGCCCATCAGTAAAAGGGGTCTCTTAGGACTTACAGTAATCGGGACTTAGGAGGAGATCTTTTGAGGCCTTAGAATAAGAAAAATCTGGGAGCGAGGGGTACACTTATTTTACTCCCACCCGATCCTAAACCTACTGAAGCTGTAATCACTTACAATTTTAGTGAATTCACGCAGCTGTACTCCCTACTTTTTATCACAAACAAGAACACAATGCAAATCAGGTGGCGTAATATAATTCAATAGTTTCTCGGAAATATAATTCAATAGATTCTCGGAAATATAATTCAATAGATTCTCGGAAATATAATTCAATAGATTCTCGGAAATATAATTCAATAGATTCTCGGAAATATAATTCAATAGATTCTCGAAAATATAATTCAATAGATTCTCGGAATTATAATTCAATAGATTCCCGAAAATATAATTCAAGAGATTCTCGAAAATATAATTCAATAGATTCTCGGAAATATAATTCAATAGATTCTCGAAAATATAATTCAATAGATTCTCGAAAATATAATTCAATAGATTCTCGGAAATATAATTCAATAGATTCTCGGAAATATAATTCAATAGGTTCTCGGAAATATAATTCAATAGATTCTCGGAAATATAATTCAATAGGTTCTCAAAAATATAATTCAATAGATTCTCGAAAATATAATTTAATAGATTCTCGGAAATATAATTCACTAGGTTCTCGAAAATATAATTCAATAGATTCTCGGAAATATAATTCAAAAGACTCTCGGAAATATAATTCAATAGATTCTCGAAAATATAATTCAATAGATTCTCGAAAATATAATTCAATAGGTTCTCGGAAATATAATTCAATAGGTTCTCGAAAATATAATTCAATAGATTCTCGGAAATATAATTCAATAGGTTCTCGAAAATATAATTCAATAGATTCTCGGAAATATAATTCAATAGATTCTCGAAAATATAATTCAGCAGATTCTCGGAAATATAATTCAATTGATCCTCTGAAAGCCGGTAATGTTCTGTCACAAATGCACGTCCTTGACGTATCGGCACAAGTGTGAATGCGCAATCGTAATCACTAAAGTCCAGAGGACATTCAGCTCAGTACCAAAGTGCCGAAACACGCAAGATTGGACAATAGCTGTCGCGCTTGACAACCCTCAACCCTCAGTCAATTAGAGAATATCGACATACGCGGGAGGCTTGGATGCAAGCGAGCCGGAGTGACATGAGAATCTTGTATCGCTTGCGTATAACAGCATTAAAGGGTTGAGCGGCTCCCGCGTAGGTTCGAATGCTCCTTAGGGTGACTGATCCGGGAGCGTATCGTCGTAATCGCTATCGAACATCAGAAGGATGTCGACGGGAACGAGGACGAGGGGGAGATTGACCTCTGGACGCATACGAAATAGACGAACAGTACGAGTGTGTAATCGCTGTTCGACAAAAGCGTGAAACGCGATGCCGAAGTGTAAGAGAATAAACCGGCGGATATAGATATATCAAGCGAACAAATGAATGCACGTAGTAACGGTCGGGTGTTTGCAAAAGTGGGGTTCATGAGGGAAGGGGCGAGTAGGACTTACGTACCGAGTGGAAAGAGAGACCGAAGAAAAAGAGAGAGTCGTGCAGCTTCCATCCATCGACGGCGGTGACAAATGAATTGGCTTGCGATTCGACCGGATGGAACAGAGGATCGACTGGGTCGCAATCCGATTACCTCGTAGCCGACTCCGATATATTCTTCCACGGGCACGTGCGGGCACGTGTAAACCTCCGAGGCACCGGAGTGTGTGCCCCGCATTCCTTGTGCCGTAAACACGAACTTATATATCTCAACAAACCTTGGTGACTTTGTCAGGGTATGCGCGTGTTTCACCTGAATCTTTTATTCCGGGTAAGACTATTTAGTATAGTTTCAATAGTAAATTGATAAAACAAGAGAGAAGAATGAGCTGATGCATGCAAGTCTCGATGATTCGATGTCACATAATCACTCGCCAGCATACATAAAAATTTATCCGGAAAAATGTATACAAGCGGTCCTTTTGTGAACGTCATTCATAGATAGGCACCTGCATTTTTTTAAACACTGAGAAAAAAAAATGGTTGGATTAACCAAGGGGCGTTCACCTGCGTTCAAAGCCGTTATTTAGTTGGTACAATAAATTTTTTTGTTTAAATGGAAATATTTTGAATCGACTGAAGCGAATAATCGTTCAACAAAAGAATGATTTAGTTGTACCAACCAAATAACAGATTTGAACGTACGTGACCGCGAATTTTGTTAATCCAACAATTTTTTTTTTCTAAGTGAATGTAATAATCAGAGCTGGGCAATTATCACGCATAGCGGGGCATCGGTGAAATTTGAAGGCCGGTGATTACTTGCCACCAATTATCATTTCAATGACGTAATAATTGGCGAAACGTCATCGAGAACCGTTATGTCAGTCGCCGCCCCCAGTACGATTCTCTTCCCTACCCGGCTCAAAGCTCGAAGTAAACTTTAGTTTTCATGGACGGGCATTTGTCTGACGCGTAATACGGAGTTCATTCCGAGCGAAATCCCCACCATATTTCTCGTGCATCCCTTCGACCTCGCACAGGAAACGGCGGTGAGCCGGGACCGATTTCTCGCCCGGGGTCGCGGAGAAGCTGGGCCCGCCGAGGGTTTTCTCGTCAGCCCTCCCCCCGATCCTCCTCGCGCTTGACTCTCCCCAGCACCTCGTATCTCACGATCCTCCACGGCCTCTTCCTCTCCTCTGCCGAGGTACGCCCTCCGTTTTGCGCTCTTCCTCTCGCATTCTCGCGGTTTTCTCCCCCGGTATCTGCAGCGAGTTTGGGCGAGCTAATATATTCGCTGATTACAGACTCATACGCCGAAAGTGGTGGAGAACGGTGAGAGAGCGTTCGGGAACTCGGTAGACAAGCCATTTTAGCTTCCCGAGATATTCAGGTAAAGCGATTCTATCGCAGATACGTCACCAACACATGAACACTGTATATATTGTTCAATATGTAGGGGAGAGCGGGGCAAAATGGTACAGCAAGGCAAAACAGGATAATGAGACAAAACGCAATTTTCCAATAACTTTTGGATGGTGGCGATGGTGATCCGTGTGGCAGAACGGGGTTGAAAATCCGGATGTATCGTTGGGGCAAAGTGGGGCATGCAAAAGTGATTGGAAAATTGAATTTTGTCCTCACCGTTCCGTTTTGCCCCACTGTCCCATTTTACCCGGCTCTCCCCTACGTGCGTAGAAGTTACACGTATACACAGTATATGCTAATAAGACACTTGCGGGGCGAAAAAATATTTATCGCTGTGATTCCGAGAGTGCCAGATCCGTGAACCGAGAATTTGTCTTGGGAAATACTGAAATCAGTCAGCATCCACTGAGCTAGGGGTGGTGCCTACTTGTGCGCTTTACCTTGTGTCCAAGAGCTTTTACGCACGGTCGCGCTGGTAGTTGTGTGCGCCAGATTCACACAACATACCAACGTGGATACCTCGGGGTCTGTTACATACACGAGGGTGTATCGAGAGAGTGTTGGAACGCGCAGAAACTGCGCCAGTTCCTGCGACATTTTCCGTCTGCTCCGCGTGTTGGTAACTAAATCCGCGTTTTGTCATTCGTTTCGTTCCAATCCTACGACCGTATTCCGCCCGCTCATCTCTCTCCTACCTCGTTCTCATGCACGAGGACATTGGGAAAGTTCGCGGACCTACCCTCGGCATACTATACCGCGATGTATGTACATATAGTGCACATACATACTACTATAAACCCGAAGAACCGAATCCTCGCGAAGTGAACCACCCCAACACGTCGTACGCGACATTCGCATTCGCGCTCCGGCTGCCACTTTCCGGATTTTGCCCCCCCCCCCCTCCCCCTCTCTTTCTCTCTCTCTGTCTTTGCCTCTCTCTCTCTCGCTCTCTTTTTTTATTCTCTCTCTCTCTCTCGCTCTCTTTTTTTATTCTCTCTCTCTCTCTCTCTCTCTATTAACTTCTCTCTCTCGCCCGCTTTATCTCTGTTCGTTGCAACACTTGGCGACCAGAGCGAAGCGTATACCGCTTTTAAATTCTCAAAACACCGGAATGAGAAAAGTTTCGCGGTAATAAGCTGCGACGCTTTCTACTTGCGCTGTTGTCCCTATATCTCAGTTCTCTCTCATCTAGCCGACAGCACTCGCATCAACTTCCAACCCAATAGTACTTGTTTTTATCCCTCGCGTATGACTGTACATTGAATACGTACAATCAAGGAAAGAAACTGTCATGAGGAAATATACTGGTGCTCTTCGTTATTCCGGACTCCCAATAACAGCATAGATAGTGTAAATCTGTAGACAAGTGCATTTACAGAAGTCGTATTTTTATCCGTCGCCGACTATTCCATAAATGAGCTTGATACAGAGACAAAACTGTGTTGAGGAAAGCTTATTAGCTTTCCATCATAGAACTATGCTTTTCATGATAGTACATAGTACATAGTACATAGTATATAGTATATAGTATATAGTATATAGTATATAGTACATAGTACATAGTACATAGTACATAGTACATAGTACATAGTACATAGTACATAGTACATAGTACATAGTACATAGTACATAGTACATAGTACATAGTACATAGTACATAGTACATAGTACATAGTACATAGTACATAGTACATAGTACATAGTACATACTACATAGTACATAGTATATAGTACATAGTACATAGTACATTCCATCGTTCCGAACTCCAAAAAATACCATAGATGGTACAAAAAAACTTAAGACAAGATGACAAATAATTACAATCTTCTCATATGTGTACCAAGACCATGTGGTTTTTAAATGAAACTTAGAGAACGCAAACTCATGTAGTGACAAGAAGTAATAGCACCGCAAAACTTAGTATTTCTTGAATCTGATTATAAAAGTAACTTGTCCGCCCGTTGTACTCGACAAGATAATAGGGGAAACGGGCCATCCGTTCCCCCTATTATATATGAAAATGGCTTACTCGCATTTTTGTGTTAAGGAAAATAGGACAAATCGAAGCCCAGCATATCTCCGTTAATAACGAAAAAAAACAAAAAAAAACTGTTAATCATGGGGACGACTACGAGACCGCAGAAATTACCAAGATATTGAATCATGATCATAATATCGGCCCGACAAGAAACGCTGTCGCTGCGGCTGTGCCGGGCATGGGCATGTGCTCTATTCCGTAGATTAATGGTCTGCAAATTTTATTCGAAGACCATGAATCTGCCTCGGGTTCACTCCGGCTCACACAGGGTGCACTCCAAATACATTTGAGACGTATCGCGCAGGTTCTTCTACACACTTTCCTGTGTTCCGGAATTCACAAGTTTATGTCACTTGCTGCATTAAACCGGAAGATGCGTCACGCACAAATATCTGAAGAATGTCGTTGTGAGCTCATTTCCGGTATCAATGCCTTATTTTTGAACCAGAAGTAACGGCATACGGGATAACGTCACTTCCGGTTTCACAATTTCGGTTTTCAGACGGAAGTGACGTCATACGGAAACGCGTCACTTCCGGTTTAACAATTTAGGTTTTCAAACGGAAGTGACGCCATACGAGAAAATGTCACTTCCTCTCGCCCGACTTCATGAGAGTATGAACTTTTTTAACCCAAGCTGTCATACTCGAGTTCACAGTGCGATCCACGGCTCATCTTCCAAACTTCCGCGCGGAGTACCGCAAGCTTTGAGCAAACAATCTCGTTACAACCGTGATTATTTCCGGAATATCGGTTCGCTCGCGTGAGCACGTAAGCGCTCGCAGCCTTTGGGGCTGCAGGTTATCATCCGAGACCCATGAAAATTGCCGGGAAACTATCCCTATCCCTGTCTCGCACGTGTCCGGACTATCCCCGCGAAAAGTCTGAGTTATTTCTACAATGGAAATACAGTAGAACCTCGTTTATCCGGCGTAATGTGCGCCCAAAAAAAATAATTTATTTGACGGCCACCGTTTACTTGGTTTAAGTAAAATATTTATTTGATTTAAATAAATATTTATTTCATTTAAGTAACTATTTACTTAATTTAAATAAATATTTATTCAAATTAATTAAATATTTTCCTTAAACCTAATAAACGGGGTCCTGCTTTACAAAGCCTAAAAAAGCTTTACAAGGCCTAAAAAGCATTGTTTCAGGAATTTTTTTACGAGGGAAAATAACAAGTGAGCCCAGTGAATTGAGAAGTATGTTTTAATGTATACTTGAACTATACGAAAACATTTTTTATAACACAAAACAAAAAATTGCTGCATACTTATTGGCCGATTAACTGTACTGAAGTTTTCAATTGGCGGGAAAGATGCAGCTCGTAATTCTTGATCGAAACAAAAAAATCAAATATGTTTTCAATTGTTACATATTTTTCTTCTATGTAAAGCCATAATTTTATTCAGGTTTGAAACAAAATACAATGTGTTTTTGAGAAAGGAAAACAACTTTACCGGGCTATAAAAAGTACTTAAAGACTTTTTTTAACCATGTTTTAGCTTCACATAGAAGAAAATTCAGTACTAAAAAAAAAATGAGCTTTGATTTAAGTCGATAGGTCGTTTAGTTTTATTATCACTTCCCCCAGTTTAGAAATATAATAACCAATAGCTATGCAGTACTTTTTTGTTTTGTGTTAAAACAAATTTTTGCCCACAGTTTAAATATTCATTAAAACATACCTCTAAATTCACTGGGCTCACTTGTTTTCTTCCCTCCTCAAAAAATTCCTGAATAAACGTTTTTTCAGGCCTTCAACCCCCCTTAAGTCTGATATAAATCGACTTGAATTATCTACGCTAAAAATAAGCGCGTAGAGGTATTTTTAAACATACGACATAAGAAAGTGACGGCTTTAGGTATGAAGAAAATATCTCGCACTGAGAAAAAAAAAATTGTTGGATTAACCAAATTCGCGGTCACCTACGTTCAAAGCTGTCATTTGGTTGGTACAACTAAACCATTCTTTTATTGAACGATTGTTCACTTTAGTCGATTCAAAATATTTCGATACAAACAAAAAAATTTATTGTACCAACTAAATAACGCTATTGAACGCGAGGGAACGCAACTTGGTTCATCTAACAATTTTTTTTTCTCAGTGCGGATATAAAAAACAATCCTGTATATATATTATCAGGAAAGCATGAAAAAGAAAAATGAAAGGAATCTGCGCGACAGAAAGAGAGAGACAGAAAGAGGACGGTGAGCGACGATCTCCGGCGTATTAGGATTTCCCCAGGTGCGTCTTGTCGCGCGTCCTTCCGTATACCGGGCGCGTGCCCGGCATACCCGACGAGCGAGCCGGCCGGGCCAGAATACTGCGAATAGAGAGGTCGTAGTCTGTGAAAAAAAAAAAAAAAAAAAAAAAAAAAAAAAAAAAAAAAAACGAGGACTTCATCCCGTCTATACATTTGTTAGCATGAGCTTTCGACCGATGCACCAACTCATCCGAGGAGCAAGAACCTTCCAAACCCCTCGCCTGAAAGCTTTCTTTAAATGCTCGCCCGTAGCCAGCTTCAGCCAAGAGTAGTGGACGAACTTATATACCTCATGGTAAGCGGGGACGTGTGAAAAAAAGAAGGAAAATAGGCGAGTGTAAAAGAGAAAGGTAACGGACGGAGGTGTGAAGCAAACGCGGGGGCGAGAGAAAGAAATAAAAAAAAAAAAAAAAAAAAAATTGCCGGAGGTAGAATAGATCTAGCAGGATGCCCGGTGTCAGATCAGCTGGGTAAAAAGTGGTCTCTTCCTCGGGCACCCTTTTTCATCCACGCGTTTCCTCTCGTACCTCCTCCCTCTCCTATTTTTCACCACGCTCCCTCGCCCTTCTCCATTCTCTCGCACGCTCGACCACTCTTTTCCTCTTACTTGTTGAATCATCTGTCTCTTTCACTCTGATTCTCACAGAGCCTCGCACGGCCATACCTTTTGCCCGCCCCTGCCACTTCGGTTTATTCCGCTCGGATTCCGTCTAACGCGAGACGAAAGCTGCCAGATTAAAAGTGGGTATTCTTTCAAACAGCGCCATCCCCTGGATGGAAGGAGCGCGCTTGAGGTGGCGCAGCGTCGAGCTTCTCCGCTCAAGGCATCTTCGTTGTCGTCGTCGACTAGAGCAACGCCACAAAAAACAGCGCCGGCAAGCATGCTTTTCACCTCTCTTCGCACTCTGTGCATCCTCTTTAACTCCCTCGAATTCTATCGTTCTTCCCTTCATTCTCTGCTTTCCTACGTACTCGTTCTACCTTTTTTCCCCTTCTATCAAAATTGCAGCAGCTTCCGGGATTCCTCCTCCGAACCCTACGTACACCGTTTAGTTCTCGCAGAATGCTGACGCTAACTGTTTCATCGGTCTCGGATGAATTGCACAACCTTCCTTTCATTGGACTGTGTCCATTGTCGACAGAAATCGTGTATACGCCACGTATGTGTCCTGAACTGAGATCGCACTATCCTCTCGTGGCCTGTTTAACCCCGTCATATACGGTTTCTTTCTGTCTGCAGGGCATTGTTTTTTTTTTTTTTTTTCTGTCAATAGAACCTTACTGTTCGAGCCCGTCAAAGTCGGTTTCATTCCGTCAATAGGGCATTGTTTCGTGTCTTCCACCTACAATGTGTTCACTGAAGTTTTATTTCAGGTGGCACATCGGGCTCTTAACGTTGATTAAGCCACGGTTTCCTGCCAGCCGTTGTTCATCTCACTGATGCAGTTGCCAAGCTATATTATATTGCGCACTTCGAAATACTCAAGAGAAATACTACTTCATCATTCGCCTCCGTATGTGGGTTTGACTTTTCACTTTCTTATAAAAAAAAAAAAAAAAAAAAAAAAAAAACATCAACAGGCACATTGCATTCATATAAAATAGTACATTTCGATACGAGTGCGAAAAAACTTTTTCTGACGAGTGTGACTTTGCAGCATTTGCCGAAGGCGAGTGTTGCAATCACATGAGTTCAGAAAACGTTTTTCGCACGAGTATCGGACAAAATTTTATCTCACCAGGTACGAAAAACCGCAATTTTCCCACCGACTGAAATAAAGTTTTTTTTGTAACTCATGCATGAAAAGTGCTGCTTTATGTGGGGGCCGGGCGCGACGTAAAGTGGTGTTTTTCAAGAAGGCGTTACATAAATACTCAAAGCGTGTCGTAATGAGTATTTACAAAACGCTTCGAGTATTTATGCAACGCATGCGCACGCCGTCTGTTTTCCCTTTATTGTCGCGCCCAACCAGCAACATAATCTGGCACTTTTCATGCATTCGTCACAAAAAGTAGTATGCGATACTTGTACTTAAAAGCGGGCTCCCGACGGCGGTCGTAAAGTGGCCGCACTCGCCTTCTCTCGCTACAAGCGCTCGATCCGGCTCGTGCAGCCACTTCCCAACCTTCGCCGAAAGTCCGCTTTTACGCACTAGTATCGCAAAGTACTATTGTAGCACATGCACAAAAAGTCCCTCTTTTCGTGCCTGTAACGCGTAGCGAAAAACGCGCTTCTTAGTAAGGCGTGCGACAAAAATACTGTGCACGATGCAAATCATACTGGTTACTTTATTTCACTCGGTGCAAAAATGGCAGTTTTACGCACGCAAAGCGAAAGCGTAAAACCTTCCATTTTCACACCTTGTGATATAAAATTTTGTACGGTACTCGTGCGAAACACGTTTTCTTAACCCGTGTGATTGCAACACTCACTTTTGGCACGTGCTGCAAGCTCACAGTCGTCAGAAAAAGTTTTATCGCACTAGTATTGTAATGTACTATTTTGGAAAACCTTTTTAACACTCTAGCAACTCTTTCGCACGCTTTTTTAATACTTTAGTTACTTTTTCGGACGCTTCCGGCACGTCATAGGCATAAAAATAGGGAGTTTTTGTGCATTTGTTATAAAAGGAGTGTGCGGTCATTGTACGAAAAGACGGACTCCGAGCGGCGGTTGGGAAGTAGGGAACGCTCGCCTTCAGCTCGTAACAAAGACAACTGAACTACGACACGGGATACTAGGGTAGTCGCTTCTCGCTCGTGCGGCAAACTTCACAAACTTCGTTGAAAGTCGTTTTTTCACTCTAGTATCGCAAAGTATTATTTTTTTGATACTTTACAAAGTATGACGAAAGTGACGCTTTTAGCACGTCATGCGAAAAACATACTAGTTACGTTTTCGAACACTTTTTCCCCACGTAGTTACTTTTTCGCACACTTTCTTGCTAGGTAGTTACGTTTCGCACAATTTTTCAACACTCTTGTTACTTTCTCATACACTTTGCGAGAAATCAAAGGGGAAATTGTGCACTAGTTACATAAACTATTATGTCATACGAGTACGAAGAAGCGGACCTCGATGAAGAGTATGAAGTTGGCGGCGCTCGACTTCAGCTCGTGCGGGCAACCTCGCACCCTTCGTCGCAAGTTCGTTTTTTCGCACTTGTATCAGAAAGTACTATTTCAACGCTGTATGAACAGAAAAAGTAGTCATTCAATTCCGTCCGTCTGTATAGTATGAAAGCTTTCGATATTTCCGTTCGTGAACGTCCGGGAAAACTGGTCATGCTGGATAGCTAAACGAAAAGTGTCATTTCCACACTTCGTGCGGTAGAGTGAGAACGTGTGTGGTGGACGTTTCTGGCGCGTCAAAGCAGTCATCCGCACACACAGAACCCGAAGACTTTTTATTACCAGGAGGAAACTTGTCAGCAACGATGAAGCGGTCGCTTCGATGAAAGGCGATAAATAAGGAGGTGAGAGAAGAGAAATTGAGAGCAGAAAAGGGCGGACCTCGATTGGATTTCCGTTGGAGTTAGACTACTGGAGAACTTGTCGGTCCGTATGTATGTGAAACTGTTCTTGAAACTCCGGATTCTCCGTCTCTTTCACTCACCCTTATCGGTCTTATCCGGTTACTGCCTAGCAGCAGGTACTCCTTCTTGGCTCCTGTCGACGTCCCGACACTAAACTGGTACCATACTATATGTACATACATATACCCAGTCTGGCGTCGAGTAACTTTTAGACTAATGGAATTAGCGGACCCTCAACCGAGACGAAGACGCTCGTCGACGAGGATGAAGTCGTACCCAGTGGTAGATACCATTCTGGCTCCCGACTTTCGTACAACAACCGAGAACCTGTCTTCCCTATATAAGCGCAATCGTCGGATTTTCCCTTATTTTTGCACACTTCGCCAAAGTGGCAGCCACTAGTAACAGTCGTTCTAGCTGAGGTTTTCCGCATTGTGGCACGAAAACCTCTTCTCCCTGCTCCTCTAACCCTCCTTCGTTACTGTCCTTCTAGCTGAGATTTAATTATTCTACAATAATGCGACTGCCATGACGTTTTGTTCCTTTTCCCCCCTCAACTTTATCTGCGACGAATAGAATTATCTGTGGCATCCACAGTTCTCGTTAGAAGTCGTATCCGCAGGTAAATTTTGTTGCAGACAATGGCAGAGGGTCAAGAAGGCGTATATTTTGGTGCAATCGAAGTGACCTTTATTTTCCATTGCGACTGCATTTTTGTCTTCAATTTTCAAGCTACCTTCCCGGTATAATTCTGGTATCATGTAGGGCGGGCGAGGAACGGAGCGTGGAATACGAGGTCTCCTACAGGAATCTGGAAAACTTAAATAATTCATCGCGTTCGTGGTGTGCGCGACCAACGAGAGTAGACTCTCGTACCCTGTCCGAGACATCGCCAGTAGAAGTAGTTGCACCAGCACGGAATAGCGAAACTGCGAAACCCTGTTCATCCTCTCGGCGAGTAAAGTCGAGAGGGTTGCCGAAGACCGAGGAGTCCTATACCGGAAAACAATCCCCGCGCGTACGCTCTGCGTCCACGATGCTACTACAGTCCGACGGTCAGTCGAGCGAAAAGCCAGGTAGAACGAGGGGGAGACAGTTTTCATTTATTTCCTCTCACTGCTGTCGCGTCCCGTCCGGGTCCACCGAGAGTCGCACACGTGTGTGCCATATTGAGATGAGTAGACTATAACAGTCTAGCCAAGAGAAGAAAAAAAGTTGCCAGACCAGAAGAATCATCCCTCCGGGATCATTTTGCAAACTGTTCGCTCTCTTTATTCTGCCATATTTTATCCCGCTCACATTTTTTTCAGTCCGCGACAAGCGAGTAAATGAATTCCGCGGCTTTTCGGAATTTTGGAAATATACGCCTCTAAAGTTTCGGACTACATTTAACGTATTTTTTCCCGCGTATCACAAATCGGCCACTCATTTTACTTCTGGGTGAATATACGATGCGGAAACATGCGTCTGAAGTAGAGTAAACGCTTTTCAAAAAAATTTAAAAATTCAGCGCCTCATCAAATTTGAAAAGTTGGATCGATTATTGTCAACTTCAATTCAACTTCAAATCGACCATTGTCGATCATCGATCGACAATGGTCCATTTGTGTACAACCTTCAATCCAATATCTCAAAAATTATAGGAGATGGAAGGTAAAAAGCATATCTCGGAAAATCGTAAATGTCACATCTAGAACCCTCGACAGATTATTACCAAATTCAATTGTTTGACGGTTTATTATCGAATTTATTTTTGTAGAAAGAGGTCGGACACACTGTATCAAAAAAATTCAAAATTTGATAAAATCTGAACACGTGTTTCAATTATTGCGCAACTTGTAACAGAGGCACCGACTGCACTATTTGTATGTCAAATTTAAGCACGACTGATAAAGCTTTTCTTGAGTTGAAGAGATTTGAATTTTAGAGGCCTGGCACATATCCACACACACATCCATTCACAGTTTTTTACAATTGGATTTTTACTTTTTTGCACATTCTGAACATTTTTACCTAAAAATAGCGAATTTTTATTTTAAAAAAATGAAAACAAAGCTCCTCGACGAGGGTGTAAAAATAGAAAAAAAAAATTAAATCTCTTCGCAATGTTTCCCATGCATAGAGATGTCGTTGATAACCAATATTTTCTGAATTTAAAAAATAGATGAACTTAACCGATAACTTACTTTGTTCTAAAAAAGGATAACTAAAAAATCACAATTATCAATCAAACAATCATACACTGAGATAGCGTACAAAAACTTGGCGTGCCAATCTTTTTGGTTCATTAAAATAATCGAGGAAACCGAAAACACCGAATGTCCTAATTAACGAAATATGACATCATCCGCCAGCGCGATATTAACCCTCTCATAATCCGATCCGACCGCTCTTCCTGCTTTGAGGTCGTACACGAGGCTGTACGCGCTCGGCGTATCAAGCCTTTCACCTGCGGCTCCGACACTATCACTTGCGCGTCATTCTCTCCTTTGCCAGCGATATGTCTCGCGCGTTCGGATTATGAAAGGGTTGAAATATATAAACATCGCGAAAATAGAAATTCCTTTTATAAAAAAACATGCGCTATGCTGGATGCATGTATGTGTTATCAATCAAACAAATCCAACAGCAGAGAACGCGCTGGATTTGTTTCCATTGACCCTTCGAAAGTATTTCGTTGAGTAATCGCGTTGATTATCATTTAGGTTCATAAGGCGTAATGAAATCAATGAAATTACAGCGCGGGCACTTAATCTGTTGTAAATTACAAGCATGCACTTTATTTGACTAATCCAATTCCCTCATTTCTCAAGTCATCATATCCTTCAATATCGGCTGCATGTGATTCTAATTAGAACATAGTTGTACAGGTGCGAATGGAAGCCTAAAGGTGTCTCTTCTACCCATCT
The DNA here is from genome assembly GCA_958510785.1 of Exephanes ischioxanthus. Classification (NCBI taxonomy): domain Eukaryota; kingdom Metazoa; phylum Arthropoda; class Insecta; order Hymenoptera; family Ichneumonidae; genus Exephanes; species Exephanes ischioxanthus. The sequence continues at coordinate 5,296,874 of OY294024.1, forward strand.
ACTTTCATTATTTTAATGAGCCATGTGCGACAGCTATTGTTAAAAAACACTGGTACTCCAAGTTTTTGTGAGGTATTTTGAGTCACATACCTTGTTCGTGATGAAATTTAATAATATCACACGAGCTTCCTTGATTTTTATAGACCACCCGCAGTTCGATAATGTGCACCATCTTATCTCGTTACGAAAGTGAAATTGACTTCATTTCCATAAAAATCGGGATTGCCGTCAGGTGGCGCCTTTGGCGTCAGTTCAGAATTTTTTATTGTATAAAAATTGTAATTTGTCTTGTTTTTTTTTTATCGTAAAATAATATGTTTTATCTAAAATAGTGCCGATAGATCGAAAATACTGCAGTGATATAACGATAACCTTGGCGAGAAAGTTCGGAAGTTTGAATGAAAGGACAAACATTTTGTTCTTCCCGTCAACGAAAACAAAATAGAAATAAAGAAAAAAAGAAAAATAAATAAACAGATATATCATGATGTTACAAATGCTTTATTTTTGGTTGTTATTTGTATTTTTATCTCAACTGTAAAAATTGAAAATGTGAAAGGGTTCGTCCCGTAAATAAAATAAATAAATAAATAAAAACTCAAAGTCCTGAAGATACCGGAATTCAATTCTCAGTCTCCAAAGACTGGTCGAGAGATTCGTAGGTACAGTTCAGCATCAGCCGAGCCCAGTCGTCTCTACACTGTAAAAATACATTGTAAATTCAATGTACTGGAACTTGAAATTTACTAACATTACTTACATTAATTGAACCTTAATGTACTTTGCTTGTAAAATAAAAGTCCCAGATATAAAAATTACAAATCCTTTGTTTGAAATTTACAAACATTTTTATGAAAAATACTAATTTTACTGTAAAATTGCAACGCACGTGTGTTTGAAATTTCAGAAACAGTTTATGTAAAAAAGCTTCCAGTACTGTTCATTAATTTTCAAAAAAAAAAAGAAGATTTTAACAGTGTATCCTAATGATCCGACCTTGATATTTCGATACGTAGTTCTTGTACTCAGTGTATTCGCTCAGCTCCGCCTGAACGTACCAACATCTATGTATAAGCGTACCTACCCGCATGTCCCTGCAAATGGGAATGCGTCTTTGACATGACGATGTTTTTAACGGGAGGTTAATTGAAAAGCCGATTAGCATCCTTGTTTTCCCGCAGTTCGCAAGCTCGCACCCTTTGCCTCCGACTCCGTCGTTCGTCTTCGATCAGCAACCAGCAGTATAGTTGAGCTTTGCACCGAGGCGGTAACGAATGGTTGGTCGCAAGTAGATCCGGGCGGATGAGCTCAGCGCGAACAGCACCGCTTGCTACTGCGTTCTCGGCAGCCTTATGCTCTGTCTATGTGCACCAACGAGTCTGCAGCAACACATCCGTAAGCACTTTTCGGACGCGAACCGTCTCGATTAGCATAGAGATTGAGTCCCAGCTGTTTATGCAAATGCCACACACCGCTGCTGGTGGCAATGTGCGTTCAACGGTACTGCTGCCGGTATACTAACGGGTACACTCACGGTAGCTTCGTCGGTTTCCCGAGAATGACGTCGAGGAGACGAGCGAATCGACTCGACTTTGATTCGAGTTCTGCAGTTCGGTCCGCTGAACCCAACACGCTGGGTTTTGTCGAGCCGCGTTTCCGAGATGAAGGGAAAATGTAGAAGGCATATGGGACTGGCTAGGAAGAGGAAGTGCGAATAGCAAAGTGTATGTGCAGAATACGGAAAACGTCAACCCAAATTGCCAATTATTTTCCGCGGGACAAAACGACGACGTTGTTAATTCGTCCCTTCGATATAGTTGTAGGTGAACGACGTGGTGTGTATTATGCAGAGGCTGTTCGGTATGACTCGTACGTACACTGTTAGAAGTAGGTCGATCTTTTATTCCTAAACTGATACTTATGTCGACTGACCTGAGTGCAACGAATGGAGAGTGAAATAAAAGCCCAGAATCAATCACATACACACACGTACACCCAGAATAATAATTTATTTGACCGCCTCTGTTTATTTGGTTGAAGTAAAATATTTATTTGGTTTAAATAAATATTTATTTGGTTTAAATAAATATTTATTTGGTTTAAATAAATATTTATTTGATTTAAGCAAATATTTATTTCATTTAAGTAACTATTTACTTAATTAAAATAAATATTTATTTAAATCAAATAAACATTTTCCTTCAACCAAATAAACGGGGGCCGTCAAATACATTTTTTTTCTGGGTGTATCCGGACGTCAGCTGAAAATCACATTTCTCGACATTGTCTGATTTAAGTACTCGGACACTAAAATCTCGGTTTTTTTAAAGAAAATATAGGTTTAAAATGTTGACATCGCTCCCTCATAATTTTCATTATTAGCTTCCTTTGCAAATAAAAGAAATGTCAACTTTCAGCTTTCTTTTTTGTTATACCCTCTCACCGAGGATTAACTTTCACAATTATGAGAAATGCGAGCTTTCTTCTTGTTTGTCCTTTAGTAAAGTGTTTAAAAAAACTTTCAAACCGTTGCACGGTCATGAAAAAGAAGAAAAGCTCGATGCAATTTTTTATACGATTTATACGATACGATTAGCAACAGGTTTGACTTTCGGCCATCCCCGGTGTAAGACTTGTATTCGGCCTGAAGAAATACATGGAATTATGTACTCCGGAACATTTTTTGGACTCTTCGACTTTCGGTTTAAAAAATTAAACTACACCTTTATCAAGTTTTTTAACTCTGTCATAGATAACACTTTATGTATTTTTTCGAAAAATACGATAGTCGTTTATTCTTTTCTATGATTCCAGTGGAAAGCAAAAATATCGCAGTTTGAAGATACGAAAAATAGTTCATTTTCGAAATATTGACAATTTTCCTATAAACTTTATTCGTTCGACATCGTTCCGGTACTATGTCTTATGTATTTTTTCGCGCTGATCATAAACTTACCACGTATCCTACTCATAAATGAATATTTCATCCGAAAACTTGCATCTAAAGTGAAATACAAATTTTTGACGATATTCGAAGAATTCCAACCGCCATCAAATTTAAACAGTTTGATCGATTCTCTCTTAAATTTAGGAACGATCATTGAAAGATTCCATTCGTGTACAACTTTTTACCCCTATAACTAAAAATCGTAAAAGGTGTGCGACCAGACAATTATTTATTTATTTATAATCGCGTAAGAAAAAAAAACAATGGCACATTTTTAAATATAATTTTGAATAAACATTAACTATTGACCACCAATACTATGTGTGGAATTTCAACTTGATCGCTCAAGGCATTGTCGAGTTGTAGCGGTTTATATGTGTTGTGGCTGATTCATAAACACGCACACGCACGCACCCACACATTTTGCGCATGTTATTTTCTAAATGTGATGACATTGATCAATTGTTTGACATTTTTAAAAAATGTTATTTCTCGAATTTTTGAAACATTCTGTACACTGACACAAAAATCTCGAAATGTTTTTTTTTTTACAAATCAAAAGGTTCCTCTATGAGGAAGCAAAATCGAACGGGGTTTATAAATTCATTAAAATTCACTGAATCAATTGGTCAAAAGATGAAGTGTTACAATGTTATATAAATTTAGAAGATTACAATGCATACAATGTATTGCATTGATTGTATGATGTTAATTGAGATCAGGGATCAAGAAAAAAAAATTGTCTGTATTGAGTCGAAAAGTCAACTCTTTCTTCTCTCAGAAACGTTACTTATTCGAGCATAATTCTCTAAATGAAAGAGGACAAGTAAATATAATACTACTGGCGGAAACTTTGAATGTTTTCTTTTTCATGAATGAGAAAGAGCGATAAAAATTGGGTCGTCTGTGAAGGAGAGTCCGAGACTTTTAAATCCTTTTCTGAAGTAACTTGTAGGGTCTACAGCGAGGAAAGTCGGGAAAACGCCACTGCAATTTATGTATTTATGTATTCCATGCGGAGTGGCAACAGTCTTAAGGACCCAGCTAAGAAAATATTCAAAGAGGAGATTCTTTAAACTTCTCTTCCTCCAATATTAAAAACTATTTCAATTACGAGCTACGCTCTTTGGTACCGTCGACGGAACAAAGGCAGTGACGCGCTATAAACGTAAGTATGTTGTTTTAACATAGTTTACATCCTTCAAGAACGTAAATTGAAACAATAGTTGAAACAATAGACGTGGCGACGCTGAACCTCATTTGAATTTACTTGAATATTCCCGACACTTGAAGATTTACATGTAAACGACGATGGCAAAAAAATGTATACGGAATATATATTTTTCGTGAAAATTACAGTTTTTTCAATCATTGCAATCATTGCAATGAATATCTCAAAGGTAGTAGCAGATAGATAGATAGAACCGATTATTTCGTGCACCCAGAAAAAAATGTATTTGACGGCCACGGTTTATTTGGTTTAAATAATATATTTATTTGATTTAAATAAATATTTATTTTAATTAAGTAAATAGTTACTTGAATGAAATAAATATTTACTTAAATCAAATAAATATTTTATTTAAACCAAATAAACGGCGCCCGACAAATAATTTTTTTTTCGGAGTATAAATTTATAATCGGACGACCGGATAAATTTCGTTTCACAAGCATTCGTTGGGCAACACACTTGCAAGATCAATCTATCGTAAAACACGGGTTACATCAATGACTTAGTTTTATTTTGAAAGTATTTATTTTGAAGTGTGGTTTTCAGTCACGTTTTCACTGAAGAATCTTTGCGAAAATGTCTGTTGTATGAACGAGGAGCGTGTTGTATAAGCGTGGGTGAAATGAATAATTAATTATTTAATTAGTTTTCGGGAACATTTACATCTCTACCACTCACAACTCTACCAGAAAACATCTCTCCCCAAACATCTCTACCAGATTACAACTCTACCATGTTAGAACTCTACCAAAATCTCTACCACTGAAGAAAAAACTCTACCGGAATTTATTTATTTATTTATTTATATGTTTACAGCACAAAGCCCTTGTTTACATAATGGAATGTACATGTGTGCACAGTCGTACATGAGTATGCCCATGGAGCAATAAAAGCTATATTATATATAATTTGAATAAAATTCTACCGGAATTGAAATAAAAGTCCGGGAGAGTTTTATTTCAATTTAGGGGGAAAGTTTTATTTCAATTCCGGTAGAGTTTTTTTCTTCAGTGGTAGAGATTTCGGTAGAGTTGTAAATATGGTAGAGATGTTGTCTGGTAGAGTTGTTAGAGCTATCTTCGTTGTTAGAATTATTATCCGGTAGACTTGTTATCTAGTAGAGTGGTGAGTGGTAGATATGTAAATGTGCCAGTTTTCGCAGTATAATCAGTGATTCGCAAAAAACGAAGAAATGACTACAATAAATGGAATATAATATTACGACGGGATATTTTATATCGGGCGACCTTCGCCCTAGTTTCCCCGTTCCGTCGCCGCGAGAGACGTTCGGCACCAGTCTATTTTTTAATAATACGTCAGAATCTACAAACCGCAAAACGCATACGTAACTAGATCTTAATTGAACTCAAACTAAAAATACCGGAACGGCTTCGAAACGGAGATACTGCCCGTGTAGAAATTTTCGAGCGTTACATCGGGCCCTGAAAGGATCCTTGTCAGGCTTTATCAGGACACTATCAGGGCTCGATATAACGCTCAAAAATGTCTACTTGGGTGATTCACGGTACACCTCGGATCGCTCAGGATGCAGATTGTGAATTTAATTATTATAGCTCTTGACATGGAAAATTCACGATAGAAGATCGTCTAGTTCCAAAACCCGGAGCTTTTATCAAGGCCGAGGCGGAGCAGAGCTCGTTCTCGAATGTCACAACCTCCCCATGAAGCCCGAAGTTTATATTTATTCTTCGAGAGCCGCTTCGCTCCGTCCTTAGTCTTTAATTAATTTATCCACCTCCGCATGAAGCGCGGAGTTTATATTTATGTTTCGTGGGCCGCTTCGCTCCGTTCTTAGTCTTTAACACTATAATTAGGTTCCCCTTCGGGAACCTAATTATGACGCTTCTTCAAGCGTCATCGAACTTCCACTTAATTGTCTCTGTAGAGTCTTTGTTGAATCACGGACTATAATTGTCTGTTCTTATATCTAACACAATTCGGTTCGATCGAGCAAAGCCGCGCATTTGAGTCCCGATATTCACACGTTAGCCGCGATTTTTGGAAATACTCCAGACCGATCTATATTCGATCGCTGCTATTCAGTGACTAACTTCGCTAGATCCAACTAGAATCTTCTTTGGATCCGCGGAGGAGCGAGGCGAAGTGCAATTCTGTTAATTCAGGAGCCGCGTTTTTGATGACCGCTGGACGTGACGAAATATTTGCATTCCGTGATTATTGCATAATATTTATTCTCGAGATTCTTGGGTTAAGTCGTGAGAAAAGTTGGCGCATTGCGTGAGTGCAGCTGCGGTGTGAAATCACACCCCCAGATGAGCTGAGCGTCGTCACTCAATACTCGACACATTAAGTTACGTCGTGACTCTCGAGAGGTTTGCGAAGCCCGGAGCGATTCGGGAAACTCGCGTAAAATCGGGACGTAACACTTCATATAGGGCAGTCTTTATCAAGCGGGCCACTTTTTTCGGTTGACCTATCGGATGTTTTTTTCCAGCTTGTAGTACTACTTGAGAGGGGCTTTTGTGATTTTTTAAAGATTTTTAAAGTGCACCCTTCAGGATTTACGTTTTTTTTTTAATTATCAGTATATCTCAGAACATATTGGTTGCTCAAAAAATTCTTAGGGGCATTAACTTTAACATTTTTCGTCAACTTTCGAATGAAGTTAGAGTCATAATTTTCACGATAGAGAAAAGTCCATTTTGCGTTGAAAAAAAAATGTTTATATTTTTTTCTACTAAAAACATAACTTCGATTCTGGTCCCAATTTCACAAGGTATTTGGCATTATGTGAAGATTCTGAAAAAAAAATTTCAAAGTGGGACCTGCAATACTGGCGTAGTAAAAAAATAAACAAATAAAAAATTTAATTCATATAGATTCGTATAATCTCGACTATTATTTAGATAAATAAAAGGGATTTCAAAACAAGTTTCCCAATGATGTGAGTCAAATTTACCGACTACGGGCAAACCCCTTTTATTTATCTAAATAATAGTCGAGGTCATACAAATCTATATGAGTTAAATTTTTTATTTGTTTATTTTTTCACTACGCAAGTATCGCAGGTCCCACTTTGGGAATCTTTTTTCAGAATCTTCACACAATGCCAAATACCCTGTAAAATTATGACCACAATCGAAGGTGTGTTTTTAGTAGACAAAAATGATTTAATTTTGTTTTTTTTTAACGAAAAATGGACTTCTCTCTATGGTGAAAATTATGACTCTAACATCATTCGAAAATTGATGAAAAATTAAAAAGTTAAGATTTCAAAGAATTATTTGAGCGACCAATACTTTCGGAGATATACTGATATTAAGAAGAAAAAAAACGTTAATCCTGAACGGTGCACATTAAAAATCTAAAAAAAATTAGAGAAGCCCCTCTCAATAAGTACTACTAACTCGCAAATTTTAAAAAACATCCGAGAGATCGACCGAAAAAAATGGCCCGATTGATAAAGAATGCCTCATATACCGTAACGTAACGAAACCGAGAACGCCAGAAAATACATCCGATAGCAAGAAACGAGCCGTGTATCAAGAGCAAAATCACAGCAGAAACGGCACGAAAGACTGTAGTCGGAAAGCAAAATCGAGAGCGAGACAGAGCAAGCGATCGCGGTACGCGAACCAGAGGAAGAGCTCGATAGCTATGGGGAGAACGCGGCAGCGAGCGGCCGGGCGAGAACAACATGACACGCTTCTTCGCGATAACTCGAGTTCTCTGCCATAACTGGCCGAATCGATATCACCTTGAAAGTTCAGCAATTAATATTTCTCAAATGACACTACCAGGATCGAGAGCCTTGCAGCCATCCTTACCCAGTAGCGAATCGATTAACCCTTCACGTACCCGCTCCTTGTTCACCGAGGACCTAGAATTTGCCAAAACGCAACCTTCGAACGCTTCGAATAACAAGTTAATGTGTTAAAAAAATCTAAAAAAATTCACAAATGTACCTTGAAGTGTTATTTTGTTGATAACACGGAAGAAAATGTATTACGAACATCCAAATCTCTTTTTCTACTTAAAAAAGGCATGGTCGTTTGCGATCGGCAAAAAGTCCCCGGTACTTGAAGGGTTAATTTAACGAAGGCCGACAAACTACTGGACGGACAATATGTACGATAACTCAACAAACAAATTTTATAAGGAAATACGAACAGAGAACGCCTAATCCGATAGAGAGCATTTTAGCAGTAATCAAGAAATGAAAAAAACTGAGCAAAGCGGAGGCATAAGGCGACAGCGAAACCGGAGCTCGGAACTGAGCTCCCTTCTCATCGGTAGCTGGCAAAAATGTCTACAGCGGGGACGCGTGTCCGAGCTTTTGGCGATAGCCGGACGAGAACTTCACCTTTAATGCTTGAAACTCCGAAATTAACGTTAACGATCCATGAACTGATCAATAATTATTATCCATCGAACGTACCTGGTGGCTCAATGTATCGGCACTGATCCACGGTAAATTCGCGCCACGAAAAACCGTTTTATTTGTTACCTCGATAACTTGACTGGAACTCAAACGCGAAATCGTAAAGTGAGAACACCAAATCGGAACCGTCGGAATACCGAGACTCGAGAACTCGAGAACATAGGGGAGAGCGGGGTAAAATGGCACAGCGGGGCAAAACGGCAAAACGCAATTTTGCAATAACTTTTGGATGGTGCCGGTTGTGGTGAGTGGAGGAAAAAGGGGTTTAAAATCCGGATGTATCGTTTGGACAAAATAGGGCATCCAAAAATTATAGGAACATTGAGTTTTGCCCTCACTGCCCCATTTTGCCCCACTGTCCCATTTTGCCCCGCTCTCCCGTGGTCTAATAACGCAAAATAATCAGAAACCGGCAGGATTCGCGGAAATTGAGGCGGGGTTGCCCGCAAGCAACGATGTGACGGGAGTGACCCCGAAATATTCCGTCACAATATATCGTCGACGGATATTGCGAGCGGGAGCTCTGATGCTTCATTGGAATACGGTCCAACGCGCGATAGAGAATTGCACGCGAATCGAAATTATAATAATCGATACCCCCATCCTTGATGTTTTCATAAGATGCGATAAACGTAGAATATTCAATGTATTCGGTATACATTATTTTTACTCACTTTCCAACATTAATGTTTTTATGTGGAGTTATACAAAAAAAAAAAAATAGTAGTTGACGAAAAGGGAGAATGAAAAATGAAAGTGTACGGAAAGTAAAAATTAGTAATAATTACTGAAATTTTCATGAATTATGAGCCCAGCAACTGCAAAAATAGGAATTTTTAATCTGTAAGAAAAAAAAATGACTGGAAAAAGAACGGAATTTTTAAGGTAGTACAAACACGAACTTGATTATTAGATACAATACCATTTTTTAAATACATTGCAAACAATGCATAAAGGACGACGTCTGTAAAAATTCAAGTAAAGTAAAAAGTATTTACATTTAATAAATAAATCCAAAGTCGACAGATTGAGCAAGGTTTCTTGTTGGAAAGAAGCGTTATTTGTTTAATTTTGTTTGTATTTCGCGATTGCATACACATAAAAGTAAGAACCGTAATGTGATTCGGAGATTTTAAGGATTAAAATGTCATTCGAAAATATTGGGTTTACCGAATATTTCAATGATAATTCTTTAATTAATATCGACTATTATTAGTCTACCGACGGTGGTGTCACTCGATATCAATATGGCAACACTATGGATTCGGGACCACTGGTTGATTAACTGTGCGAAACCATTAGGTTACACCGGTAGCCCGAAAGCCTACGGAAATACGTCAATTTTGTGTAAGAGTCAATTATATGCAAATTTATTAGCGACCGTGAAAGTGTAGTGATCATTTTTCTGTTATCTTGTACACCGAAAAAAAGGTTTGGTAATATCAAACTAAGCTGCGGTTGCGGGTGGCGAAAGAAATATTTGGTCGATTGAACAAAATGTTTGTTAAATCCAAATAACTATTTGTTGAAGCAACTAAATATTCGGTCAAACAACTAAATATTCGTTCAATCAACTAAATATTTCTTTCAATCGACGAAATATTTCTTTCGCAACCTGCAACTGCAGCTTAGTTTGATATTACCAAACCTTTTTTTCGGTGTAAGTTATGTTCACGTGTGAAATTTCTCTCCTAGTCAAACTATTTAAGTAAAGATTCGTTCGGCATTAATATTTAACAGGTCCCAAAGAATGCCTTCAGGTAGTATCAGGTATTAATCAAACTTAATCATATTATTAATTTACCGAAATTAAAATAGTGATAGTAAAAAATGGTCACGATACGACTCTCATTTGACGAGTTAATGTGCGCGTAATACCTTAAGGGGAGGCCAAACACGATGAGTGCGAGAGAGACAATGTAAATTTCGAATCAATTTTTCTCCGAAACAATTCTATAAAATGAAAAACGAATTGCGGGGCGCATCGCGTTACTCAAATACGCAGTAAACCCCGGAATTCGTTTTTTATTGTAAAGAACCGTTTCGGAGATAAATGGATTCAAAATATTTAGAGGTTACATTGATCTTTAGGATTTGAACATTTTTCACGATCATTCCAGCAATATTTACGAATCCACACCCAGCAGACATGATCGCTGCCTTAACACCATATGAAATATAAAAATTGCTGGAATGCACAGTATACTTTTTTTCTTGCACCGCACAAAATTATTACGAATCTTTTTTTTTTCGTCCAGCCTGCGCGAAGGGTGAGAACTCTCGGCTATATAGACGGATACGTCTATGACGAAATTGATTTTGCGCCGTTATTTAAAAACACGAAGTGGCGTAAAACGAGGTCGGGTTATCGTTCGAGCGTTATCGAAGGGATCGGAGGGAGCCACGAGAGAGGGAGGCTAAAAGTTACGAGTGGTATATGCAAATATCCGAACGCATATAGGTGTTATCCCGCAATCCCCGTTATATCGATCTACCGATATTCCGGGTGTCTATTGGGGGGGCTCTGCGGCCGCGTATACACATATAGGACAGTATATATTGAAGCGGAACAACTATAGGACGGGAATCTATATGGTCCATGGTATAGTGATTCGGGCAATCCCAGGCGCGACTCATCCCGGCGAAAACGATGACGCAAGATGACCTGGGACGCTTAATGAATTGGCTTATCCGAATTATACGAATGGCCAATAATCAATTATCCACCGGGTAAAAGCAGTCGGGATGCCGGAGAGATTATGCTCTCGCAACCTCGACTATATCAGCTCTGTTGTCCCCCGCTTCGGCTGTGGAGTATCTACACAACCGTTTTCACCCGGGTATGTGGAAAATATAACGACGGAGAATCCCCGCGGTCTACGAACGGGCTGGTCGCCCGGCCCGGTGTGACGTTCCGCACCGCATCGACAATGCTCCAGCGGCGAATCGAGTCACACCGGCTGCCGCCCTGGCATCGCACTTCGTCACGTCATTAATATCGGTATTAGCATTAGCATTAGCGCGATGCCAACAGTAGACACGTTCGCGTTGTGCCGAGTGTGCGCTTGCCGGCCGATGAGGACGATATCCCTACTGAATGAGCCCGCTCCGATATTCGGTTCTCTGATACGGTTGGGCATTCTCGCGAGAATTCGTGAGAACACCGATCGTCAATAGAAACGATCGCATCACGGTACGGCAGCATCGGCACGTGTCATCCGATCGCGATTACTTTTCGTTCTTTCATTCTCATGTCGACTATCGCAGATCCGTCACGATTTTATTGGTACGTCGGGAGCGGAGACGTTGACGGGGGCCACTCGAATGTGCTTGTTAAAAAAACAATGGCCAACTTCGCTAGACACTGTGCGGTTTTAACCCCGAGGGGCGCATCCCCTTTCGCTTCGTATAATACAATCAATGTTGAGAGGGCATCCGCGAATACATGTATCGTGGACGGCTATGTATGTATGTCAGTATATAAGTGTAGGTTTCGGTATAATTTCCGTGGCGGAGAATTCTCCGACAGAATTCCACATTTTTAGAATATCTATTTTAAAAAAAGCGTAACCTCAACGTTGATATTTTCATGGAAAAAATGTCTTCCCTTTTTTCGCACAGTACTTTTCCAAAAGAAAAAAAAAAATTGTGGAAATAATATCGGTGCATAAAAGTTTCAGCGAGAATTACTCATATAAACTTTTTTGACGGTAATTTGCGGTTCATCGGACTAGCTTACGATAATGGCATGGCCATTGCTGTAACTTTAGTGTATCCATAATAAACGCCAACATAGAGACCCTGATGGAAGAAACCCGATTCCAGCACAATGTAGGCTTCATGGAGTTTTGCTTATTGGTAATCTGAACTCAAGCATCGAATGATTTCACAGAAATGTCAAATTTTTAGTTATACTATATTTGACACTCGTTAGGTTTTAGCCAATATCGAGCAAGCATGGCGAGCATGAAGCAGAACTAAAGAGACGAAGGGTTCGATAGTTCAATGAAGCCAGTATCGACGGCCACTGAAACCTTCAGTGCATTCGCACACTTAAAAAGGGGATTCTTTTTTGCCAGGACGCACAAAGTCGGTCCTCTCATGTTCGAATTTCGGTAGCCGGCTGCCGCGTTATTAATGCAATTCAACAACAATCAAGCCGATTCCCGTTCCCGTTTCTGCTTATTTCGCGCAATACCAGTCACAGCAGCCCAAACGCTCATTACGAGTATACAGCTCCGCCACAACAGTTCAATCTCACGTCGTTGCAATTACGTGGTACATGCTCGCCGGTGATGCAAGCTATCCCGATATTATACTGCAATTGATTCTTTTTGAAAAAAAAACTTTGCTGCCTACTTTTTGCCTTTAGGAGATTCAACATTATCTAGATGCAGCGAAAAAATAATGAATGTATTCTTCTGTGTCACATTCGCACATGAAACATGATCATCTTATGAGTTTTAAAAGTAAATCGTTTAATCTTATCTTAAAAGATAATCTTATCGTTTAAAAGTAAATCGTTTAATCTTATCTTAAAAGATAATCTTATCGTTTAAAAGTAAATCGTTTAATCTTATCTTAAAAGATAATCTTATCGTTTAATCTTATCGTTTAAAAGTAAATCGTTTAATCGGTAAGCTTATTTTGAAACTCCAATCCGATTTATATCACAAAAGTGCCGATAGAATTTTAATCCATTTATCTTACTTCCGAGTAATATCGATTAAAACCATCAAGTTAGGAGTCCAATATTCTTGATGGTTCTCCTTCCCTCCAATATAGGTTATTCTTGAACCCAGTATTCGCGGACTTATCACGGGTCTTACTTTTTCTTTAAATTAGTTGACCTCGTGATGATATCGTCTCTTTAGACGACAGTAATAGAAAAATTCGTGCTTACAGTCTCACTCACGCGATACATCTAGATTCGTACTCAAACGTCAATGTTTTGTCAATTATTCAAAATAAGCTCGTATTGGGCCTCAAAACCGTCCAATGGTCTAAACGAGGTGAGGAACGATTACGGACCATAAAATTCACTTATTCTTTCACACCCTAAATGTTTGTTCTTCACCTGTCCGCTCGGCTAGTACACCAGAACAAAAAATTATTTAACTGCCAACGTTTAATTGGTTTAAGTAAAACATTTATTGGATTTGAATAAATTGTTACTTAAATGAAGTAAATATTTATTTAAATAAAATAAATATTTATTTAAATCAAATAAATATTTATTTAAATCAAATAAATATTTATTTAAATCAAACAAATATTTATTTAAATCAAATAAATATTTTACTTAAACCAAATAAACGGTGGCCGTCAAATAAATTATTTTTCTGGGTGTAGTTAGAGCCGTTCGACCTGTCACATCACCAGGCACAACAACCCTTTTTTCTGGAAGCCAGCACTGAGAAAAAGGATGGTATTTCCTACTATAACGAACAGTTCCCAGGGGGGACGTCTATATATAGGGTAAAAGTGGGGAATATGGCCCGGTCCATATACCATTGATTTACGTGTTAATCGAGGTGCGCCATATTCACCACTTTTATCCCAGATAGTGTGTGATAGTATGTACTCAACTGATTAAACTATAATTATAGTTACAACTATAATTATTGGTCATTGTCGTAACTGTAAAATGTAGACGTCCCCTCTGGGAACTATTTACTATGTAAGTTTTTCTCAGTGAGCGATCATTGATGACGTTGTTCTTCGCACGGAGACGCATACGAACGGGCCGTCAGCGGCAGCCAGAGCTAATACATCCGTTTCTATGTCAGCAATAGGAGGTGTGCAACAGTGGCCGAGGAGAGCTAGTGAACATAAAGAGGAAGCTGTCGGGGGAGGTTGAGAGAACGATGTCGCTACTCTCGGAAAGCGGGTACAAAGCGCGTCCCGTGCCCCGTGCATCGTACGCACCTCAATGGGAAACCGCCACCCCACGCGCTCATATAGGCACATAATACACCAGCGCAATAGGTGTGTACTGTATAAACGTGACTTCCATTGGTACCGGTGCCATTGTATGGAACTGAGGATGTAGGCCGGGCATATTGTGTTCGCGTCAAGCCCCGCGCATTGTTTTGCAATATTTCGCGCACTAATTGGCCTGGAAATTGCTATTTCCTGAAATTGCAACGAAGCCCGTATCCGCACGGCTTCGAAACCATACACGCCCCGCCCTTTCTGTTTTCCATCTCCCACGGCTTTCTCCTTCTCGTCTGTTTCACCTCCAATCAGCCAGGCATACCGGTCTTCCCTGAATTCCTGTTGGATTACCAAGTCGTTGTACACAACCTCCCAGCGTCTCGCGTCGCAACTTGCTGCCATTCACGGAATGGAATTTCACCTGGTGAGTACTCAGTTACAATAGTAAACAACGTCAGAACACATATTGCATCGCGCATACATGTATGTTCGCAAGTGTATGAACCCGTGCTGCAAGACGGTAGAAAATACATACAGACGAGAAAACTTCGATGGAGGAGACGATAAGCTCCGATATCGATTTTAATACCGAGAAATGCTTGTACAATATTTTGCAGGATATTGCTGGAAAGCTAGAGGCAATAATGGCGAGCGTCATTATTAGGTCTAGGCACATTTTTGTTACAAACAAATAGTTTTTTATTTGTTTAATCAAGCTGTGGCCGATCGGTATAATTTGTTGCTGTTTTTTTTAGATGTGAGTTGGGAACGACCAATTTGATTTGTTTTTCTTGAGACGTCTGATGAGAAATGTAATAAATCGAATTTAATTTTGTTGTGCATTTCAACCCTGATTCGGGTCCTCTTCAGAAACAGTTTATTGCTCTGCATGAAAATGTTACTAATTATGCCTATGTACACTGCTGTTCATGAGTGCCTGGTCAGTTTTCCTATAGCGGCCCTATTCAGATCGCCCAGGCATTCATGAACAGCACGTACCTATTATGGCCCCACCTCCCACTTTGACTAAAATAATAATTAATTTAAGCATCGACAAGTTTGTACCTAACATTATCTTCACTGTAAACTAATTTTGTTCGAAAATTAATTAACGACATTGGGAGCATTTTTATACAAACTGTTTCCGAAATTTTAAACATATGGGCGTTGCTATTTTACAGTAAAACTTGTATGTTTAATGCAATTTTTTGTAAATTTAGCGCAAAATATTTGTAATTTTTATGTCTGATATTTTTATTTTACAAAAAATACATTAATGATAAATTAATGTAAATAATGTAAGAAAATTTTAAGTCTCCAGTTCATTTAATTTACAATTTATTTTTGCAATGTTGACACTGGGTATTTTTGTTTCTGCTATGTATCATTGTTTATATTTTTTATAAAACAATAAACCGTTTCCGCAGATGATCAGGTTCGAAAAGTAAACCGAAAATTCGATTCAGAATATTTCTGACCAAACACATGAAGAAAAATAAATCTCAAATTGGTCCTTCCGAAACCGCAGCTACACCCAGAAAAAATAATTTATTTGGCGGGCACCCGCAAATAAATATTTTCGTTGATTTAAATAAATATTTAATATATTTATTAAAATGAAAAAAAATATTTCTTGAAATAAAAAAAATAATTATTTAAACCAAATAAATATTTGTTTGAGGGGCGCCAGTCAAATAAATTATTTTTCTGGGCGTAAGAAACTATATAATGTTCAAGCGAATACGTGATGAGGGAGGTGTCCAATAAATCCTGAACAGAATGAAACGGCAATTCGAGAGGGCAGAGTGTTGGGTTGACAGTGCTGATGCAACTACCGTAATGCACATAAGATTTCACTGCAAGCCCATTGCTTTTCGGAGGAAACTACGATGGAGTGAGAGAACCGTGCGCTATGTGCGTGCCCTCTCATTTTCCAATCGAAGCCCTCTTTATCTCCCAGCCGCCTCCCTCTCACCCTCATATCTCCTACCGCGGAAACAAAACGAGAGAAGCGACGATAAATTTCGTACGAACGTCGCGCGAAACGGTCCGGTAGAGTTGTAAAACGGTGATTTATTTACAATGCGAGTTAATTGATTTACTACTCGTGCGGTGCAGCCAGTGGCTGCGGGGTTTTCACATCCGTGTCTCTTGTTTCTGTCTCCCCCCCTTCATCCTCTTTTACTCGATTTTCCACCCTCTCTTCTTCGTTGGATCTCTTTTTCTCTCGTGTTTCTACTCTTCCCCCCCCCCCCCCCCTGCACCGCCCCCGTTTCAACTCACGTACAATTGCAACCCGCAACTTTCCCTCCACCTCCTCGCCCTATCGTTTTCTCGTTCACTCGCTCTCTCACGAATTCATTCACCTCACAGATTCGCCAAGCACCTCACGTAAAATAATAAAAGTGACGCGAGCCGTCCGACACGCACGTGTACATCATCCTCTGAATAAAAACTCGTTATCGTGGTAGGCCCGGGGGGGCTGCAGCGTTATGGGAATGACGAATTGATCGTTTGGGAAGTATTCGGAAGAACGGCAGGTCGGCTCACGTTACCTGCCCATATTTTCAATGAGTGACGTTGCCCCGTTCTCGTAAAGTTCTCGTAAAAATAATTAACGATTTTTTTTGGTTTTTCACAGAAGCAAGGATGAGACGCCAAGTTCTTATTTTTTTTTCTTTTACACAAAAACTCGGTAAAAACCAGAATTTGAAAAAAGTTAATGAGTGACGTTGCCCCGTTCTCGTAAAGTTCTCGTAAAAATAATTAACGATTTTTTTTGGTTTTTCACAGAAGCAAGGATGAGACGCCAAGTTCTTATTTTTTTTTCTTTTACACAAAAACTCGGTAAAAACCAGAATTTGAAAAAAGTTAATGAGTGACGTTGCCCCGTTCTCGTAAAGTTCTCGTAAAAATAATTAACCATTTTTGTTGTTTTTCACAGAAGTAAGGATGAAACGCCAAGTCCTTATTTTTTTTTTCTTTTACACAAAAACTCGGTAAAAACAGAATTTGAAAAAAGTTTAATCATATGAACCGAGTAATTGTGGGAATTCAATTGTACACTACGTGTACAAACGAACACTACGTGTTTTCAATTGTTGATATTGAACACACACTGAAATTTATGTGAATCGTGCACTACGGTGTGACCTATTTTCAAGATACTTGGCTCTGGAGCAGGAAAACGGTAACTCGAAACATCACCTTCGGCCGTTTACCCTCGCTCATGCACTCGGCAGCCGGCAGGGTGCCAGTTAATGTTTGTTTCGCCAAAGTTAACAAATCGGACTAAACTGGGAGTCGGGTGGAACTTGTTCGACATCGCCTTGTGTTAATTTTTCTATCGCCGGAATTAACAAATCGGACTCAACTGGAAGTCGAGTGGAACTCGCCTCAACTTCCGGAAACGTGTTCAATTTTTTTACGCCGGAACGACTTTCGCAATCGTAATATCGATAAAAGACAAACACAAAACTAAACCGCAGCGAGAAACAATGCGAACTAAATCAAACGAGAGCTAATACCGAATGCATTTACGAGGGTGAACGGTAACGGAATGCACAGGTCGCTCAGAATGTAAGTTGGCGCGGATGGATCGGGATAGCTAGCTGGTAAAATAACTCAACTTTTTCGAAATCAAAACGAGAGCCTTAAGGTAGTCCGGGCGGTACAGTCCCGCCAAACATGAGTTTCCGAGAAAATTTCGAACACTTCTCGATGGGATAAAAATCTGAAAAAAATCAAGCATATGGGAGGTGCTGCAAAGATTGTTTTTTTTTTTTTTAAATAATAATTGCACTTTGTTATTAAGAAATTGAAGATAAAAATCATTATTCAACAAATTACGCAGCAACTCAACTATTTTCCTTCATAAAAATAATTCATTTATTTTTCTGAATAGATAGATAGATAGATAGAAGCGTTTATTTCGTGTTCTGAGGCCACACCCCCCTAAGAACACCGTGCCAGTACAAAATAAGCAACATAAAAAGAACAAGAAAACAACAGAATAATAATACAGAAGCAAAATAATAGATTAAAAATAACAGAAAAATACGAGAAAAATAACACGTATACGTAACGGAATACGTATGAATTTTTTCAGAATTTTTGTAATCTTTGAAAATTGCGTTTTTTCACAGTTTGAACATAGAAAAAAACGCGACTTTCAAAAGATTACAAAAAATTCTGAAAAAATTCATATGTGTTCAGAAAAATAAACGAATCAATTTTATGGAAAAAAATTGTTAAGTTGCCGGGTAATTTGTTGACCAATTATTTTTATCGTTAATTCGTCAATGACATTTTGGAAATTATGTTACATAAAAACAGTATTTGCAGCACCTCCCATATGGTTGATTTTTTTTTCAGATTTTTATTCCATCGAGAATTTTTTCCTGAAACTCATGTTTGGCGGGACTGTACCGCTCGGACTGCCTTAACACTGCTGAGCTATTCGAGAACATGATGAAATTCATTAGCGTCAAAAACGCCGCGAGAATTTGCGGAACGAATCGAGAAACGAAACGAAAATTCTAAAACGGTAACCGTGCACGCGAGCGAAGCGAACACGTCAACGACGAAATCGAGACAGCTGAGTGGACAGCTATCAACCCGAGAGCGGGATTATCGCGGGATCTAAATTATTTTTAATTACTTAGACTCACCCAAATCGGTGAATTATCCATAAGGAACGAGAACTGGCACGAACCAGGGGCGGAAACCTTACTAAGCACTAAGCACCGAAAAATTCGAATAATTAACACGATAGCGCTAATAATGATAATCGAGACGATAACGTAGAAACCGCGTACACCCCTTAGGTAGAGAAGAGAGCGAGAATACGACACGCGGGCGAGAACAATACGCGACGCGCCGAGAGCAGAAAAACTAGGGTGGGTGCACCAGTGAATGGACGATAAAAAAGTAGTCAATCAAAGGTAAATCATTTGGTGATGAATATGGAAAAAAATCACCTATGACGTTGAAATTATCGCCGCAGATATACGGAGGTTTTCGACTGTAGGAGAATTACTTCGGAAGTTACTTCAGGCTACTAAGCGGCGATTATTTCGGCAGCTGAGGTTTTGTGCGAAAAAAACGGTTAGCCTTAATTTTTAAGGATAAGTAGGGCGGCGAATGAATAACGATAGAAATAACTCTTGATCCTATAATATTTTTTTTCAATAAGTTGTTATAAATATGCTGAAGTTATCAATGTACATTCACTGGCGTGACTTCCTAATCTCTCTCCAGTGAATGAAGATGGAGGCAACCGATCGTAAATAATGCTCAGCGATAAATAAATCGACTAAACATTGTTCTTTTTGCTTTATCTTTTCAGAAATGGAAAATTGTATTATTGAAATGGAATTTGTTTGTTAACACTATATTAACATTTTATTGAGAATATATTCAAATTGCAAAAATAAAAAAACTATTTTATTTTTCACAGATGACTTGGATAAAAAAAAGACAAAAATAAACCTTATCAACGATTTTAAAAAAAAATTATTTAAGGCCCGGCCGAAGAAATAACTTTAAAGTTAATTTGCGACTGTGACGAAAGGGGCTTCATTAAGAGTTGCCCTAAGAAACTAATATTTTTTTATTTTCTGCTTTATCAGTATTATTATTAATATTATTCAAGTAAAAACACTGTGATCGTTAAAATGTAATATTTAACTCAAATGATTAAAGGAGATATTAACTTATTGAGTTATTTTTACGATATCCACGTACGATAGCCTGGATCACGAATACGTGTCCATTCACTGTTATATCCGTTTTATCGTGATTGTATCGTTTATTTTCGCGGTGTTAGGTTTTAAAACAGTCTGCAATATTTTTTTCATAATCAGCATGGTGTATTTTATCAACTGAACCGAGTCCGAAAGATGTGCATAGAATATTTTTATTTTGCGACTCACTTAAAAACGGCAAGCGGCTTATTCGTGCATTCACTGGTGCATTCACCCGATACACATGGTAGCCCGAGAGCTACAGCGGACTGTCGGGTCACCGTCGCAACCGAGACTGACTACGAAATGTAAATCACCGTAACGAGGAATCATGATTACTACAAAATCCCTTGGTCGGTAGCGACTGCCCTCTCAACTATCTCCTGACGTCATCGATACCGATAGCTGAAATATTGGCCTCGATAAATTATAGATTCATCACGATTGCTTGCCCTGATGCAAGGGCGAAAACAAAACCCTTCCTCTCACGTGACACGACCTAAAGGGGTTCTTGCCCATTACCCGGAAAACAAACCCCTTTGCCTGTTCTCCAGCGCATTGCATGCTCTCTTAAGGTAGTCCTTGCGGACAGCCTGAACCCACGTGAGTTCAGCGCCAATTGAGAGTGGAATTGCGAATACTTCGCGATGAGATAAAAATCTGAAAAAAATCAACCATATGGAAGGTACTGAAAAGATTGATTTTGCATAATAATAATTCCAAAATGTTATTAACAAATGAATAAAAAAAGAATTGTTCAACAAATCTTCCAGCAACTTAACTTTTTGTTCATATAAAAACAATAAGTTAATCTTTCTGAATACGTATGAATTTTTTCAGAATTTTGTCTAATTTTTGAAAATTGCGTTTTTAGTTAATAAAAAAACGTGATTTTCAAAAATTAGATAAAATTCTGAAAAAATTCATACGTATTCAAAAAGATTAACAAATTGTTTTTATATGAACAAAAAGTTAAGTTGCCGGGGAATTTGTTGAACAATTTTTTTTTTTAATGCATTTGTTAATAATATTTTGGAGTTATTATTATGTAAAATCAATCTTTTCAGCACCTTCCATATGCTTGATTTTTTTCGAATTTTTATCCCATCGAGAAGTGTTCGCAATTCTCTCTCAATTCTCTCTGAACTCATGTGGGCTCAGGCTGTCCGCTAGGACTACGGCGTTGGTATTGTCAAATCTTTGTCAGATGCTTGTCTCTCCACCGGTTGCTTTCCTCGAATTCCTTTCCGAGATTCGATAGTGACTACTGAAGATCCAGCAGTTTCTACTGGGGATCCACTAGTTATCACACATGTGGTTATTAATTCTTAGTTGTGAATCTTCAACGGTGAGTAGTTATTGCTGAGGACGTAGTGGTACCTGCATCAGTAATTACTACTTATACGTTTAACTACTGAAAACTACAAGCAATACTCAGAGTGAACTACTGGGAACTGCGGGAATTGCCAATAGTTAACTACTGGACATTCATAGAAGTTTCGAGTATTTACCTAGTCGAGTAGTTAACTACTCAAAATACCCGGTAATGTAAAGCAGTTAACTACTCCAAATTTACGGTAGTTTTCAGTAGTCCGCCAATTTAGCACTAGGCAGTAGTTCAGTAGTTTATTATTAGTCAACTACTGGATATTGCCAGTAGTCATTTTCAGTAGTTTTCCGTCGTTCTTTCTGGTGTGGGCAAAGCCAAGCATATTGACCTTAATGCACAACATAACGTAACCCAAAGAAATTTCAAGAACTCCTTAACTGGTACAGTGGCTGCTACCTCGTGATGTAGGCCACAGTGAGAAGGGTCCGTACTAAAACGATAACAGAATGACAGAAACGATAAAAAAGACCAATCACATCTTTGTGAACGTCACTCAAAAAATCGCCCGACAATGAATATGTACATATGTACAGCAAAGATCACGCAGAAAAGGTAATAAAATCACAAAAAACGAAAAAAATATAAACAACATTTCTAATCATATTTACGGTGTAGAAAAACTCGGCGTGCCAATTTTTTAACGTTATCTGTCGTACATGATTCATTCAACTAATCACGGTAGGAGCCCCCTATTTTCTACAAGATAAGTCACTGCCCGTCGTTAAGATATCTCCGGATCGGGAGAACAGAAAACCCTCTTTATCAAGATAATTGTGCTACGCGAAACTGATATGTGTGTTATACACGGACGCTGATGGTATACCATCTAAAGTCTGCAGGACATTTATGATAGTTCAGTCTTTCATCAGGACACGATGCCAATATCTCAGCGTCGATTCAATTGCTTCAATCGCAACTAGGCGCTGGCACAGACTTGTCCGAATTATACAACAAAAGTGTCATCGAAAATCGATGAAATGTTTCGCTGTCTGCATCTGTCGGTCCGTTCGTCCGTCCGTAGTGGCAGCAAAAAATAGTGTTGCAGTACAGTGCGATCTTTTTTATCTTCTGCAATCACTCGAATTAGATAAAAGAAAACATCATTTGTAAAAAATATACATTGTGTGAATTATGGGTCTTGTTGCAAGTCTACTAAAACGTGTCAGTAATTCTTAATGGGTTCTGAGGTGGAAAATAATGATAATTGTTCCAAAGCATGTGAAGAAATCCTGAGTAGAAGCTCACTGAACAGCCACGAGCAACGTGGCCGCTTGTGGCGTGATGTTACATTTAACAATGCTAACATGGACCATAGATCAACATTGTTCTACGATAATTACAAATTTGTGTCTAAATCGTGCAGACGTTTACTACACTGATTAGTGGAGTATTGTCGTTAAATTTAACAACATTGCATCTACATCAAATATGAGAAAGTCATGAGTTGTGATTAGCTTGATGATTTTTTTTTTCATTTAAATAATTACCATGTGGCAACATTTATTTGAACATACAATTAGATGACTACTTCTGATTGAGAGGGCTTCTTTCTTTTACCATAGATTAACATTGTTCTACGATAATTGAACATTTTAGTCTAAATCGTTCAGACGTTTACTACACTGATTAGTGGAGTATTGTCGTTAAATTTAACAACAATGCATCAACATCAAATACGATGAGAAAGTCACGAGTTGTAATTAGCTTGACGATTTTTCTTTTTTCATTTAAATAATTGCCATGTGGCAAAATTAATTTCAGCATACAATTAGATGACCACTTCCGATTGAGAGAGGTTTTTTCTTCTCAAAAACGTAAGGTAAAATTACACTTAAAGGTCGCCAAGTTCATTATCAGTTACGTTGCTCATTAAAGTACACAGCCTTAACTATCGCATATGAAAAAGTTTGGAGGGCAACTAGATGCAACGATAAATAGAATATAAGTAATAGACGAGCCCATGGATCTATAATATTTTCAGTGCAATTAGCCGTGCTTTTGCACCGCGAGACCAAGCATGAGATATATCGCGGACATTCCCCCTACTTCGCCTCGAACCCAACCTCTGTCGCACGTGGTGAGGGAGTCACACCAGCGTGAAAGGGGGCAACGCGTGGCAGGGATTGTTATATTAGCCTTGACCTAGTCCCGATATATCCGTGGCATTGAGATCCAACTGTTCGTTGGAGAGATTGCAAAATAAATCCTGTTTTTATACGTCCAAGGAGAATGCGACACATTCATCCGCTGGCTTTCGTATAGAATCGTATACGTCTAGAATTGGTTTGCGCGGAAACGTCTCGTTTCCGTATAATCGACATAGCTTCTCTGCCAGGAACCCACACATACGATCCATTTCTCGGTGTAGTCCGGTTTGCAGTCTCGAAGGGATCTGAAGCCTGCCTAAGCCCAGAAAGACAAGCACGGCTGGAGAACTAGAAAGGCCGACACCGAGAGATACGCAGAGGATTGTCTCACGAGTCCCACGGGAACGACCCAGTGACGTTATTCCTGGTTAACGTGCCCGCGAATTCCTGTCGTCGTGGCTTTGGCCACTCCGGCCGCGCGTAACCGGGGTAGCTACGATTTACAGCTGGGATCAGTGTCCCTTACCTCTCGTCGCCATTTGGTTGTACCGGGTTTACAGTGCGAGCGCCCACTGGTATTATTTCCTAATCCATGTAGCTCCTTCTTGTGTGACTACGTATTCCCGTGGAGAACCGAGTCACTATATATCTTCCCTGTTATTCCGGACCTTATCCCGTATACCTCAGCTACTCTTCGAAGTCCAAGTTCTTGGCCGGTCAGACTTCGGCCCAGGTAGGACAAGATATAAGACACGAGCTGCAGCCTCGTCGTACATTGGGTCACGGAGTTTCGTTCGAGCTGACGACTTATCGCACAGCTCCGCCCTGTCTTATTCTCGGACAAGATCCTAATTAAACTCGAACCTCACCCGGGACCTCTTACAGAGCATAATCTCGTTTAAAGCTTCTCTACTGCACTGACGGGGTACAACGATGTAAAGTTGGTAATTGTCTTCGGGCATTGGAAATGTTCATTTTATGCACTAACCACGCATACTTGAATTAATTATGGAAAACGTCTACGGAAGCGATGATGATGTAACTTAACATTGGTGTCACATTTACAAGATCGTAGTAATGGAAGAACCAAAGGAACTTACTTGAAGCCCCACAATCGAGAACAATCTAACAGCGCACTCTTGTAAACGGAAACTTACTCTTAATTTCTGTTCTGACTGTCGCGAAGTTTGGTTTCCTAACTTCGGAATACACCTGCATTTGCTCTCCATCACAGTCAACTAGGGGTGAGCGGGGGAAAATGGGACAGTGGGGCAAAATGAGATAATGGGACAAAACGCGGTTTTCCAATAACTTTTGGCTAGCGGCAGTGGTGGTGAGTCGGGCAAAACGGGGTTGAAAATCCGGATGTATCGTTAGAGGCAAAATGGGACATCGAAAAATTATTGAAAAATTGAGATTTGCCCCACTATCCCATTTTGCCCCGTTCTTCGCTACGCACCGTCCGCTGGCTATACGTCGAGCATTTAATGGAATACTCGGCTACCAGTATCGGCCAGACCTAACCGATGAATGCCTTCATGTGAAGCACACTAAAAGGCGAGCGCTATGCAATGCGGTTTTTTGCAAGAATAAAATATAGAGTTTCGAAGATTTACGACCGAAAACGCGTACTTCCTGTGTGACCGTATTCCGTGAAAACCGCCAGACCCTATTGATCTTGTAATATTTCAAGAATGCTGCAATGACGAAGGAATTACTATTTGACTCTCCTTTTTTCACATATTTAGGTGAACATTTTTTAAAACCCATAGCGTTTCATAAAGATTGTTCTCCACGCGTTTTTCACTTGCGCTTCCAAATATTCGTCGCAAATATGCATCGTGCATCATCCAATAGCCGCAGCCCATCCGCTCCGTCACCGAAAATAGAGGGTCAAAAACAGGACTCTGCAAATATAAAGATAAAGTGAAGCGTACTTTTTTTACATGAATATCCCGCGTACACAGTACATGGAAAAAAAAAAAAAAAAAAAAAAAAAAAAAAAAAAAAAAAAAAAAACAGAAAAGGCGCGTAGATAAAATATTAAAATAGCAGGAGAAAATGAAGCGGGATGATAGTGAAGAGCGGGTTTCAACGGTATAGGTCAGCGAAAGGCAAAAGGAAGTGTGGGCTTTCAATAGCTACGCGGCGCATGGAATGTGCCAGAGAGTGGTACTCACTCCCTTTTCCTCATTCTGGTTTTCTCTCGGCACGAAAATCAAAGGTTTACCGCGAAAGTACTAAACTCGAGCTGCGGGTGAGATTGGTTGTAAGGGTGGGGCAGAGTGCGATGCACCCTTTGGTCGACAATGGCTGACCATTTTTCAGTGTTTCGAGTGGTCCAGCCACTTTTGTCGGCTTTCTGCTACCAAGCGTTCGTACACTGCTTCCTTTTCCTGCTCCAGAATTACTATACTATACCATATTGCTGTGATTTACTATACCACACCATATGGTGCAGGCACCCACTGGTGTCGCCTCACCGGGATGACAATCTCTGTCTTCCCACCCTCACTCGTTGCCCTGTGAGCGAGTGGTATTGCACCCTCGGAACAACAGTGTAACATATTTTATGGGATTACCATACAAGTTATTATGTTTATGTTTATGTTATGTATCTACAGGCCGTATCCCTTTTTGTAACTTCGTTTGCACCCCAAGTCCCATCCATCACACTCCGTGCCAATGCTGGAACTTGGGTAACGTTCACTTGCGGCTGTGACCGACTTAAGATGGAGATAGAAACACTCGCATTCGCCTAAGACGTAGGAAAACCACAGAAAACCTACGTCGAGTGTAGTCGGCTACAGGCCAATCTCCAGAGTTCAAAAATTTCTGCGAACAGCATGGCACGACTTACGGCACCATACACTGTATGGTCAGCGCACTGCTGATCCGAAAAAATCTTTCGCCCAAACCGGGGATCGAACCGGCAGTACGGGGCTAGCACGCTAGCCACTTATACTGTTATTCTAAGCTATTATACTGTTATTCTAAGACTGCCATGGAGAAACGCGCACGTGTAACTTCATATGTACATCTACCATATCTACTTACACAATAATAAAATACAAGCTCACTTTCATGGCTCGTGTCTCTCATAGTCGCTCTCATAGACACCAAAAAATACAGTCGCCGACAGCTCACTCTCACACACGCACACGCACACGCACGCACGCACGCACGCACGCACGCACGCACGCACGCACGCACGCACGTACGCACGCACGTACGCACGCACGCACGCACGCACGCACGCACGCACGCACGCACGCACGCACGCACGCACGCACGCACGCACGCACGCACGCACGCACGCACGCACGCACGCACGCACGCACGCACGCACGCACGCACGCACGCACGCACACACACACACACGCACACACACTCGCGGCCACTCATGTTACGAGTGACCTTTAGTGTTCGTCAATATTCGTCAGAGCCTACGTGATGTGTCCGTGAGAATGTTATGAGAGGTTCTCATGGACACTCAACGACATTCATGGACACACTCATAGACATCCACAGCCACTCTCATCGACATTCAAAGACACTCTCATAAACACTCATAGATACTCTCATAGAAATTCGCAGCCACTCTCATAGACATTGGCAGACACTCTCATAGACATTCGCGGACACTCTCGTAGACATTCACGGACTCTCTCGTAGACATTAACAGACACTCTCATAGACATTCACAGAGAGTTATGGACGCGCAAAGGTACTCGTGGACACTCACAGACACTTATTGTGAGTGTCTGTTAACATTGAAATGAATGTAAGTGTCGATGGTTGCCAGCGCACGAGCCGCAACAAACGCTCGTAACAATTTTAGGTGTATGTCCTTGGACACCTACATTGACTGCCGCGCACAGACACTGAAGCACTGACAGCCATTCGCAAATCGCCACATAGAGGCTTGGACAGAGCTGACACAGACGCAGACACGTTCTCAGACCACCGACATCAGTGTTACGTCCTGATCAGCATTTTCCTGCCTCTATGGTCAAGGAGATTTCTCTCCCTATTAGGCGTTTATCGCATGTGACGCTGTATCAGAACAATGTCCAGTTTCGAATCTAACCTTTTGAAAGTTTATTCAGGGTTGGGCTGAGAATGCATGCTAAAAGAATAAAGATGGATTATCGTCACGTGGCGTTGACCGAAAATTCGCTGTACGTAACACCAACGTAACTATCGGTTAGCACTCATAAGTTCATACCTATTCGACGATGGGTTTTCCACAAAGAAAGGAGAAGACTATGATGGATAATCGGAGCGAGAGCAAACACTTATCAACAGATCGACAACTATTAATATTGGATGGACTAGACTTCCGCCCGGTCGTGACACCCGCATTATTCACATAACTGTCAAAAGATAAATCGCCTGTAATGGCGATTAAATGTTTCCATGTGTTTCCATGTGGCAATTAAATTTCTCGCACATCTTTCACAAACTTGTCTACTCTCATTTTCCATAACGATTACTTTTTTCTGGGACTCTATGTTTATGCTGTTACTAAAGGTTAACCTGCTCCATGGAACTACTTAAGGTAGTCCTTGCGGACAGCCTGAGCCCACGTGAGTTCAGAGCGAATTGAGAGTGGAATTGCGAATACTTCGCGATGAGATAAAAATCTGAAAAAAATCAACCATATGGAAGGTACTGAAAAGATTGATTTTGCATAATAATAATTCCAAAAAGTTATTAACAAATAAATGAAAAAAAAAATTGTTCAACAAATCTTCCGGCAACTTAACTTTTTGTTCATATAAAAACAATAAGTTAATCTTTTTGAATACGTATGAATTTTTTCAGAATTTTGTCTAATTTTTGAAAATTGCGTTTTTAGTTAATAAAAAAACGTGATTTTCAAAAATTAGGTAAAATTCTGAAAAAATTCATACGTATTCAAAAAGATTAACAAATTGTTTTTATATGAACAAAAAGTTAAGTTGCCGGGGAATTTGTTGAACAATTTTTTTTGTAATGCATTTGTTAATAATATTTTGGAGTTATTATTATGTAAAATCAATCTTTTTAGCACCTTCCATATGCTTGATTTTTTTCGAATTTTTATCCCATCGAGAAGTGTTCGCAATTCTCTCTCAATTCTCTCTGAACTCATGTGGGCTCAGGCTGTCCGCTAGGACTACCTTAACGTGTTCGTCGAGAATGCATCCGAGATAAAAGGGGATTATCCTCCTAGCGCCGATTTTGGTCCCGCACTCTTTTATTTCCGTAAACGAAAGCTATAATTTTACGACCCCATTTCCTGTCGTGCTTTTTAAGGTAGTCCTCACATTTTAATCAAATCTAGATAGGCGAGCAAATATAATATCAAATGAAAGGGTGATGCGTAGAACGTATTTGGAAAATTGAGAATCCTTCCACCGTTTAGTTTTTGCGATATAGGCTTGTAAAAGTTTGCCAATTTTACATGGCAATAGCAGCACCAAAGTGGGAAAAGGGGTTCAGAGCGCACATTTATGAAATATGTTTATACTTCTCGACTAGATGAAGAAATAAAAACTCATTTATCTCATGCAACAAACATTTCTAAATATAATAACGCGACAGTAGACAAGAGCCACATTCGCTTCATTTCGTGGTGGTTGTCTATCTAGAAACATTCATAATTCGGTAAAGCCGTGTACGGTTCCACTAAGTGGTACGTTACACGGTTGCCATCACAAATCCTTTGCCATTCTCTCGATAATAATTATTCGTCGACCATCGTTTTTTTAGCTCGTCGTGTTCCTCGAAAATTATTTTTCTTGGCTTAGTCCCTGCAACGACGATTTTCATCCAAAGAATTTCCCAAACGACCTGTGCAGCAGGCGATCTGCCGGCAATCAAAATCACGACGTTGCCAAATTGTGTTATCTTATAAAAGCATATGACTTCAACTTTAGTCAAATTTAAGGCTCTGCTCCGCTATTTTCCGTATATAGCGAAGGTTTCCATGTAAAAGAAAATTAGGGAATAATGAATCGAGGCGTGTGCCGATTTTTATATGAGAAATTACACATATTTGTGAACAATAGCAATCGTTGTCCACGTGACTTCAGAGTACTGTAAGAACTGCCTTAAGTCCCGGACGAATATATAATAGTGGGCAATTATTTTAAGTTTTCTCGATTCAATCCAATACTGTTGCGATTCTTCTAGATCATCATCTTATTTCACCCCGAGCTCTAACACGGTCATCGAGTAACCATAACAATTTCATTTGCAGATGGGGTTGGCGTGGAGTGCATCTCAATTCGACAACCGAAGGATTAATTGGAAAAAATAACGCAATACTCATGGTCTCGTTGAAGCGGTACTGGTAGTTCGTTATTTCAAAGTGAGTAAAAGAAGGGAAAGTATAGATTACCACTATAACGGGGCACTATACTCGGCGAGCATAAAAGGTTGAAAGTTTGCACTCTCGTTAGATATACACGCTGAGCGTGCACAGTTGAGCGGAGGTTCGATGGGTAAAGCGGATTGGTTGCGGGGGGGGTTCCTCGCGACCTCGACAAACGCGGAAGGGAAGGGTGCCGATGGAGTTGGCTGATGCTGGTGCGTGGTAGCGTGGTAGCGAAGAGGACGAGGGCATATTTGCAGCGGATGTGGAGCGATCGTGAGTTCGTATCGTAAATGAAATCACGTATTCGTTCGTGGAACACGTAACCCCGAGGAAACGTGGAACGGCTATGTACAAGGGACCCTGTGGGAGGGAACCGGGTAGCTCGAGGAAGGCGGAGGATGGCGAGCAAGTGAGAGGGTCAATGCGGAGGTCACGCTGCTGGTCGTTATCAGAAAGCGCAAAAGAGCGAGAAGGTAAAAGGGGTAACACCGGAAAAAGAGTAGCTTGAAATTAGAACAAAACAACAGTGATCAAAGGTTGAAGAGCACGGTGAAGTTAAAATCAATTGTAATCAAGGCTGGCTGGATAAATCGAAACACTGGAGGTATGTCGACCGGTGAGAATGGCATACTGGACCCAGTGTTGGCCGACGTTCGGCAAACACTGGCCAACGCCGGACTGATACTGGCCCTGTGTGTCGCTTCCATTAGCGTATCCGAGGCGGAGTAGTTGAGAGCCCTGCTTAAGAAGCTTCTACGGCAGATCCGGAGGTTGACATTTTCCGCAATTCTCTTTGAATTATTTGCCGACAGCGATCACTCTCGCTCTTCCTTTCTCGACTCTTCCCAGTGGTTCCTGTCGTGCACTTGGGAGAGAAATATCGAAGCAAATACGTTCGGTCCGCCAAAGCGACGTTGGTTATCGATACGGAAGGACGCCCTCACAGGGTATATACTGTGCTATAATACTGAGATGGAATTCCAGCTCGTATGGTAGTAGCGTGTATATACGTGGTCCGTGTATACCTGCTTGAGTTAGGCAGCTACGAAACTTGGTAATGCAGTTTTCATCGAGAAAGTTGATGGCACGGCGTGTGCAGAAAAGTCATGCGGGATGGGGCGGACGGGCCGCACACACTCGGGGACTCCGATGGCCAGGATTGGTCGGTCGCAGACATGCAAGGTGCAACCAGGAGCAAATGGAAACGAGAGCAGTGTGGGAAGTACCAGAAAGCAGAGACCGAGAACCATTCATCCAGCAAACGGGGGGTGGGCAGAACGGGGGGAGCGGAGCTGCCTGGGCGCAAAATTTTGTTCCTCGCAAATGAATAAATCTGCCATTCTCTCGCAGCCAACAGCTTTTCCTCTCTTGCTTCTTGCATCTGCGAAGAAACGCCCGAATTCAGTCTCCATCTTCTACCAAAGCCCGTCATCTCTATCCCTTCCACACACTTTTTTTCTGTTCTTCACTTTAACTATATTCATCGCAGCTTTCATCCAATGTAAGTCTCCTTCTTGCCATTCTCACTGACGCTTCCTCACTCCCCGTGTATTTCCACGGTATGGTCCTGAGAACGCAGACTACGGATATCGTAACATAAAATCATAAAATTCACTTTACAAACATTTTTCCTACCAACGCATTCGTTCCCGAAGCACGAAAACTTTTCATCCCGCTTGTGCATCTCCGCTCTCCACCACTTTTCTTTCAGTCTCCCGTTCGTCATCCCACTTTCTCACCAATATTTTATTCATGAATTTAACGAATTTACTCCAAATTTGTTCTTCCTCCCTCTTTGCTTCCTCATGAAAGACGATATTTTTAACTCCCGTCTGCCAGCTAAGGCAAAAACACTGGAGTCATACGTTTCACTGAGGCCCCCCGATTTCGTTTGTTTTCGGTGTCTCGAGGCCTTTTGAATACTTCGATTTCAAGGACCATCGGAAGTGAAAGAAAATAAAAATAGCATTGAGCGATGCGCTACCATCGCACGGTAAAACAGATCTGTACACTTGACAATCATTTATTTTCCGCAAAGGTCCAATTGCAGTTTTTTTTTAAGTTTGCAGTATAGCACAGCAAGTGCTGTGTGCTATGCTATAGTGCGTTGAACTCGGTCAAAGTGTAGAACGACAAACAATTCTATAGTTCTATAGTTCAAATTGGATCGCTGTAGTCTAACCTCATATTCGCAAAGTGATATTTCTCAGCGATATAATTTTCCAATGTTGCTTCTCCAATAAGACTTTCTATGGGTTGTTTCTCACTGATACAACTTTCTGAATGTCTCATCTCTTAAATGCCAAAAAAATTAATCTATACGGTAATCAAAAAGCATAAATTAAAAAGAATTGAAATTAAAGAAACTCCCGACTGCAAAAAAGAAGTAGTAATTGAAAAATTCTTGAAAAAAAATTACTCCAGATTAAAAAAATATTTGTAAAAAAAAAACCGGCGATAAACGATAAACCGATTAATAATAGTAAAAAAATAACTTCAAAAAGGATGAAATAATTATTTAAATAAAAAATAATTAATATTGTTTTTTACAATTAACGATATATTACATAATATTAATATTGTTAATATTATATAATTAATATATTAAATAATTAATATTGTTTTTTACAATTAATTTATTAATCGTTTGCGCTACAGTTGAGAGACGTCCGAATCCGTCCGGTCATCCGAATGATTATAGAAGATCTGTGTATTCGCGAGACGTGTCCCGACTGTAAAAGCATGCGCAAAATTGTAAAAAATGAGGAAGTTATGTACAAATTACTTTGCACCTTCTTTACGTCCCTTGAATCTCTAGCTGAAAACGTACACTTCGTTTTTGGTCCCTTTCCATCGGCTCTCTCTGTGCAATGCGAATTTTATGTCGTTATTCGCGATTAATGTTAAGCGTCCGTATTTCCGCTTAACAAATTGAGAAGGGTAGGTGGCGATGCTGATTAACACCGTGGCAGAGGCAAGAGAGGGGATAGATCAAACGGGTACTAGACGAGAGGTGCGTTGGAGCACGCATCTTGCCTCCGCGAGCTCGTCGGCGCAAGCCGGCTATCCAACGAGCTGGCAATAATTGAATGGCGTTTAATATGCAGCGCGGGCGGCTCGATTATTCTGACCTTTAGCATGAACGACTTGTAGCCTCGGCCTACAGCAAGTTTGTACGATCTCCTTCTTCCACTCACTCGCTCCCCTCTATCTTTTCCATACATCGCTAATTTTCTCCCTAGAGCACATTTGCGGTCACTCCTGATGACATACTGGAATAAAAGGTCACCTTTTAATCAAGACTGACAATTCTGGAACATTATCAACAATTTATATCAAAATTTCGAAAAAAAAACACTCTTTTGCTTCCTCATGAAGGAAGCTATGTTTTAATTTTTTTATTCGAGATTTTAGTGTTAGAATACTTAAAATGGTCTAACCGACATAGGTGGATGCGCGGTTGGCGTACGGCTCCGGTGGTCTCCAAGTCAAGCGAGATTGGTCGCGGTCAGTGCTTGGATGGGTGACCGCTTAGCCGTGCGCTAGCTGGCGCATCAACCGTTGAGCGGGAGGCGCTTTCTTCTGAAACTTTGGTGTTTCTGCGCTTTACTCGAAGTGCAAAAATACCGGAGGATCAGTGGAATATGGCCGTCCGTACCGGCACGGGTTTTCCGTAGTTTTCCCGTGTCCCCGGCAAATGCGGTACAGTGTAGCTAAGAAGTTAGGTAGCTTAGCTGAGTGCGGGTAGGGATTGCTAGGGGGGAATAGGGATGGGGTTCCGTTAAAAACCCAGAAGGGTATACGGTGGAAAAATGGAACGAATACTTAAAATGGTCTAAATCGTCAATGGGATGTTTAGCTGGCGTCCGGATGTGTGTGTGTGCGCGCGTGTGCTATAATCGCTATAACTCGTGAAAGGTTTGAGGCAGCTAGTTGAAATTTGGTATGTAGGTAAAGTGGTCAGTTCCCCTTGTTCAGTACAATTTTCATGAAAAATCGTGTCCGATACGAAATTTTAAGAGATTTTGAATTCTGGAAGAGAAGGCGTGGTTTCTGCATCTTTGGTAAATCTGAAGCTATCATCTTAAAACAGCCCACAAATATAATATATCGATCAACGATCCTTGGCATTGAATTTGGCCGAAATTTATCCAAGCACATAGACTTTATGAAATTATGAGCTTTCTTTTATTTACGAAAAATGCTCTAATTCAAGTAAGTACGGGGCTCAAATTTAGAAGGTGAATAGATTAACACTGCACAATGCTTGGTATAACATTTGGCGAAGATGAATCTGACCGTTTAAATTTTATTGGATTTTGAGATGTTTCAAAAATGTGTATTTTACGTCTGCTACGAGTTTCTACATCCAATATCGCGCTAGGAGTAAAATTGGTTGCAGATTTATCATCAGCTGGAACAAAACACGAGAAATGTCTTCGTACCGACTAATTACTTTCATTTTATTTTACGATTTTTTACAATAATTTTTGCGATACGTTTCGACCATGTAAATATTCTATTATAAGCATAGCTTCCTCTACGAGAAAGCCATGCGCGAATTACCTTGCAATTTTTTTGAGATTGTAATGTAAACTTGTTAAGAATATTCCAAAACGTCGAAAAATCATACCGCCCACAATACCTCGTCAATGAATCTTTTCCGAACAATAGTGGTAAATAATGAGGAAGAGACGGGCAAGTCCAATAGCGATTTTTCCAGAAGTCCCAGCATTGTATGTCAATTCTTCGATACATTGGCCCAAGAAAAAAGTGTATAATTCTTACGTGAGCATAACGCAATTTTTGATACTCATCTATCAGATTCTTCATTCGCGGAGTTAGGGACACATCACGAAATGATAAATTCCTGAAATACAGTAGATAAATACATTATATATACACAGAAATGGTACAGCGTCATGGATCGACAAGCAGTGGATTATGGCTATCGAGGATTTATTTCCTACCTTTGAGTTTCCTTCTTCGCACTGAATTTCCATATCAGACTCGAATACGTCGATAAAATCTTTTCCGTGTTTCGCCATGGAGTAAAGGGGGGGAAATCATCGAGGATCCAAGCAGAAGCAGAGGACGATGTATAAGAGACTTCTGTGAAGTCTACGTCAAGGGGGCGAGATTCCTTTTCCGTGATACTATATCGACAGGTGGCCGCGAGGGCGTCTGTGAAACATGCCGACGACAGACGTCGTCGGGCAAGTCGGCGTTCTCGTGTATCACGTCTAGGGGTGGGTCGACAGGGGTGGTACCCGCGATTCGATACTCTCGTCTCTCGCGAGCTAAGCAGACGGAACGACAACGAGAGAAAGGTTGCTGTGCGATGTGAAATGCAAAATTCGTCCCGTTACCAAACCGAGAGGACCGGAGGAAATGGTAGTAGGGAATTCGTGTAGACACATCACACAAAAAATATGTTCACACATCTAAACATCGATCGTCTAAATATGCTATGATATATGGGTTACAAAACGTTCGGTGAAGGGACAAACTATAAATACGTATATGTATGTATATATATATAATCTCCCGTTACATCGGAATTCTAGTGAGTCACACATTGCAGCTAACAACAAAATAGTATTGTACGTGTAGTGTTATCGTAGGTATTATTATCTTTTTTTTTTTTTTATTTCATCTGTTTGTATTAGTATATTACTTATTAATAGAGACAATAGCGAAAGAGAAATCCAGAGGGTGGAGTAGTTCCAGAGCTATTGGACGATTAGGATTAAGGGAGGTGGATGTGATATTTGTTGGTAGTGGTATGTAGTGGCTGTCGGTCATTACTGATGCTGAGTGGCGTATGTAGCATGACCGAGAGTCGAGAGCGAGTGATAGATAGAGGCGATAGACATATAGAGATAGGCGATGCAATGAGAAAGTCGGTTGTTGTAAAGTCAGCGGGTATAGTAGATACAATATTATTGAGATTTCGTTAGAGAGAGAAAGGTTCGAGGAAGATAGAGGATATATATATATATATATATTTACATATATATATACATATAAGCCATATATATAGTATAGAGAAAAAAATCTACAGACTATATCCTAATTTGCAAACCAAACAAACGAACCAACCTCCTCGGAAAGGCCTAGCCGAAAATGTTCGCGGGACCCCTGTAACAAAAACATAGATAAATCATAAGAAAATCATAGAATAACGAAAATAAACAACTAATTGACGTATCTTTTTTTCATCTTTATTATTTCATTTTCAATTTTTTTTTTTTTTCTTTTTTTTTCTCATCTATTTGATTCACGAGAGTCGAAGGCACTATTGGGGTCTGACTCGCTTAACGGATGAATCATTTATTATAAATATGCAAGTAATTAAAAAAGAAGTGTTACTATGTACAAGTATTCAACGAATTCTCAAAGTAAAAAAATACGATTTATGCAATACGTATGATCTACTCTGTACAATCCTGCCCAAACGTTTTTACGTATAGGAGTAACTAGGTATTGATCTTTCATATTGGAGTTTTAAATCCCATGGCGTTTAAAAGAATTCCCACTTTTTCCAGACCAATTTTAAATTATCAATAAGTATATCATAGTCAAGTATGTCTTTCTCGCCAGCACTTAAAAAAAAAAACGACTGCTATGAACGGACGAAGCAATCAAAATCGAACCAGCTTCATAATTTATTGAACTTTTTGTCTTCACAAAATTGACTTCATACTTTCACACTGAAAAGTTCAGCGAAATATGAAACTTGTTACATACTTTATTTTTGTCAACATTACATAGCAGTCTTTTTTTAAATTAAATTTGAGACGGAGCCATATTCGGCTATATTGCGAAACACTCATCGATACTTTAAGCTTGATCTAGAAAAAGTATGGTCTTATTTTAAAAGCCAAACATTCAGCGGCACTTTCAGCCATACTTTTCAGTGAAAAATTAAATAAATCAACGTTCAATGACTCCCATACCAAACGCATTGATTCGGGAACTCTATGCGATATATATTCAGCTTAATCGTCGTCACCAAGGCAAAACTTAATCACAGCATGCTGGGATTATACTCCCGTATCGGATCGGCTATACCGAAAACTGATTTTATGCGAACGGTTAACGCTTGCAAGGTGGAGGCAACGGAGAGTATAGGGTGGAGTATCGGTGTCGGTGGACTACAAACCCCACGTAGTTAAAGAGGTATAGCGCGCGACGCGGGTAAAGGGGGACGTAGCTTGTCGGCGTATTCGAGTTCCGTATCGCGCTAATGCAAACGTCTATCGTGTGTACACTACACGATCGAGGTGCAGGGGGGGGAAGAGAGCAACGCGTGGAAGGAGTACTTTCCGCCGATGCACCGCCGTGTCGAAACAGCGACCGGTGATCCTGTTCATAGTGGCCTTAGTTTAGGATGTACATATACTTTACGGACACGCTATATCTGTATATAAACTATGTCACGTTGACGCTACCGTATACCACCTCTTCTCCAAACCCCGAGTATTTCGTCCTGTCAACGACGTTATCGACCGCATTACCATTTCCGGAACGCGATTTCGGCTGTCGGAGCCTATCGGTTCAACGGTCCGCGATGTCCTGGACTTGTGTGCCTGGGCAACCTGCTGGCTTGCTTACTCACTGCCCCACAATCGGGCTCTTGTACGAGCAACTACGTTGGCCATTCACTCCGTAAATGTATTTAATCTGGGAATACACATTGAGAGAACCAACACCCACCGATGGTGTTCACCATTTTGATTGTCACTACCCAAAGCACACCCGACTTCGTACTCCGCCACGATCGAACGTGGACTTCCAAGCTTTAACCGTGATCGAGAATACCACCATGCGGTATTATCGTATCCGCCTGAAATCTACGCACACATACGTTATATTATATTGTTACGCTGAGAGAAGGATCTCGGAAAAGCTATCGAGTAGTATGGTAATTTTTGACCAGGCAACATGGTACACCAGCGCCATAGCTATATATATGAAACTTTCGCAGGGGCCACAGCGATTTTTACCCAACCCATATGGTAATTTTTTGCAGAGGCGGGTTGGCAAAATTTTGCATATCTGGCAAAAAAATTTCCTGCGTAAAACTAAGAATTTCGTGGATTAAAACTGAGAATTCCGCGGATAAAAGACGAGAATTTCGTCGATCAATTTTTTTTGTGTTTGTATACATAAAAAAAAAATTTGATCGACATAATAGGCCGGTATAGCTTACAAACGTAAAACGAATGGTGCGCGATCGCGACGCCACCGACTAGGGAAGAGTGGGGGACGATGTGTCACGGGGCACGGTGAGCCACGATCAATTTCTCAGAGGTTTGTGGTGCATAAATTTCGAAATTTATTGTGTTGGGCCGTGGGGCTAAATTCCGTTTTGTCAGATCTAAGTAAACTTAGACGACAGCTCGTGAAAAAATTTAAAAAATAATAACAGATTTGGGCCTCTGGAAAAAGAAGTTTCGTTTTTAAGAAAAATGTAAAAGCTTACTTCACTTTTTTACGCAGTTCAGGTTTGCGGTCATAATAGACAGATTAATGATCTGTGGATCGCCCAATGTCCATATTACCGTATATTTAGTTCGATAAATAATTAATTTTTGATATAAATATCGTTTGTTGATACTGGGGTACAATGTGTCAATAAGTTGTGGTGTTCAATGTGTCATCTCTTGATGTTGTTAGCATACGATATCACTGCAACATTGAGTTCAAGTATAGAATATTATTTTTTTGTTTTTTTTTTTTTCATGTTAAACATACAGGAAGAATAAAGTCAAGCGCATCCACCGCTGTCGGTGACTCTCCCCTACTATATTTTCGAGTAAGAAGAATTTATAAATATCTGCGATAGCGAAAATTACCATATTTTCTAGCAGCATGCGTTAAGTTCAATGCGAATGTTTGCCAGGCTGTCGCCGTAGTTCCCATATACTCGAAAGTCCCCTCAGTTTTACCAGATTTATGGTAATTTCTATCGGATCCTTCTCCGAGTGTACACATATGACAGAAAAATGCGCCGTAACTCTATTTCTATAAATATGACAAGCCAGATCTAACTTCCCTGCATGCCTCTCAACCGAGATCGAGAAGGTACCTATCGATTCATTTGGTATATGAACGTGTATCCATTGTAACGAATATGTAGCTGACTATTCGTTAAGACACACGATATTAGTTAGGATTGACAAGAGACGGACGAACGGACGATCGATACAAGATCGATCGTCATGTAAAACAGTCTGGACTGACACGTCTGAACGAACAGACGTATGACAGCTCGTGCTCGGGATATTTAGATGCGATTGTATTAATAATATCCGCCCCCAAACTAAATACGCGCGTTATTCATTTGCTCGGTCGTTACACTATCATCGAACGAGGAGCATGCAATCAAGATTGGAAAATTCGACAAAAAATATTTTCGAGTCCCACCAGCGCGACGAGCGAAATACACGCCCTGATTTCAAGGCGTGCTTGGCGAGCTTCGAATAAGCAAGATTGTTTCCGTGGAATGTCGCTCATGAGTTTTCTTTCTCGGTATTTCGGTCCAACCACCGTGCCGCTCCTCTTATCGTCTCTCGCTGCTCCGGCCTTTCCAGCAAGAACGCTCCAAGCCTCCGGCACGAGTCAAGATGAGTGTGTCGGCACGGAGTCGAGAAGCACACGGCGGGCACCATCTGCACTACATACGGGAGGTATTCCACCTTACCCATCCTCGTCCGAAGCTCGAGTCTCGAGTGGGAACGAAGGGGGTGGTAATGGGACTTGTCGAGGCCGCATGGGTTCGGAGCGTGGCGGACGAGAAAACGGACCGGTGGGTTGGGGCTCCATTGGCAGCAGCGAAGAAGTCGACGGAGAGGGTTGCACGCCCGCCACCGGTCCAGCCAGGGCTGGCTTGGCACTGCGAGACGGCGAGGATAAGGACGCGTGTGATATGGAGCAAGGGTAGGTGTAAGGCAGAAGTGCGATCAGGAGAGGTCTCATAACACTTGGAACCAGGTGGTGCACACCGTCGTCTTATTGCCTCGCGAGTCGGCGAACTCGATTCCTATATCCGCGAAGAAGCAAAAGAGCAAGACAGAGGGCGAGATAGGGAGAGAGGGAGAGATCGTGAGGGAGAAAGGGTCCAAGTATGGGAACTTTGGTATCGCATGTATTCTAGAGTCGGAGAGGTAGAGCGCGTGAGAGCATAGAAGGGTCATAGTGCAAACTAGACTAGGAGGAAGAGAAGGAAAGAGGGATCTCGGTTTCCAGCAAACCAAGCGGTGCGAAATAGAGGAGCGATCTTGCAGCAATACCACCGCCACTTGACCTTTGACTCTCGTACGTGCTTTAGATCTTCTTTCCTTTCCGTCGCTTGGTCCACCCGACGCCCGGTCCTCGAACCCTCGAACGAGGAATACAGGGGTGTGGTTCGGGAAATAGAAATCGAGGTGAGGGAAAGAGAATGCGAGAAAGTAGAGGGACAGTATGAGGGCTGGTGAGTGTGCTCGAGAGGGTTGTGCTTATGAGGGGACGAGGGAAAACGAAAACGAAAAAGGCCTCGTGAAGGTAGGGCTCAACCGTCTCAATCTTTCCTGCCGCCGCAGCCCCAAACTCGATTTCTCCACTTTTGCGGTGTACGTATATACAGTATACAGTATATAGGTTGCAAAAAAACCCGGAGCTGCATCTGGGGTGAACATACAGGCAATTCTAGCAAGTTGCGAATGTAACGAATGTCATTTCTGTACGGCGGAATGAAGCACACACGAACCCCTGTGTGTTTTGTTCACAATTTCGTACGGCTATTCGTTCCAAGCCGCACAGCTTTGGTACATGAGATTCCGACGCTGAATAGAATGAAATCACGATCGAGAAAATCGTTTTTTTTTTTTTGAATCGTGTACAGAAAATTGCCCTTTTCACGCCTCTAACGCGTAGCAAAAGTGGCGCTTTTTAGTAAGGCGTGCGAGAAAAATACTGCGCATGCGCAAATCACTCTAGTTACTTTTTCGTACACTCTTTTAACACCCTAGTTATTTTTTTCCCAACCTACCTTTCTAATTACGCTTTCGCTAATCTACAGGCATAAAAATATAATACAGGCATTAAAATGAGGAGTTTTTGTATATTTGTTACAAAAGCAGTATGTGATACTCGTACGAAAAGGGAGACATTCGGTTGAAAAGAAGGCAACACTCGCCTTCCGCTCGAGCAGTCCGTCTTTTTTCTGTGCGTATCACATAATTTTTTTTTTTGCCCGACTACGCTAAAAAGTTCATGTTAAAGTAAACTACGCCAAAAAATCCACAAGTTGTCGATTCTTGACCAGCGGGCCGAAAATAAACGCAGCGGGCCGAAAAGTAACGTAACGGGCGGAAAAGTAGCTACAGCGGGTCGAAAAGTACTGCAACGGGCCACTTTCCATCCCCATTGCAGACATAGAAATGTGGCCACTTTTTAGCATAGTCGGGCAAAAAATAGCGTATACCACTCAGGAGGAAGTGCATTTTCACCTCGTGTAAATTTCTCATCAAACTTCACACGTCGGTGAAAAAACGTACTTTCCTCCCTTGTGGCATAATATACTATTTCGTAATGCATGCACGTAAAATCCAGCTCTTCGTTCCTGCGAAGTTAGCGCGGAAAGCCACTTTTCGCATTGCGCAGGAGATAAATACCGCGCCTGCGTGCGAACGCAGTGTCATATTTTTTCCCACACTAGTGCGAGAAAATGCCCTTCTGTACACGCTCGAAAAACGAAAAGCGTGATTTTCGTGAATTTGCTAGAAAAAATTATGTGAATGGTCGGGTGTAGAAAGGGGAAGCCGACTCGCCTGAATTCCGCGCTCGTTAAGAACTCCGTTTCTACGCCCTTGTCATACAAATAACTCTTACAACAAACGCACGAAAAGTTACGCTTTTCGTGCCTGCAAAAGGTCGCGGCAGTATGCGAAAGTGTTGTACATGGTGGGCTTGTGCGCATGCATAGCCTTCATTCTCGCACGTCTTGCTAAGAAGCGCTATTTTCGTCACACCTTATAGGCCCGAAAAGTGTATTAAAAAAGTACCATTATTATATTAAAACAATGCTATCGATTGATAAACTGTATGAAATCTTATAATATGAAATCCTCGCTTGACCGTACTCATCCCTTATCATTTGTTGCCGATAAATTAGAATGGGATTCGAGTGAAAGGACAACCGAAAGACGGTAATATAGGTGGTGAAGTACTGGTGACAAAATAAGAATTTATGGTCTAAGTAAAGCGTTTGGCAGGGGAGTTGACGCTCCCGAGACTAGACGCGAGGATTCGAGACTCATCCTCATCGAGGAGCAAGACGCGAGTGAAGTGTGTTCTTTTGTTGCACGGTTATGCAATGCGTCTGTACCTACACCGATACTGTGCAACCTCTTCGCTGCCCCTCACCGCCGCCACACCGACAACCCCTTTTCACTATAAGAGAGAAAACAGGATCGACAAAAAAGAGAAGGCGGAGAACCGAAGGAAAAGATAGTCCGAGGTTTCTTGTTGCGTCGCCCACTGCAACCCTAGATATGCTATACCAGCGCGGAGCCCTCTTAGGAGTCGACATGCACTCCAATCTTTCCGCTTCAACCCCGACCGCCGCGTCCGCACCAACGGCTATCTTTTTATTTTGGTTCCCTCGCTCGATTCGATTCTCCGACCGCTCCGTCTGCCTGGGAACGGTATACTCGAAGCCGATGGGGGAGTACACACAAGATGAGCGTTGAACCCAAAGGCCACCACCAGGTTACTGTATCCCTGTCTTGTATTATTGTAGGGACCAAAGAAATATTCCTCCAAAATCACGCGAAAGTATAGTGTGGATATGTTGTCGCAAAGAATTGAGTGCGGGCAGCCAGAAAAAAAATTTATTTGATGGCCACCCTTTATTTGGTTTAAGTAAAATATTTATTTGATTTTAATAAATATTTATTTTAATTAAGTAAATAGTTACTTAAATGAAATAAATATTTATTTTAATCAAATAAATATTTTATTTAAACCAAATAAACGGTGGCCGTCAAATAAATAATTTATCTGGGTGTGAGATGATTAAACGGAGATAAATTATATCAGCAGGACAGCAATGATCACATCCAGAAAAATAAATGTTTTGATGGGTATCGCGCAAATCATTTATTTAATTGAAATAAACCTTTACTTTTATTGAATATGTATTTATTACACTCGGTGCGAAAATGTCATTTTTCCGCACCCTTTGCAACATATCGTTGCAACGTAACAAACGTTGAATGCGGCACCTCTTAGGATTTTTCTGCTAGGGACCGCCTTTCGTGAGGTTCAATTTGAGTTCGAAATCTATACTTTAAAAGGGTGGGAGGCAACATTTTGAAAAACTGTCCTTTTTAAAAAACACCCTAATTTATATGTATTACATCGTCATTTTAACATCTTAACGACGAAGTCATCTATAGGGGAGAGCGGGGCAAAACGGGATAATGTGGCAAAACACAATTTTCCAATGACTTTTCACGGAGAAAAATAAATACTAATAATTCATCCAATTTCCAGTACAATGTACTGGAATTCCCATTAATGGTGCGCCCCGTGAAGAAAACACAGGAATTTTTAGTGTTTAAATTTACAAATAAAATACTGAAATGACACCGGAATTTTTAAGAGCGAATACATGCAATATACATGGGCGATTAAATTTTTTTTACAGGATCATTCGGTATCATTATATATAATAATAATAATATTAAATAAATAATAAAGCCATAGAAGTTAGCAACGTTACTCCAACGAAATCATTGACAGTTGTCATGTTGCGCAGAAAATTGCTTTCCTTGCGAACCGAAAATATAATGTAATGTCATATATTAATATAACAATGTAAATATATTTATAATAATTATAATTATATATATAATAAAAATATAATATAACAGAATAATTTTTTAAACATTTTTTCGTCGTAAAATAAACTATTTGAGAAAAGTGACATCTGTCAATTATATCATTGGAGCAACGTTGCTAACTTCCATGTCATTAAATAATAAAGGTTTCGCTTCAATGCTCGGTTTATCTGCTCTACGTGAGTACCACGTGGTTCTCTAAGACGCGACGAATAGAAAACGGCAGGGGGAAGATGCAACTTGGACCACGGACGGGCAGTGTGAGGCGAAATAAGTATATACATGCCCACTACTTTGTCATCATGTAAACACTAAATTTTACAGGTATACCAGTAATTTTTACTGATATACACAGTTCCGGCTTACACCGGAATATTTCACTGCATATCGCACTGATTCTACGAATGATCCTCACGTTACTGGAATAAACAAAATTATTACCAAAATATCAATAACTTTTCCTGTTTGGTCCCGAATTATTACTAATCTTTTTTCTCCGTGTTGGATGGTGGCGATGGTGGCGCGTAGGGCAAAACGGGGTTGAAAAGTCCTGACGTATCGTTGGGACAAAACAGGGCATTCAAAAATTATTGGAAAATTGAGTTTTGTTCTCGCTGTCCCATTTTGCTCCACTGTTCCATTTCGCCCCGCTCTCCCCTATAATCGTATAATATCGGTAACATTAGTCCCTACTTACGGGAATCCCGATATTTTTCTGAGGCTGCGTGTAGGTGCGAAGCTTTTGGAAATCCCCATCTCACAATTTCCGATCGTTTTGGCCCTTTTTTTCTAAAGAGATCCGAAACTTTTGGGTGTTCCGTAATTTCGTCGCCGCCCTTCGCAACCGTGTCCCTTGCGAGGCTGACCTCGTTTCCATTCTTCGGGTATCGGGTTTGGGCTCTCGACAAAAGCCTCCCG
Source organism: Exephanes ischioxanthus (assembly GCA_958510785.1). Lineage (NCBI taxonomy): Eukaryota > Metazoa > Arthropoda > Insecta > Hymenoptera > Ichneumonidae > Exephanes > Exephanes ischioxanthus. The sequence goes on from OY294024.1 coordinate 5,341,807, forward strand.
AGACGTCGGGAGCGACGTGTTACGAACGACGCCTTGGGAATAATTACAGCCGTTCGCCGTGAGAAGAGCTGCCCCGACGCGAAGAGAACCTCCGACGGATAAAGAGAAGAAGAGTGATAGAAAGGAAAGATGATAGTAAAAGGGAGCAACGAGCAGGCCGCTGGGCGGCGAGCCAACATTTTGCGCGATTAATCTTAATTTTCTTTATGGAATAATCTTTAATTAAATCACCATTGATTCGTCGCGAGGGTTCCTTTGGAAGGCTCGGGGATCCTCGGGAGCAAAATATTGAGGAACGATCCGGGAAGCTTCGATCCGATGCGGCGCAAGACGGGAGGGCCAGCGGCCTCAGCCCATTCGACCGCGAGCCGCCGACCAAATCAATTTAGCCCGGAGAATCTAATTATCAATTTACGATATCGTAAATGATGGCTGAGTTGGCCCCGCGCTCGGCTCGCCGAGCAATAACGAAGAGGAAGAAGAAAAAAAAAGACGATACACGCGAATCGAACACGCCTGCGGGAGCTGGGAGGGGATGACGAGATACGTTGGGAGGTGGAAATACCAAAATAGATTGAGAAGAGACGAGTCTGCTCAATAAACAGTCCCGTTAATCTCGTTAACGGTCAGCTGGAAATGGAAAAAAGTCTGGTGCGCTACCAACGTTCCGCCAGTTTCATTGCGTCAATTAGGCGTCTGAGAGAGAAGTACCGTTATTGCCTGTATATTCGTGAACCTCCACTGAATTCCCGTAAAAGCAATGGAGCTCGGCCCAAAGAGATGGACTGGCGAGAATAGAGTGTGAACGGTAATGATAAAAATAACACATCGTTAACGGATCGGAGAGAAAACTTAAACAAAAATAAAAGCTATTTTTATCTGAGAATCATTGCAGAATTGGATTCATTCGACCGACTTAGTACCGGGTAGATTCTCCTCTTCGACGAAGGGTCACTGCCCAGTACGTAGCCCATTCAGAACGCTCAGTGCGTCTGTCCCGTAAAACTGGGAGACACAATCGAATACCTGGATTCGTTCAATACGCGGAGATCGAAATAGGCGAAGCAGAACTGATAGTCAACGAAACGAGACAAATTCGTTGTTTATTAAAATTGTCCGAGAGGTACAGTTCCGTTAAACGTGAGGTTCAGAGAAAATTTCGAACACTTCTCGATGGGATAAAAATCTGAAAGAAATCAAGTACATGGGAGGCGCTGCAAAGATTGTTTTTGTAAAATAATAATTCCAATTTGTTATCAACGAACTGAAGATAAAAATCATTATTCAACAAATTATCTGGCAACTTAACTATTTTCCTTCGTATAAATAATTCGTTTATTTTTCTGAATACTCATGAATTTTTTTCAGAATTTTTATTTAATCTTTGAAAATTGCGTTTTTTCACAGCGTAAACGTAGAAAAACGCGATTTTCAAAGATTACAAAAAATTGTGAAAAAATTCATACGTATCCAGAAAAATAAACGAATCATTTTTATGGAAAAAATTAAGTTGCCGGGTAATTTGTTGAGGAATCATTTTTAACGTTAAATTGTCAATAACGTTTCGGAATTATTATTACACAAAAACAGTATTTGCATTTAAAAATCTAGAAAAATTCATACGTATTCAGAAAAATGAACGAATTATTTTCATTAAAAAACAGTTCTGTTCCCGGGAGATTTGTTGAACAATTTTATTTTCCATCAATTTATTAATAACATTTTGGAATTATATATTACGCAAAATTAATCTTTTCAGCATCTTTAATACGCTTGATTTTTTTCAGATTTTTATACCATCGAGAAGTGTTTGCCATTCCCTCTCAATTCTCTGAAACTTATGCGAAGTGAACACAATTCGCAAGGACTGACTTAACTGACCGTGAGGCCGGCAAGAAGATCCTGAAAAATATTGTATACTGTTTGTTCGATACGAAAGCAGCCCCGATTGCGAATACACTCATTTCGCAAACGTTTCCGGATTTGAAACAAATAAATTGATAAAAAAAAGGGACCACTTCGGGTGAAACAATAAAGGAATCGCACGAGACGTCGAACTATTCGATTTCCCGTACGTGAAAGAGCTCTCAGTGCGAACGAGATTTCTCTTCAATTTTCCGGATAGCGTTATTTTCGCGACCCGCGTTTGTCTTTCACCAAGTATCTAGCACACAGATATCGAGTTACGGAAGAGAGTGGAAAGGGTGAAAGAGACAGAGTCTGTACTCTGAGTGAAATGAAGCTTGGGCTCTCGCACCACTGTACTCGAACGCGTTGAGAAATATAGTTCGAGAAAACGAGAACCGGATCGAGTTCGATCGTTTTCGGATTATTGCCACACAATACATCTATCCTTTATCATCGTCATGTATATACGCCAGGTTAGTCGAGTTTCCCCGTGAGATTTCAGACTCGGCGAAGCACAATAAGGGATGAAAAAAAGTAAAGACTTGAGAAAAAAGAAACGACGTTTCATCGAAAAATATGACTGAAAGATTCGCCCAAACATATACACGAAAAACATGCTTGGGGCGGTACAGAAAAAGCGCTGGCGATGTTCATCGGAAGCCTGCGAGAAATGAATTTATCTCGCACGAGAGTGTGCAAAATTATTCGACGAATAATCTCAGGGTTCTGATACACTTATTCATCATACTTTCAAATCATACACCCAGAAAAATAATTTATTTGACGGCCACCGTTTATTTCCTTTATGTAAAATATTTATCTGATTTACATAAATATTTACTTAATTTAAATAAATATTTATTTAAATCAAATAAATATTTTACTTAAACCAAATAAACGGTGGCCGTCAAATAAATTATTTTTCTGGGTGTAAGAGCTGTCGGACAATGTCCTTAACACTCTGCTCAATACTAGAGCTTTTCGCCCCACTTGGCCGACGCCGTTATCACGTGCAAGGATCGGTGCCACTGCTGGCCAGCGTAAGGTCTGGTTATCGTGTACATCCTGGCCCTCTCGTCATCGCGTTCAAGTGCAGGTCCGAAACACTTCAAGTTGTCAACAGTCGTCACAAGCTCATGCTGAATGGCCAGCCCATTCGAGTTAAGAGTGATCATACTCGTATGTAGCGTGAACAACTTGTGGCTTTTAAACGGACTCGGAGAACCGTAAAGTAGTGGTAAAACAGACTGTAACATAAACTTTTATTTTTATTTTTATTTGTTATTATTTAACGTCGCATCAACTGCTATGGTTATTAGCGACGGGACCTACTATTTTTCCTTTAGTGGGAACCGTACCACTTTGGGGGTTACTCAGTATGAGTGAACGGCTATCGCACGATACATGCCAGGAGCTACGTCGCGTCACAATATTTTTCTGCCAGCAAGACTACGGCACCGGGATTCGAACCCGAGAGCTCCCGATACTTTGTTCTCTAGGCTAGTACTCTAATCACGAGACCAAAGTGATCGGTGTGTAACACAAACTTGCAACGTGGTGTTTCGAGGGGTCTCAAGGTGAGCGGCAATATGGGACAATATATCGTTCTGATGTGACCCTGAAGATATCTGCCTGAGACCAAATTCCATCAAGTTATAACTGCTCTATTTTGCATCGCACAAACTTTGCTCGAGGAAGTTCACTTGGAGAATAAAGTTTTATAACCGAACAATTTTTTTTATTTTTCCTAAAGCCGTGCACTGATGGAGACTTGTCGAAGATGAAGCTTGATGTCATGCAGATATCTTCAGGGTCGTGTTCTGATTAGCTCTGCCTTTGTATTTTGATCAACAATTGCAGGGAATAATCGAAAAATTATTTTTATACCTTAGCTATGCCACTGTGCTATTTTTTATGCCTATCTCTCATGCGATACCTTCGTTAAATCTGTATTCTGGAAGACTTTGTCTGTGTTTATATTTTATAGTGGAGAGTAAATGATCTCTTTTGCTTAACTACACTGAGGAAAACAATTGGTTGGATTAACCAAAAGACGCGGTGACATACGTTCAAAGCTGTTATTTGTTCGGTGCAAATAAAGCATCGTTTTGTTAAACGATTATTTGCTTCAATTTATTCAAAATTTGTTGATTGAAACAAACATATGTGTTGTACCAACAAAATACACCTTTGAACGTATGTCACCGCGCATTTGCTTAATCCAACCATTTCTTTTTCTCAGTGTACTGAGCAATTTTACGAGCAATTTTGCAGCTCTCAATTGCAGTTTATTCGGACGATAGGTTACCGATTATCCTGTAACTGATCTTCGTCCGTTTTTATTCGACGAATAAATAAATAAAATAACAGTCTGGTGATGAGATTTCATACCATGATAACATGCGGTCACGCACATTCAATCCAATGAATGAACACAGAACATACGAATCGGTTTGCATATTGGTCAAGCATTAATAGTAACCCGGGTACAAATGGTTCTTCTGGCTTTGATGGACGCTCGTTTGGTTCAGGGGTGTGGCAAGTGCAATGGTAGCGGATTGCGTGTGTTTGGCTTTGGGACACAGACATCATAGTGCACAGCGGATAATCTCACACGCTATAAAATCATACAAACAACTTGTATCGGGCCTGTGCCATTACATTGTAATTCTATCCATAAACATATTGTACTTTTCGCCGAGGATTAAACCTCTCTGATTGTTGTATGCTGTCATGTCTGAGTGTTTTTCAGAGACAGATGACAATGTCAACGGCAGCCGCAGAATAGCCACGGTGCGACATGTCCACATACTTTCTAGAGACAAGCGATACAATAGCGGTTGGCCAATCAACGTTATAGCCCAATAATGACCACCGTGTAGAACGCTCAAGGTATGGTTTACCCGAAGGTAAGCCAGACCGAGCCCTCGGACCCGTCCAAATAATTGCTAGGTAGCCTCAGCGGCAGGCTCCTGGCTCTCAAAGCTTATAGCGTAAGCCGGGGTGTTGCCACACTCTCGAACATCGTAATATCAGCTCCGGGACTCTTGCAAAGCAAAATTGTTAAATGCGGAAAATTTCCCAATAGCCAGTATAACACCCTTCTTTCAGAACTCAATTAATACTCAAAAAATTTCAATTTTCTTAGTGCTTTCTCATTATTTTCCTTTATTCGCGAAGCTTCTTCTATGAGAAGCATTTTTTGTGTTTTTGTATTGCTCGTGGAGCTTCGCGAATAAAGGAACATTATGAGAAAGCGATAAGAAAATTTTTGTTTACGACTTTTACGACGAAGCGATATGAAAATTTCAATTTTTCACTTTTAAGAGAAAGCGATATGAAAATTGAGTTTTTCGACTTTTAAGAGAAAGCGATATGAAAATTGAGTTTTTCGACTTTTATGAGGAAGCGATATGAAAATTGAATTTTTCAACTTTTATGAGAAAGCGCTATGAAAATTTCAATTAAATTTTTTTTTTTTTTTACGATGACGTCGTATTAGACTTTTATGTACAACGGCTGGCCGCTTCAGGTGCAGCGTGTAAAAATACACCATCGTCACGCTTTACTTTGTCGGTTCTGCGGTAGCCACGAAAAAATACATGGTATTATGTGCTCCGGATTTTTTTTTTTTTTTGCACTTTCTATTTTTACTCAAGAAATCCAAATGATATCTCCTTATGTAGCTTTTTCAACCATCCATCGTCTTGTGTATTTCATGCCGTAGAATACGGAAGGCACCTGGGTTTTTCCGCGATGCCATCGGAAAGCAAACAAATCACTGCTTGAAAATACGTAAAATTACAAATTTTCGCAATATTGGCTATAAAAATTGCTGATAAACTTTTTTCGTTAATCGTCACTACAAGACTGTATTCCATATATTTTTCCACGCTGATCACGAAATTGACACTTATTTTATTCATGAATGAATATTTAATAAGGAAAATTGCATCTAAAGTAAAGTACTAATTTTTCATGCAATTAAAAAAATTAAAAATGACATAAAATTTAAACAGCTCGATCGATTATTTCGGAATTTCATAGGGTGATTATCAGGTGATCATATTCCACCTGTGTACGCGTTTTTAGCTAGATACCTAAAAAATTGTAAGGGCTACAGTGCGAATCGACATTTTTGAAGAAATTAAAAATGATGTACAAAAAAAAAACAACGCCGTATTTGTAAATAAAATTTTGTAGAAACATTGACTATTAACCATACATACTGTCTGTGAAATTTCAAGTTGATCGGTTGAGGCATTCTCGAGTTACAGAGGTTTGCATTTTTTGCGTCTGGTTCATACACGCATACACACACGCGCACACACACATCCATATACATCCGGATTTTGGAACATTCTGCACACGTTTTCATTAAAAACTCGAATTGTTTCAACCCAAAAGCTTCCTCTATAAGGAAGCAATACTCAGACCTCAATAAATACGCAATGATTTCAACATCGCAGAGATTTTTGTTTCGCAATAATACAAACAATACAAACTTCGCCACTGTGCAATGTATTACAAAAAATGTCTATCCCATCCGTGCAATTTTGCTTTTAAAATATTTTCCACCTATTTCTACCTACCACCCGACGTTTATGATACGTGGCTTTCATCCTCCCTTTCACGCGGTATAGTCCACTGGTGAGGTAATAACACTCGACAGTATACGTTCCGTATGAAATGCAATAGTTATTAAACGCATTAACCCATCCCTATCCACCTACACATGCGAACATCGAAGCTGCACTGGGTTTGCGCTAGGTGCATCCCATTCGCTTACTCAGCCCCAACCACCCTCCGAGCCCATATAACCGGGCGGTCGTTACGCCCGTACGCAGACCGAGCATCAAACATCAATTAAACTTGAAGTTTCGATATCTCGAAAGGCGCTTATGCGGTCCAACTGCCAACTTCATCGCGGCCTCGAGAGTGTTTCGCACGATTCGAACCCATTATGCAAGGAAATAGTAACGTGTCGATGGGAACTGCAGTACATAGTATATTGGATCTAGGTTTACGTGTCTACGTAAAGTACAAATGTAACGTAATCCTTATAGGAGAATATACAGCTATAAATAGAGGAAACGTGGAATCGATTCCCGAGATAACTACAGAGTTTGCTGAGCCTCGCTGGAGAATTTTTGTCATTCGCTCACCATCGAGAGTAACCAAAAGCATGCCAGGTATCACACAAGCGAGCACCGCCGTTTTCCGTTATCGAGCGCTTCTCTCCTCGTTGAATTATGACGCATCGCTTGACGCGCCGGATGATTTTTTTTTTTCACTCTTCCTTTACAAAAGGTCGCCTATCCGAGCGCTCAAGAGTGAAGATTGTTCAGTGTTCAGTGAAAGCGAGCGATTAAAGCACATAATGACGACAGAGCGAGAGTACCGTGTCCTCGTTGTCCTTCTTTTCGCACTCCCTCACTTCCTGAAGGGCCTGTGTAGCTGTACCGGAGTGTCCCCGGACGAGTGTTCGATAGCTCGTGAAATTCAATCGGTGGGCCGGGAGAGTGAAGACAGGCTTCAAAATCGACCGGTCCCTTCTCTCGGACGCAGAGCTCACTATTCGGGGCTGCGAACGACCAGTTTTCGAGCACAGATGGGGGAGATTTTTATAAGTACAGTGGGGGAGCATTAGGGGGGGGGGGGGGGCGGTGTAATAGGATGGGTCAATGAAACTGTCGAAGTTGACTCCAGGAAGGGGAGGTGTTACACTATAACAGATTCCATGGTCGAGCAAGCGACCAGACAATTTAACGGGGTAACACCCCGTTATTTGCCCTTCCAGCCCGAAGTATAATGCGAATCGTTTAGATCTAACACTCATTGTTACCCGACGCAAGAATTAGACGGCACAGTCGGGTGTAGTCAATTAGGCAGCATAACTTTCACATATAATCCTTTTCATCTTCTCGACTATTGAGAGTTCTAAGAGCATCGCGTTGATGCGACTGATTTCAATACGAAGAGCTTACGTACGGGATGCCTCGACATGATGAAAGGGTACAGGATGGTGCAGGCGAGAGTTGGGCCCGATGTGCAAGTTATTGGCTAAGTAGCATTTTCGGCTCTGGTCAAGGAGTCTTCACTTTTTCGTTGCTATTGACGCGTTGATCGATGGGTTTTTAACAAACTTGACCCACAATTGCTCACGAAAAGAGTGAATTTACCAGGGCATTAATTATTCTTATGAAGTACGATAAGTTTTATACTGTGCCCTACCCGTGGGGTGCAGCGTGCTAAGTCGTGTAGAACATGGGCTATAATAAATATTGATCAAAAGGTTCTCAACAAACTTGACCCACAATTGCTCACGAAAAGAGTGAAATTACCAGCGCATTAATTATTCTTATGAAGTACGATACATTTCACACTATGCCCTGTAAGTGGGGTAGAGTGTGCAGCACAGTGGGGCTCATTGCGCTAAGTCGTGTAGAACATGGGGTACAATAATGATCGATCAAAGAATTCTCAACAAACTTAACGGACAAATACTCACGACAAGAGTGAATTTACCAGGGCATTCATTATTCTTATGAAGTACGTTAAGTTTCATGCTGTGCCCTACCCGTGGGGTGCATCGTGCAGCGCAGTGGGGTTCAGCGTGCTAAGTCGTGTAGAACATGGGCTATAATAAATATTGATCAAAAGGTTCTCAACAAACTTGACCCACAATTGCTCACGAGAGAGTGAAATTACCAGCGCATTAAATATTCTTATGAAGTACGATACATTTCACACTATGCCCTATACGTGGGGTAGAGTGTGCAGCACAGTGGAGCTCAGTGCGCTAAGTCGTGTAGAACATGGGGTACATAATGATCGATCAAAGAATTCTCAACGAACTTGACGGACAAATACTCACGAAAAGAGTGAATTTACCAGGGCATTAACTATTCTTATGAAGTACGATAAATTTCAAACTGCGCCCCACCCGTGGGGTACAGTGCAGGACAGTGCAGTACAGTGCAGGACAGTGGGGCTCTGTCTGCTAAGTCGTTTTGAACAATGGGGTACAATAACTATTGATCTAAGGGTTTTCAACAAACTTGACCTACAATCGCTCACGAAAAGAGTGAAATTACCACAGCCTTAATTATTTTTATGAAGTATGATAAAATTCACACTGTGCCCCACCCGTGGGGTAGAGTGTGCAGCACAGTGGAGCTCAGTGCGCTAAGTCGTGTAGAACATGGGGTACAATAATGATTGATCAAAGAATTCTCAACAAACTTGACCCACAATTGCTCACGAAAACAGTGAAATTACCAGGGCATTAATTATTCTTCTGAAGTACGATAAATGTCACACTGTGCCCCACCCGTGGACAGTGTGCAGCACAGTGGGGCGCAGTGTGGTAAATCGTGCTGAATATGGGGTACATTATACAGATTGTACACAGTGCTCGGTTATCGTGTACTCGTTGCGTGATAATTTTTTTCCTGATAACAAAACTACATTTCACTCGGCTCAACACTGAGATCTTTTGCCGCTTGTGTGATGTGCCTCGTTCAGGTTACTTGTACAACTCTCAGTTTCATTGATACGGAATTTGCAGTTTCTATCGACGTATTTCTCTTCCCACTTTGCACCATCTCTCAAACTTTTCTTCTGTGTTATTAAAACATAAAAAAAATGCTGAAAAATGCACTTATCCGATCGAACACTGTGCCATGCTATATATTTGAAATGTTTATAATAAAACGTTAATTATATATAAACCGTGAGAGATCGTGTTGCACATATTTCGTTGCATAACATCCCAACCTACAAATCTCACCCAAAACGTCGGTCGCGGGCGTGAATCAGCGGTTACTATTACATTTCACTATATGCGAGGAAATGTTTTTTTCTTTCGTGACACGAAATACTGTGTTCACCTGTATTACTGTTTTTACTCTCCCTACATCGTTATAAATGTACATGCAGCTTCCGTAATGTGAAAAAAAAAGTCCGTAATTTTTTCCTTTTTTTTCACTGTAAATCAAAATGGATCGGTGTGCCCATCCCTCTTCCCTGCCCTACATAACACGATGCCCCTGAGGGCATAATTCTATAGCTAATATTTATAGGCATATATATGTAGGTCTATAGACCTCGTTTGATTTCAACAAATGCGTTATTATGATTTCACTCGTTAAGCTTACGATTGTCCTTAGACGGTTGTCGATTGCGATGTAAAATCGCGGAGATCAGAAAGCAATACGCACTCATGCATTTGAAGATCGAACTTTTAACAGGCAATTATTGAGAAGTTATAGGGGAGAGCGGGGCAAAATGGCATAGCGGGGCAAAACGGGATAATGAGGCAAAACGCAATTTTCCAATAACTTTTGGATGGTGGCGGTGAAGGTGAAGTGGGGCAAAACGGCGTTGATAATCCAGATGTATCGTTAGGACAAAATGGGGCATCCAAAAATTATGGGAAAATTAAGTTTTACTCCCGCTGTCCCGTTCTGCCCCACTGTCCCATTTTGCCCCGCTCTCCCCTATTATTATGCTACTACACAGTTGCAATCTCTTGTAGTACTTTCAGAGACCGTGGCTACTCGTGAGTCTATGAATACTCCGCCTCGTTTTCTGGTGCAATATCGAACTATTATTATGCCTGCTCATTTGCAGAACCTTCAACGTTCGAGATTAACAATTACCCCCGGGAAGTTGGAGCCGATGCAAGGACTTGTGCCCCATAAATGCATATTCGATGCTTCAATGCCAGAAGGGCGTATGCGGATAGGATTTCAATACATCATACACCCTTATTGAATCGTCTCGCCGAGATGTAACTCGCGTTTACTGTATGTATCTTCCGCGCTTTCAGTCACAGGAAATCTGTTTCGGCTTCCTGGACTTAACAGCAATCGTAGTCGGTTGGTTGGAGGTTGGTTAGTTGGAGGAACAGTGGTGCTCTTACACTAGTACCGGAAGCGCATGATATTACTACCCCTCATCATTCCGAGTTACTTGCGCTCGAACTCCCTGCCGTTCTCCGATTTCTGTTTGTGTCATCACTGATAAACCGTCGAAGATTGCGGAACGATAAGGAAGGCACGTACAAATGTGCCCCGTCTTTTTCCAGCGATAAAACGACATTATCTGTTATACGCCACATAAATATATCGGATATCCTGGAGTCACGGCGGAGTGAGGCGACCGAGAATGATCGTTTGTATTGAGTCGGGGATCTGGGGTAGTCGGAGACAAAGCTACAGATCTGTGATTCGCAGAAGTAACTTGGTCGGAGAGGAAGAATCAATTAATGACTCTGGTATTTGGGGCATCAGTGACTGTGCGCGCCTTCGCTCAGCGCAACATTTTTACCATAATAAAAGGGTAACTAACTAAGTGGTCGACGGGTTTTGTCGGCCAATTGTTCCATGAGGCTTTTCGTGGGCGAAGAATGTTTAGGATCGCTCGGAGAATGAAATATGGTGGACACTGTGGGAAACTTTATGTAAAATTCACATTTATTATTCACGCCGAAATAGTACTAAAAGTCTGGAAATATAGTTGGTACCATGTTCCCTGAATTACGGAGATCACCGGAGTTACACTGCACCCAGAAAAATAATTTATTTGACGGCCACCGTTTATTTGGATTAAGTGAAATATTTATTTGATTTAAATAAATATTTATTTGCTTTAAATAAATATTTATTTAAATCGAATAAATATTTATTTAAATCAAATAAATATTTATTTAAATTAAATAAATATTTATTTAAAGCAAATAAATATTTATTTAAATCAAATAAATATTTATTTAAAGAAAATAAATATTTATTTAAAGCAAATAAATATTTATTTAAAGCAAATAAATATTTATTTAAATCAAATAAATATTTCACTTAATCCAAATAAACGGTGGCCGTCAAATAAATTATTTTTCTGGGTGTTTTGACCGATCGGAGTAATTGCGAGCCTCAAATTTCCGATTACAGGGATTAGAAAAATTGCGTAAACGAACACTCGATTTTCGTGTCGTTCCGTCGTAGTTCGCGAAGACAATGACTAATACCCAGCCGGGTGTCGAACCATTGAACCCGTCGCGTAACGGAAGGTAGGTTTTCGGGTAAAGGCACCGATCGCTTCGGTAATGCTCGCACGCTGTGGCGTGAACATTCCGCGCGCCTCGACGTGAACAGTGACTGGCTGCAACATTCGATGCACGAGAAACAAAACAGTTCATATAAACAAGACGGTCTTACTTCATCTTTATTTTATATTAAACATCATTGTTGTGCATAATACGAATTTTCGTTTGTTCAATTCACCTCAATATTGTTATCAAAGTTCTATTTGAGAAAAATGCAAGTTTCTCGTTAAAACTCTTCAGCTTTAATTTCAGCAAAAGAGTTTAACGAAGAGCCTCTGAAATAGCTGCATTGGAAAATTCTAAATTGCTTGCTCCGTCTGATTATCACAGAGTTTCCTTTATGAGAAAGCGTTTTCTGTAATATCCGTTGTTTTCTCATAGACGAAGCTTTCGAAGGAAAGAAAAATTACGATGAAGCAATAGGTTTCTTCGTTTTCAGAGTAAGCCGGAGCAAAGCGTTTGATTTTACGTGGAAGGTATATGTATGTATCCAATAAATATAGATATACTTTGCGTGTAAAATAGCGCGCTCTGCTCCAGCTTACTCTGAAAACGAACAGACCTAATGTGCAAATTTCTGCTTTGAAAGATATTTATTAATTTTTTATTTGATTTTTTTTTTTTACGCTTTTCGATGTCGAAGATGCATATCTGCCGAGTAGTCAGATCCGCTCTGAAGCTAGTGCCCGATATATTTGCAGATGGGGAGTGGAGCAGCGGATTTACACTTTGCTCCACGAAAGATGTTAAAAGGGACAAAAAACCGTGCGATAGTGGAAACCACTCTGGTCGGACCTTTCTCAACATCTCCCAAACCTTCCAGTACTTCTTATCTATTCGCTCTGCATGTATCGAATTTCATCCCGTCGTCGTGGATATATTCGTTTAGAAATATTGAAGAGGATACACAGCCTCTTTCAGGTGAGTCGCTTCGGACTCACTCGAGATATACGACGGTAGAGATTCGTCGCTTTGACAAAAATATCGGCGAACCGGCGTGCCGGCAGTTCGCCGGAGTGCTGGCGAAACGTTTTCACACAGTCGCGACGAATTCGTGCAGTTCTTCTGCTACCGTAACTTCCGTTTGTGTTCGGAGTTTGTACAGCGATGGCCAGGCTTCAGAGCTTTCCAACTCTTTTTTCGCCGCTTATTTTGAACGATCGTAGTAGATTTTCGATATTCTCTGGAATTTTATCCTCCGTTTCCTCGGCTGCGATACGTGAACTCTCAGATCTCGGAGTACGATAGTTTACGTTGAGAATTGTATACCTATATGACGCTTTCCTCGATATTTCAAAGAACGGCCCGTTTGATGCGTATGTCAGCGACTACTACAGTCTAAGGGGAGGAAGAGGAGGAAAAGAACAATGCCGAAAACATTCAGTATGGTGTTCATGCTACACCGGTAGTAGTGAAAACAAGAAAAGAAAAGTGTCTTTATTGCGATACGATGACAAGTTTACAGAACAATTATTTCTGTAGGTTAAAACAGTATCGGAATTATTATAGATATTTTGTGTGGTGTCGTTGACAAAATTCCTTTTTGTCGCTTTTTTTTTTCTGTTTTTACCAAATACTGGGTTATTGCCATGACCTCACCAATTTACTGGGGTGCGATATCTGAACTCTCAGATCTCGGAGTACGACAGTTGCGTTGAGAATTGTATCCCTATATGACGCTTTCCTCGATATTTCAAAGAACGGCCCGTTTGACGCATATGTCAGCGACTACTACAGTCTAAGGGGAGGAAGAGGAGGAAAAGAACAATGCCGAAAATATTCAGGATCATGTTTATGCTACACCGGTAGTAGTGAAAACAAGAAAAGAAAAGTGTCTTTATTGCGATACGATGACAAGTTTACAGAACAAATATTTCTGTAGGTTAAACCAGTATCGTAATTATTATACTTATTTGACAAGTCGGCGTTGATAAAATTCCTTTTGGTCACTTTTTTCTGTTTTTACCAAATACTGGGTGACTGCCATATGTCAGCAATTTATTTGGCTGCGATACACCCAGATGAATAATTTATTTGACGCTCACCGTTTATTTGGTGTGAGTAAAATATTTATTTGATTTAAATAAATATTTATTTCATTTAAGTGACTATTTACTTAATTAAAATAAATATTTATTTATGGGCTGAAGGACTTAGGTCGATGGCCTATTGGCAATAGCAATAGCATTATGAAATGTAAATAATCTTTGAAATGTACCAGCATCCATACCGCGTAATACATTGTCAATAAATACATTTACTACTACTATTCATTTAAATAAAATAAATATTTTACTGAAACCAAAGAAACGGTGGCCCGTAAATTTTTTTTTCTAGGTGTAGCGGGTTTCTCAGATCTCGAGGTACGACAGTTTACGTTGAAAATTGTATCCATATACGACGCTTTCGTTGATATTTCAAAGATCGGAGTGTTTGATGCATAAACTTATAAATCATGCTAATAAGATATTTCGCTTCTTTTTCCTCAATGCAAGTTCGCAGCCAGCTGTGGTTCTAAACGATCGTCTGAAAATTTTAGACACTTTATCGACAATCTCCTGTATCGTATTTAAACATTGATCAAACAAAAAACTGTTGTGCATTGGACATTCTTCCCGTATTTGGACTCCATAGTTTTCTATTGGAAATCTCGTTTCGTTACTCAACTCATGATTCGATTAAAGGCGAGTCGAAGCCTCGATTTTAAGCCCGGAAATTGCGGGAGGCTTGAGCGCTAATGGAGACGCTATAATAGATATTTAAACGAATATCCAATGCACTGAGAGGGTATTGAATATTCGCGGCCCGTTTCAGCGCCATCTGCGTGGAAGCAAGGGGCACACAATGGCTGCACTATTACGACAAAAGCGTCACGGGCATCGGGAAGTATTATTATCTGTATTCATATCGTCACCAGGTGAGTTCCGTATTGGTGCAGAATCTCCAATTCGATTCGTGGAATCTCCATTAAAACAGAGATAATAGGTAAATCGGAGGTCGGGGAGGGGGGGGGGGGGGGGGGAGAGGCGTGAGAGATATCGCCGTCGGGAATACAAAGGGCCGTGAGCATCGACTAGGTCCCATAACTGATAATGATATTGATAACTTCGAATACGGATAATTCTCATAATTCTCTTCGCCTCCAATTCCCATATTTCTTGGAAAAAGTTAAGGTACACATGGTGCAATAAACTCGAGGTACAGATAAAGCTTTGAACATCGCCGTTGAGAAAGTGAGAGGATAATTCCGTGGAGCCGATTTAACAAAACACAGAAAAAAAACGCGAATAAAAAACGGCACGATTATAAATAAATAACAATTCTGGGCTTCTCATGGGGCATTGGCAACTCGGCGCTATCTCGGCAGCAGCGTGAAGTATGCGGCATCACTTGCGACGTACCAGTGCGGATCGCCGACGTGATTTTTCGATATGTTACCGTGAACTTTTAACCCCATTTTTCCAATTATGGTATATTACCTTGAGTTCATACCTCCGCTCAGAAATGTATTGTCACAAACATAGATCAGGCTATAAAGTTTTAGTATACCAAAATCTGTTAAGTAATTCTTTGCCGTTCCGAAGATTATAGGCACTTGCGACAAGTGCTGAGCCGGTGGATCGCAGTGAAACCCTAGTTTTGCCCTAGCGGGCAGTCGTGAGTAAACAGTGCCAACTCGTAACGAATGAGTTATACTGAAATTCCGAGCATTAAAATAAAGTAAGATGATGAAATATTTCGCCACGCGATGACGGAAGATAAAATAATCGATTCTCATCATCACGATATCAGAATAGAGTCGTATATGATATTTTTATTCAATCAATTGGCGGAAAGGGCAAGGGCATACACATTCCTTATTTCGGGCGTTTGACCTGAGAAAAATCGTCTTCGTTGAACCCATCCAAACCCCAATATCTCAGCGAAAATAAAAGCTAAGATAATGGGCCTCCACGTCCTGTAGAGAGTAATTGTTAGCCTTCGAAATGAGATGTGACTCATTATCGAAAACCTGTTACATCCCCAGATTTTTTTGGTTTTTCGTGAATGGGCCATACTGCGAAACAAACATTTTGCGACGGTGGGTCGCGGTGCTTTCGAATTTATTTGAAACATCGAAAAATAGTCAAAAACCAAATCTCACTAAAATCGGTAGACCGAAAAGGCAGAAGCAACTCAAAGTCCATCGATGAAACCGGTACGGTCCATCATGGTTGAAGTGGTCCGTGGACAACAAAAATTGATTGCATGAATGGACCTCGCCCCAGATGTGTAGGAAAGTTGGTAATTGAGTATTTCCATCACTCTTTATCAAGTGGTTCAAGGATGACGCTTCTACCCTAACTAGCATTTGGTACCATTATAGTACCAATGAAACCACCGTCGAAGAGTCAATCTACCACTCTGAGCACTGTGACACCTGTTACAGCGATCATGAACTGGTTTAAAAGCGTGGGATTTTCAATTTGGAGCGACAATGCGGTTGTAACGTTGTACGCATAATACTTGAATGGGTATACATCCGAGCATCTCACATATTCTCTCACGTTCTTGGGATATGCTCGAGGTCGCTTTGATGTTCGATGCACGCGACAGTAGGAGGAGGCGGCTTTGATAGAGACATAGGGGTATAGACGGAGATAACTCCATCGCTTCGGGCTGGCTTCGTATAGGCCGGTTGTTGTACTATAGAACCGATCGGGTGAACTGATAACGCGCATCATTTGCTATCAGAGAGAATATTATTAAGAATATGTAAAACCCCTTCAACCACTTCAATTCATTGAAAGCTCATCAAAAGTGATATTATCAGCTTTTGATGAGAAGTTTCATTCGGCTGTACACGCGTCGTAAAGTCTTTTCTCAGGAACACCGCTACAGCGTAAACTTGAATAGCAGTCGTATTGGGTATCTCGGCCATGGCGCACACGCCGTAACCTTAGTATCGATTCTCGGATTAATTATTGGATTCGAAGGGAAGAGCAGAAACAGGGAAGCGAGGAGAACAGAATATTGGATAGCTACAGATAAGACATCATAAAGGCAATTGGACGTAATGAGGTCCTTCGTATCATTACTCGAGGAATATCCGTTCGTTCGGTAACTTCATTGGCTGGAGTACGGCATATCGAAGGAACAAGAAATACGAAGTAATGAAACAGACAACTTTCTTTTCAGTACGATGTGTTACTATGAAAATGAGCACGGATAAATTTGTACTCGTTGGGTATAGTCACGCCTATCAGTACCTACGATTCCGTACGAGAGTAACAAATTTGAGAAATGTTAACAATTCTCGACTGAATTTTTTTTATCGATTAAAGTATACATATTAAAAGCCAAAGATCAGTAATAAAAAAACGATAATAACTCCCGGCGATTATTTTAATCGCCATTACGGATTTCAATTCGATAAGTATGTAAATACATGCCCATTGTTTTTACCTCAGTAGAAGTAGATTTCGCTGAAATCTAGAAAAATATTTTTCAAACAAAAACTATCATTGAAATAATTTACTTAGTAAGAATAACTTTCTTTAATCCCTGGCGTACGGGATCGTCGTCTATCGAGAACCTAGAGTTTGTCGGTACTCAATCTTTGAACAGAATAATTGTAAAAGATATTTTTTGGAACACGTGCACGTAAAGTCCCGCTTTTCGTGCCTGTAAACTGTTGTGCATTAAAGTGTGGCAAAAGTGGCGCTTTCTAGCAGAGGATGCGCAAAAAATTCTGTAGATATTATTATTTGACGGCAAGGAAAAAAAAAATTGATCGTGAACATCCTTATCGTTATGGTAGCTAAAAAAGGCAACACGATGTGCACTTAGTAAAACGTCCCCCATACCCCAAGAGTTCATGTAGAGCTTTTACTTGAAGTACATGGTGCTTGAAATATGAAGTACTTGATAAGACATCAGAACATGGTACTTGAAGTATCAAGTGCTTGATAAGTTATGAAGAACGCGGTACTTAAAGTACTCGGTACTGCAAGTATTTTGTACATTAAATACTTCGCCCAGGTCGGGAATGCCTTAACTCTTTCGTGGTTCAACTGCTCTCCCTACTTTGAGGCACTGTGCGGCTGTGTTGCACGCTTGCCTAATCACGCCATTCACCTACGTCTCAAGCCGTACCGCATATGTTCCCCTCCCCCTTCCTCCCAACTTTTTCACACCGATACTTTTCGTCAGTGTGGTTTGACGAATGAGAGGCCAAGCATCTGGGCTACCTTTTTTTTGGAAAGCAGTTTCGAATTTGTTTAGAATTCAAACGTTCTGAAGGAGTGTATATATACGACAGTATGCTACTAAATTGTTGTAACTTATTACCATTTAATCAAAGATATGCATTAACAGTGGTGTTCCGTAGTCCCATAATATTTCGGATGCTCGGAGCGTTCGACGATTACTTATATTGTTCGTAGAGATGAAGTAAATATAGCGAACTTTGTAGTTATATATAAGGAATATTTCAAAATTGATAATTGACAGTTCGTAAACGATGGTGAATTAAGCAGAGTTAGTATACAATTTGAATTAAACTATAAAAAATAAAAGCTATTATTATAATTTTATTATTATTATTATAGCAGCAAATATCGATGTACAAAAAAATAGAGGGACCTACCATGAAAATTAATATTTTATGGATAATTATTTGAATCTGTCTGTAAGGTTTTTTTTTTTTATTCGACACGAGTTTATGCATCAAATGTGGATCTAAGAGTAACATAATTTTGAGATTCGTCATCTGTGGGGAAAAATATATAAATGACATATCCTCAAAGCGACGAATTACCCAAATTTCAGTTAACAATTTTCTACAATAAATTTTCCGGCAAAAATTTTAACCGTTTCTATTTTGTGAGATGTAGACATTTTTTTATGTTACGAAAAGAAGTTGGAAAGTTATTTGCACATGGCTTTCACTATAAGGACTTCCACTATAAAAGGTGGAAAGTAATTTGCACATGGCTTCCACTATAAGGGAGCAAAAATCGATCAATGAAATTTCTCGCAGAGAAAACTGTCGGCATAATTGTAGGCTATAACTGAGGACGCCATGTGCAAATACTCTGCCCTTTTTTAAAATCCACGACGTAGATTTTTTTATACAAATATAGAGGAAAAGACGACATCATTGGGGTATTTAGAAGAAGAAAAAATGCTTGCAATTGTCCGAAAACGATTTCAATCCTCATTAAAAGAGCTCATTCATGAAACCCATTTCCTTCGTCGGTCGACCGAGTTAACGGTTGAATTAAAAAACAGTTATGACTGAACCAAGTAACTCTTGGTGTAATTAGTGAAACTGCATTCTATGAATCGTTTATAGTTATTATATGTCAAGAGACGCGGTAGCGTCTCGACGTCAAGTACTTGATAAAAAAGATTTTTAATCGAGACGCCACCAGGTATAATTACGCCAATATGCCGAATGTGGAACCTACATTCTCGATTTTCTCGGAAACGGAGCATCGGATCGGAATTCCGACGACACGTTCATCGTATAATTCGGTCATAATGCCAATCATAACTGTTCGGCAGATGCTGAAATATGGGCACCGTTTCTCTCAAGAGGTCCGAAAATATTATGTGTCCTGAAAAGTGAGTATTTGCGTCTACTGCGCATGCGTTCGCCGTGCGAGCTGGCTCAACTTCCGACGGCTGCAGTCAGTCGGTCGGCAAAATATTTTACCCGACAGGAACATTTTTGTTGGAAACTTGTTTTTTTTTTTTTTTTTTTTTTTTTTTTTTTAATGTGATTAAAGCAGTGATTATGAGAATAAAAAAGTGAAAATATGTTCGTCTTAAACATACCTAGTTCTCATGTTTATCGTAACGTCTCACTAAGTATTGACTATACATTTCACCTCCTACTTTTGGTTTCGACAATTGCCTTATTTATATGTCGGATAAACGCGGTGAATACGGACCACTACAAAATGTTGTCCTGTGTGTTCTACTTCCGGAGGTAAATCCCACTTCGATAGAAGGAATAGGTGCCCAAAAACCCCCTCTATAAAGTCCTAGCAGTAAAATATTTTCAGGATGTTTCTTCACATATGTCTCGCTGTGGTTCATATTCCTCGCTTCTTTTCGCATGCTTATAGTATGGACCATACGAGGCCACTAATAATTGACCTTACGAATGTACCGGCAAGGCTTCGTACACCGAGATTTGAATTCAAGTTTCTTCATAGATTCAATATTTTTATGGAATTGAAGTAAATTTCACTGTTGTAGCGAGATAAAACAGTGGTCCATATTACCGAGCTTCGAATAGCCCATGGACATCAAGGAATCTCGCGTTATATTTTTAAATTTCATTAGAAGTAAGGTTTAACACTTAAAATACTTTACTGTTATCAATACAAGTGAACGAAGTTTTGAATTTTTTTAAATCTGCATTTCCGTCAACCCGCACTCATCGATCTTAGCGGGCCCACAATCATCACTTTTACACAAGGTATGTAGTGGAAGGCCCGTACTGCACCCAGAAAAAAAATGTATTTCACGGCCACAGTTTTAGTTGGTTTAAGTAAAATAAACGGTGACCGTCAAATACATTTATTTTCTGGGTGTGGCGTGGATGGCGCAGAGACGATACGCCGTAGTTTCAATATCGGCAATCTACTTACTCATATTGGTTTGCCTATCTGGAGATACGTCTGCCGCAGAAAACCACCTCTCTGCCTGCCTGAAATGCCGCTGCATTTCAAGCTTCCCCGCAAATTAGCCGCCACGACACAACCACTCGGCTGCAACGATACAGCTGAGAGCCAACTTCACCGTATCACCAACGCGGTCCAACTTCTCCTATATTGCTGAAGGTGTAGCTATCGCACCGTCCGTAATAGAGGATATCGCAGTTTATTCATAATGAGGAGAAATTAGTATATAAGGACGAGCAAATCGTAACGCTTAGCACAGTTCGCCACCAACATCGACGTTACTGCGTTCGACACAGTTCAGTTAAGATCAAACTTGGAGGCCAAGCGATCGGGCCGGTAACCGTTCGCCAAACCATCACGGTGATGGTTTGGCGAACGGCACATGACGATGGACCAAGCAACGCACCTGCTAGCCATCGCCGTCACCACTGAAACCAGCTACGCTGTAAGTCTCAACTCGTAGCTCACACGACTTTTCAGCAAGCACTGAATTTCCGTGTCTTTATTTTAAAGTCTTGATTGAAGTAACTTCATCCAGTTTGGGTCTATAAGTTTGTCTGTGTTGTTTGAAGATAACCATGGTATCAACGATGATCTGGTCGTTGTAGCCATTGTATCAACAAGGAACAACCACTACAACCATTGTACAATAAGTGACACCATGTTTGTTTTAATTATACAACAGTGTGAACAAAATTTGACACAATCAATTTTCCTCGATCAATTATTTCTACATAACCGACAATTTTAACCCTAGAACTCATGTATCATTTTTTCTACCTTCTAACTCATGACTGGGGTACATATGTACCCCGCTCGTTTCTTCAATGTACAAGAGTCCTATGAGCAGTAAATGGGTTTTAGCCGCACATGAATCACTTTGTTTTTTCATAAGGAAGAGAATCGTATGCGGCAAATCTGATTTCATTAAAGTTTAGGATGTGAAAATCAACCTTAAAGTCCAAAACGTAATGAAAATGAGCGAAAACCGCACTTTTTGTAAAAAAAAATTGGATCATAAAAAAATGGTCCGATTTTTAAAAATTACGAATGCCATTTAACAGTGGACACATCAGGCTATTAGGAAAAAAATAGTCCCACTGTATTCAGTTCAAAAAGTCTATTTATTTGGACATCTGAAAATGGGGAAAAGTCTAAAGCTTGTAACATGAAAAAAATGCAATGAAAACGAAATCAAAATTGGTTTTACATAGGTTCTAACATTTATGTGCCTTGAATCATTGTAGGCAATTGACGATAATGATAATTATTATAAAAAATGTTTAACATTTTAAACATAAAAAAATTATATAAAATTATTAAAACATAAAATGGCGACTATATACGTTCAAATTATATAATATTAACTTACATTCGACAGTACTAACAAAAAAAAAATCATGTAAGACGTACATAAAACACTAACGGGAACTTCTTACTGGGGTATTTTGGTACTCCAAGTGCGCTGCGTTAGCGTCCTGTGCGACAACCAACAAGTAACTTAGGCTACTACCGGCCTTCGCACATGGTCAGATCATGGAACTAAGTCATGGTGGCCGTTTTTTCCCCTGAACGAAATTCCCTGACTTTTCCCTGACTTTTCACTGACCAATAAAAAAATTTCCCTGACCAAACTTCTAACGTCTATTAAAAAAAATAAAAATAATCATGCAAATAAAAATGCCTAATTATAGTATGTTTAATTCTGTTTTTTTCAATGTTCGGAATTTTTATTCAAAGCTTCCTTTTATGTACTTTTTATTTAAAAGGGCGACATATTCCGGAGTGCTTGAATATGAATAAACCGGATTATGGTAAAGAGAGAAGAGAAGTGTAGGGAGGACTAGTTTCGTGATAACCATAGGCTGTTAATGTATGTTTAGTTTGTTATGTAGTCTAGAATCAAATGTTATTTTATATTTTATGTTTACTATTTTTATATCTACCATATTTACTATTTTTATTCAGATATTTAAAGATTTTTTATGCTGTGATCTGTATTAGGCTTAATCTAAATCGATAAAAAAGGAGAAATTCGTCACATAAATAAAATTAAAATTTATTTATATACGGTTTGGGGACAATTTATTTTTTCCCTGACCAATTTTGAAATTCCCTGACTTTTCCCTGATTCCCTGACCAAGTTTTTGTTTCCCTGACTTTTCCCGGTTTTCCCGGTTTTCCCTGACCGCGGCCATCATGTAAGTTATCATGGAAATCTCAAGTCGATAATGTCAATTTCTACTTTAGGAGCACAGTTTGAATATCGTCTGGAGTACTATTGTACCCCATACATGAGTTCTAGGGTTAAATATTTGCATCGAGTGTGTTCCTCCAGGATCAGCTTTAAGTCCACAATACTGTAGTGTGAGTGGGCGAAATTTCCGTCCTCCGTGCAGAGCGTTCCCGTCCTTATACTCTGAGGAGTTTCACCGGATGCAACTTTATCGTAATTTGTGTTCGATAATCTGATACTTGCAACGGTCTCGAAGAATAGTTGATTTTTATGTTCCAAATTATTATTTCAGTAAAACAATTATTTGAGTAACCAGCACCGCGTGTTCGCCGTAAATGCTTTAAACGAGTGGTTTGCCTCGGTATCTCGTGCGCACCGATTATGGTGCATTCTGGGCAAATTCCTTTCGTTTAGAACTGGAAACAATGTCTTACTTTTTGTATAAAAGTTTACGACCCCTCGTCACGTTTCACCGAGAATTTAAACGTGACCCACAGCCATATATATATATATATGTCTTTTATATATAGCCGGAGCAACATCCAGTCTGACCGAACGATCCATTCCAGACCGATCTCTCTTCCAATAATACAACGGAATTCAAATATGCCGTATCGGGAGATGTATCTAGATCTTTGACATTACGGAGCCGAGAGTCATGTCTATCCGTACGAAGGGATGAAAATGTAATGTACGGACCGTACAAATCTCGATTTGGGGCAATGTGATGTTGCACAGTGCCTAAGATAGAAATGTATAGCTTTTGATACAAGAGGTACCGGTTCAATTCATCATTGTATGTACTGCAGTATAAGACCAGGTAAGTTCGTATTAAAGATGTATTAAAGAATGTATTAAAGATGAGTGGAATCAGACGCTTGGGCATTGCAAATTCGCTGAATTGTCAAGATTCAACAAAGTCTATTGATGACGTGCTTTCTCGAAGGCCAGTTAAAATCACACAATTGGGTCATTTAAAAAATGAATACAAGTTAAAATCGTCCCTTCTAACAGCTTTTCTACTTGCTCATTGGGAAGACCGAACACACCCCACATAGCAATTGGAAGACAACAAAAATGGCAGACTTCTTAGATGTGCTCTGAATTCATTTATATATGAACTTAGAATGTCCTCTGAAAGATAGCGAATGTGTCAATTTCGGACCACTCGTACTCTCAAACATCTGAACTTAAGTAAGTCTTTTTGTGGACTCTCTGTATACATATTGTCCCATACAACATTAATCCAGAATATTAATACAATATTGATCCAGAATATTATTGTACGGTGCAATACGTATATAAAGAGTTCTCGAAAAGACTCACTTAACACATGTTCACATGTTTGAGATAACTCCCAGTGGTCCGAAATCGACGCATTCGATATCTTTCAGAGGACATTCAGAATTCATGTCGAAATAAATTCAGAGCACATTTAAGAAGTTCGCCGTTTTTTACGATCCGTTCACGACGTATATATGTCGTCCAATTGTTATGTGGGAGGTTTCCTTTTCATACCATTTCAGTGATTCCCTGATCGTGCAACGCCGGGTCTCAAGTGGGGAGAGCTGTAGGATCACGAAGATTATCAGGAAACATATCGTTGTTATTTATTGGATATATTGGATATTACCGAGAGAAAATTTACTACGGTTTGTTTGAACGAGCAAAAATGTTGTTCACATTCGGATGTTGAATGTTACGAACAATCAAAATTGTAACAAATGATGTTTCACTTACTTTGGATCCGATACACTCAAGGAGAAATAAAATGTAACCCGGTCCGTTAGCACGCTCGAGTGCCGTCGTGTCCGATTTATCGTCAATCACCTTATATTGCCACGAACATAGGTATAGCAGCCATAGGTCACGAATTGAGACTATTATAAAACAGTTTCTATTCCCTTCGAGACACGAGTCGGTGACCCATGAACGTGGAAATTATCCCGCGTTCATAGGTCGCCGACTCGGGTGTCGAACGAAAACGATACTGTTCTATAGTTTCCGCCTCATAATTTGATCATCATTTCCGTTGTATATATTCTCCTCAATTAGCCACCGTATTATATATTACGCCCATAATAATTATTTCCGCCTTTAAAAATTAATTAAAACAATTACACTGATGCTAGTATTTAAAAAAATGTAAATTGTACAATTTGTATAATAGCATTTTTACCGATGTCGCTTAGTTAACAGAATATGTTCCATTGTCAAATGTAGGATTCGGTTCGAAGCCCGTGGCTGGGGTTTTTGCAACGATACGCTAAATGTCAGCATGACCAATTTACGATACGTTTCCTGATAAGCTTCGTGATCGTACAGCTCTCGCCACTTCAGACCCGGCGTTGCACGATCAGGGAATCACTGAAATGGTATGGAAAGGAATCGTGTGTTCGATCTCCCCAATGAGCAAGTAGAAAAACTGTTACAAGGAGACGATTTTAACTTGTATTCATTTTTTAACTGACCCAATTGTGTGTGACCTTAAGGTATTCCGAGCGTGAAGGTCCGCGTTTTGTGGGTGCCTGAGCGGGGCCCCTAATCTTTTCGAGCGTGCTAAGCTGTGCCGCCGTGAAATGATTCTAAAAGCTTTTTTAAAGGTTAGATTAAACTTCGCGATGCCTAAAATATACCGTGTTCTAATTTTTTTAGATAATTTAACAATTTTCAAAATCTTACGGCCCTGAACTCGCGAGCGATCTAGCAACGCCGTGCAGCGTACCACGTGATTAAGCGCCATATTGGTAGAAAGCGCATCAAAACAACAGCTACGTCTACGTCTGTCAAAAAAAAAAATTACACCGGATCATTTCGAAATATGACAAAAACGTCAAAATGCGCTGGCCGCATTAGTATTGGCAGGAACAAAGGTCAATTTATGTCCTAATTGCTTGTACTAATTGCTTTATCAATGTGCATTATATCTCATTTTCGTAATACGAAAATGAGACCGGCATTAACCTCAAGCAAACATCATTGAATTTCGCGCGTCGCCGCGAAGATGATATAGCACAGCAGACGACGTACAACGTTGCCAGCTGTAACGTTGCAGGCACCGCCATGATTCTCAGATGATATTGGACTTATTCTCGAAGCTTTAGATATTATTTTCTCGCGAAAGCCTTCGGTGAGATCCGTTTTTTAAGCGCGATAATTAATCTCTGACATTCGGTGAATCTATTGTGTATTTTACATTTCAGATCTCAAGATAATTAACATGAGAAATCTGCAATTGAAACTCAGACCGGAGCTTTTTCTATAAGACTCTGTATTAATATTTCATTTTTTTACGTGACAATTATTCATTAAGAGGCTGGTAACCGAGCCTTAGATTTTTTTCAACACAATCCTACGTGATGAAATTGCAATATAACAAAAAATTATTAATTTCTGAAGACTACGGTCTCATGCTCGGAATACCTTAACTGGCCTTCGAGGAAGCACGTCATCAATGGACTTTGTCGAATCTTGACAATTCAGCGAATTGTCAAGATACTTGCAATGCCCAGGCGTCAGATTCCACTCATCTTCGAGGAATTTGCGAATATCGCTACGCCCACTGTGCGATGACTCTTGGAGAGAAATCTTCTCACAGGCCAGTAGAGAAGGCAGCTTCTCGGGCTAAGATAGCGAATAAACTTAACAGATTGTACCTAATTAGATTGGCTCCCAAGGCGTTCGCTTATCTGGTCGTGTAGTGTAAATTAATATTAATTTTTCTGCGATTTTCCACTGTATCAAACATACGATTGATTGAGTCTTGTCAAAAATCATTGTTTATCAAGATAATAACCTGCATCAAAAAGCGGAGAGAATATCGCACCGTTCGAAAACGGAAACAATAACGATCCTATCAATTCGAACAAAGTCCACATCGCTTAACGTCGAGAGTCTTCGAAGAGACGGAAGGTGGAAGATACTTTTACGGAATGCGCTTCCACCCGGCTCGAAGAAAATGGAACGTGAAGGGGAACGTCGGAATTGAGGCGAGACTGAAGCGACGGAAGAAAATGAAAGAGACGCTATAAATTTATCGCCTCTTGTCTATTTGGCTTCACACTCTCTCGCTCCCACTCAGCTTCTTCTCGTACCGGCACACAATCTCAGGGAATCGTTCGAAGCCAGTGGAGCAATTGACGTTTCGCGCAAATCGGTAAAATAAGTTTTTCACGGATGTTACGCAATTGCGGAGCGTTATACATACAGTAAATGTACATATACAACAACACATGTGCGTAAGCCATGTCTGCGGCTGTCTATATACACGTAGACAGAGCAAACAGACAAGGTAGCTAGAACGTGAACCGCAAGGGTACAAACGGCAGGCTAGCAGTGTGTCCCAACGGCCCACAGCATCCCGGCATCCTGTTTTGCACAATGCAGTACAAGCGCGTGGCGGATGTCTATACCCACTGTAGGAATTTAATTAGACGAATGCTTTGGAGAAGGGTCGCAGCGCTATAGTGCACACTCGATTGAGAGAGCGCATGAAACGAAAGCCCATACATAGGAGAAACTAACCACGAAACAATCGTATTCGAACCAAGACGCTACTTGTAGACCAAGATGTGACAAACTTTGAGCTTCTTTGAGCTACCTTGTTAGCATTTAACTGGGGAGGAGGAGTGCTGTGTGTGTAAGTTTAAGGTCGAGTTATCGGCCTGCAGATTGTAGGGTCGTGGCATCTAAACCGTTAAAATAAAGGCACCTATTCTGCGTTTGATACGCGCACGATTTTTCATTGACAATCTTGACTCGGTTGTTCTAGATTCGGTTCTAGGTTCGGACATCAATGTTTAATCGTTTGCGGTAAATATTTGAGCATGGCGATAAACAAAACAAAATACCAATGCCTGAATATACTCATATTCGAAACTTATGTCATGTCAGTTCCATTTTGGCATGCCAATGTTATTACTCGTATAAGGGAAGTTACTTGAATAAATTAACCGAGAAACGGAATTAAAGGGACCTTGCGGCGAAAAAGGTAAATATTCAATGTATAGCAGAAAGTCGGAATTAAAAAAAAAAGAAATAGTAAAAAAAGCCCGACTAAAATATTCGTCAGATCGAACAAGAATTAAGAAACCATACGAATTCAGCATAACTATTCGCTAACTACAGTTGACGGTACCGATAAAAAAGTGTATTTGTATTCCCCAACTGTAGTAAATTTTTTTTCGACAGTCTGTAAAATGACTATTATTTTAATATATGGCACAAATTTTTAGCCGAATGTTTTATTCTCAACGATGTATGTTGCTTTAAAGTGAAACAATAAGAAATACCACTATTTTTTGTAAAGTGTACACATCTCAGTCTAATCACTTCAAGGCCGATAACCTACTATAGTCTTTCCTTTCGTTTATTTCGCTTCGCTTAACCACCGTACTCGTCACTTTTATTTCTGACAACCTAGTTCTCTATTTTGTTCCTTGAACTTTGTTGCGTACGCACATTGACGAGATTCGCGAACCACGGCTTTCTGGTTTCCACAATTCCCCTCCCCCCCCCCCCCCTTTTAAGCCATTCTCTTTAGTGGTTCTTACATCTTCCTCTTCTCCACTTCGCATCTTTCTCTGACTCTCAGCCTCGCTTCCTTCAGCCACTTGGCCGGTTTATACTTTCGTGCTTGCGTTATAACGTCTGAAAGAACCACCATGACACCACTTCGTTCGCCGGCTCTCTCGTGTGCCACCTGTACTGCCTGCTTGCCTGCGCCAGGGTTTACGAGATTTTTACAACGGGAGGCCATGCGGCGAACGTCTCAGCCTTGCACGAACGGCCTGGATGGATCTCCGGTTCTTCCTTTCTTGCTAAAACTTTCGAGATCTCTCGTTGTACCTCTCTCACTCGGGAGCCATTCGCTAAGTGTGCAATCGGGTCTGTGCGTTTGCCTGCGAGCAGTGTGTATATATACAGACCTCCGAGTTGCGGGCTGCCTGGCAGGCAGACAGGGTGGATGGCTCTTATATCGTATCAAGAGCACTTTCGAGTTACCTCTGCCTTCCTCCCACCATCCCTTTGCCGAGAAAATTCATATCCATTTGCCACTACCGCTGCGCAACTCCTCTCCCACGCTACGCAAACGAAACATCTCGTTACTTTTACTCTTTACTCTGTAGTGTAGTCGTTTAGTCTTAAACTCCGAGAGCCAGCTTCACGTACGTTTAATAACAGTTTTGCTGTATGTATGTACATACATAAGCGGAGAGTATAGTTCGTCGAAGCTTTTGCCTTGATGTGGATACTTCCGATTCACTCTGGACAAGTGGTGGGCACCCACTCGTACTTTTACGTTAAAGTTACCAATATAGTTTATACACGAGGGTACGGGCATTCACGTGCCTGCACGAAAAATTAGGAGCGATTTGTAGTTGATCGCTTGAGGTAGTTCTTGCGAATAGTGTTGCACTTTGCATAAGTTTCAGAGAAATGAGAGGAAATTGCAAAGACTTCTGGATGGTATGAAAATCTGAAAAAATCAAGCATATAGGTGCTGAATAGATTAATTTTGCATGATATATCAGGAAACCTAACTTTTTTTTTATGAAAATGATTCGTTCACTTTTTTAAATTCACTTTGAATCTTTTTGTTATACGGGAAAAATGTACAGAAAGTCACAAAATTCAAAATGAATTAAAAAATCTGAAAGAATTCATACGTATTCAGCAAAATGAACGAGTCATTTTCATTTAAAAAAGTTACATTTCTGGGAGATTTGTTGAACTATTTTATTTTTCATCAATATGTTGATAACATTTTGGAATTATTATTATGCAAAATTAATCTTCTTACCTTCAATATGCTCGATTTTTTTCAGATTTTTATACCATCGCGGAGTGTTTGCAATTCGCTCTCATTTCTTTGAAACTTATGCGAAGTGAAAACTATTCGCAAGGACTACCTTAAGAGAAACCGGCTGAAGTAATGTAAGCCAAATTTCGTATCATTTAGGGTCTAAGAGAACGTGTAAAATTCTATAACATGCAGTGTCAACGCTCTAATCTTTAAAGACCTTTAACGAATCTTAAAATTTTCACTCAGCCGTGGATATCATCAACTGTACGACGATGATTAATTAAAGCTATCGATACATGACATAACTTTACAGATGTCGATACTTCTTCTGAATCCCCGATCTCACGCGGCCGATTTTAATCGTTAGATAAAAAATACATCCAGATAGAAAAAAAAATGACGGCCTGGCAACGAAACGGTGGCGGTACCGATCGATACCCGGTTCACGGCCCGTTTTTCTATCTGCGACAACAGCCAATGAAAAAATAAGAATTCTTGTTTCTCATTGGCTAATCGATATGACACCGCGAACTATTTATTTGTTTATCGGAATATGATTTATTTACGTGCGTTTACACCTTAGCTTACATTTTCTTGGTCACAAACATAGATCATTATGTAATGAT
The DNA here is from genome assembly GCA_958510785.1 of Exephanes ischioxanthus. Taxonomy (NCBI): domain Eukaryota; kingdom Metazoa; phylum Arthropoda; class Insecta; order Hymenoptera; family Ichneumonidae; genus Exephanes; species Exephanes ischioxanthus. The sequence continues at coordinate 5,372,165 of OY294024.1, forward strand.
CGAGCGGAGAGTTTGGGGACCTGTAGATATTAGTCTTGCAGATGGACAGGCGAAGTATCGAAGAGAGAAAACATATGGTGATCACCGGGATTCGAACCCGGATTAATCGGTTACTGCGTAAGAGCGCTAACCACTGCACTAATGTCACCTATGTATTTCTCTCATTCGAATCGTCCTCTTATATGCAATGCAGAGCCGTCACAATTATACAAAGAATCAATATGCCAAATTTGGTTAAGTAATACTTTGTCGTTTCGACAAACACTGGCGCCTTCGAAAAGACGGCAAAGTGGGTCATCGCAGTGAAACGCACAACTCCCGTTTTGCCCTGAGGGCAGTCGGGAGTTATAAACTGCTACGAGCACACCTGGCAGTTTCTCGCATCTTCTTTTTCCACCGATCATGTTTTTGGGGATGAACGGATAGCACATTGTTCCACCCATGTTTCGTGCCTCTTCCCTCAGTGAGACGAGGAGTGTCAGCCTACAACCCCATCGGCTCTGACGTTACTCGAACACGAATTCGAAGGTTAATGAGAAACTGCAGAATGTAAAGCGTTATACTCTCTGTATGCAACACAGCTCTCGATTCTCGTCGGTGTAAATTCCGCGAGTCCTCCGCGTCTCGCTAGGAATTCAGATGCATCGTATTAGCGACGACGATATCAGCATCGCGGTAGAGAGTTCGCCGTTGGGAAAGGATCGAGTGAACGAGCTCACTATGATCCCGCACCGGGATTGTACGATCTCACCCGCAGGGGCTCGGCCTCCGCCCCCTTCGACATACCTCCCTTAATTGGCCTTCGATACACGATAATCGTATTGCTAGGATACCCGATGCGTGGAATTGGCGCGTACAATTAGCGGGCTACGTAGCTAGTCGTTCGGGATACGTATACGCAACCTGTGTGCCGTTATACGGCACACAGGTTGCCGTATAACCTCGAGGATCATCGAGGTTATTGCACGCGGGAGTACAATACTTGGGGGTCAGGTTAAGAGGTATAACTACGCGCTGCAAGCGTGGACACGATCCGTACCCTACGATTAGGGGTTGTACGGATAACGCTCGTCGATATGAATCGCTAAATATCCGAAGTGATCGGAGGCAATATCAAGATTTTACCTGTGCACTTGAATTTATGTATTCTGCACCGAAAATATGCGAAGCAATGGGACATTAAAAGTGCATCCAACACTGGACAGTGACAATCTCGATGATAGTCGATTTAATGTAATTTTTTATTCTGAATATAAGAAAATAATAAATAGGATTCAAAAATATTTATAACCTATCGGGGAACCTTGAATTTTATTCGGAGCAACGATGAAATCGATTTTTTAAGTCTCGAATGCTCACTGAGAGAGAAACGGACGTTGTGATTTTCACTCAGTGCATTTCGAAGTGATTCAGTGTTTATCGGAAATTATTGAATATTAATTAACAATTAATTAAATTATTCGGATTTATGATGTATATATTCTATCTCGGTTTTCTGGTGACATATTGTTTCATAAAAGTCAGATATATAAACACGTTGACAGACCGTGATTCCATATCGATGAACCAATGACAAACAATGTATGAGCGAGAAATGTATTTAAAAAGTTGCAAAATAAGTTGCACAGGGCTTCCTCATTTTTACAATTTTGCGCAAAGCTTTTTCCATGAGAAAGCTTTTTCCATGAGAAAGTTCGTTGGATGATTTTGGCTTCCTTCATAAGGTAATTCCTTCATAATGTAAAATTTAAGTACGCGAAATTTATCGCAGTTTATTGTTAAAATCCGTTAAGGAGAATCTTCGTAACGCGTTATTTCGAAGACGTATCTAACGTTTTTTCCTGATTATAAATCTGCAACTCATTTTACTTCTAGCACGTTGTTCGATGCAGAAACTCGTGACAGATGTAAATATACATTTTTCCAAAATATCAAAATCTTTTATAAAATTTGAACATCTATTTTCGCTAAATGTTATACCAAACATAGTGCAGCGTTAATCTATTAACTTTCTAAATTTGAGGTCAATACCTCCATGTTCACTTAAATTATACCATTTTTCGTAATTTTTCACAGAATTTTATAAAATCAAAATTTTATAAAATCCAACTGATTGGACATATTTCGGCCATATTCAGTATCAAAGATCGATATGGTATACAATATATTTCGTACAACAAAAAAATTTATTAATTTATCAATTTATTAATTTAACGGAAATAACTCTTATTCAAAGATAAAATATAGTATAGTACAGTCTATTTGTTTTGGCATGAGATAATTTTAGTGCATTATTATAATTATTTTAACACACGTCCCGCTATCGGAAGACATCCCGTTTCTCTTAAAAACGATATATTGTTTAGCCAAACAAATGCGTGAAGGATGCGTCGCCCTGTAGTGAAAACGGTTTGACCAAACGGATTAATAAATTGTACCTAATTAAATTCGAAAGTATATCATTTTCTTTATGCTCCAATTTGCATTACGATAAGCTGACCCATCTTTCAAGCACGATATTTTATCTACATACATAATTTGAAACATTTTTCGATAATTTTTTCCACGATTGCCAACGATAATGATAATAGGAAATGTCAGTTTGTTGATCCGTCTAAGCTCGTGCCTACGAATGCGTGCAGCGAATACTGCGCGACGTAAGCACACAATACGACAGTGTGCGCCTTACTTATATACCTATAGCATTGCAAGTTGCTCACATTTCACGACCTGGAACCTAACGGCCTTAGCTTGAACCTGTTGGCGTGGGTGCTCGTGCGACCTCGACTACTTTCAACGATCATAAATAATATAGCCACGGGCGTAGGGTGCACCCGAACGAATTCAACGTTTCCCCTCTGTGCCCTCCGATGTTAATAACGTTGCTAATCAACGTCCCCGGGGTTTCTCGCGGGCGCAACCTACGCTAATTGGTGAGATTATTTCCCGACGTCGCTCTCATAGCGATAAAATAATTTGAGAAAATTGCACACCGAGTTACACTCCTGTCGCTCTCCGACAAGTCGCTACCTTAGCGGGGGAGAAGCTGTAAAGGGACACTGGCGTGAGCTTCGCAGTGTGCTCTAGGCTGTTTCTCTCGAGCTTAGGAGAGCTAGTACATCATCGCCCTTCGACCCCGCACGAAAACTCATCCTTGTCTCAATCTCTCATCTCCCGACGAAGAGGGACAATTATTGGCCTCGGGGCTACCCACGCGATCGTCAAGCTTTCGGTGAAGTACAACGAGAACGACGAACCGCCAGGGAGAAAACTTTGTTGTTCACCAGAGCAGCCAATGGGAATCCTGTGGGATGGAGTGTAGCGGAATCAACGGAAGAAGAGCTGGGGCAGCTCTATCTGGACATTTTTGCCCAACGGTAGACTGCTGGCGAAGAACACAAGATCCCTGAACTTGTTATGTACAGGGTGATACCCAAAGTTTTTTACAGTTTTTGCCGGGTCGTGGTTGGTCATCCCCTGAGCAAAGTTAGCCGGTTTTTTCGCTTTTTTTTTGAAAAATTGGTGACAGTTATTTATAAATTGAGCAATTGGTAAAAATAGCGAGATACTTTAATTTATAAATTGAACTATTTTGACGCGCTGGCAGGTTCGAGGTCGCGATACGGATGCCGAATGACGTCGGACGCGGCAGAGCTCTCAACATCGATGGGTCGATGACACCCAAAGTTTTTTAGACTTTTTGCCGGGTCGTAGTTGGTTGTCCCCTGAGCAAGGTTAATTAGACGATTTATTCTTTTTGCAAAATTTGTGACAGTTGTTTATAAATTGAGCAATTTGTAAAAATTGCGAGATAGTTCAATTTATAAATTGTACTATCTTGACACGCTGGCAGGTTAGAGATCACGATACGGATGCCGAATGACGTCGGACTTGCTCTCAACATCGATAGATTCCGCAATCACTAAGTCGGATGGTCACGCGATTGCGATTAGATGGCGAATGAATATGCGATGGAGGGATGCTCGATTTCGACTAGGTGGGAAATGGATTAGAGATATTCCAATCTACGGACTATCTCATCGTAGTCGATGCCGTTTATGTCGCGAAGGCGGCAAGATTGCCAGGTCCTCGTATCGCGATCTCGAATCTCCTGGCGCGCAAGATAATTCGTTCCGATTGGGCCGTTTATCATAACTTATAAAAATTTATTGAGGTAAGTCGGCGTAATATGATTTTTAACTTCGGACTGCCCGCCAGGGCAAAAAGACGGGAGTTATGCGTTTCACCGCGATGAGCGATTTCGTTGTCAGCGATGTTCTTGTGAACGGCTACAAATTACTTGACGAAATTTGATACAGTTATTCTATGACGCACCGTAATAAATGTTTTTCAAAGAAAAATTGAAATCTGTACAATATTGGTAGAAATAAATGCGATTCATTAGATAGTCACTCGAATATATCGAAAATTGAGCGCAATTTTCTGCGATATATTTTCGGAACTCCACATTATTCGTTGGCCGCCCGATCTCGGTGTACCATAACCTTAAACGCACGAAGTATAGTACGTAATCGTTTAAATAAATTATTATTATGATTATTATGAAATAAAATATATAATTAAAAAAAATCGTTCATGTAATCGCTTGTTTTTTTTTTTTTAACAATGAAAATTGGAGGTGTAACTTTAAGAGATTTAAATTTTTTTGTTACAACCAAGTCTAGAAACATCGAACTGAAGAAATTCACCCAGAATGTTCGATATTGTCGATGCGTGATTTAATTGCAGCTCTATAAATAAATATTTTAAACCGGCCGTATCACCCGAACACTATTGGTGATATATCCATATAATAACGATAGTCGATTAAGCCTAGAGAGGCATAAAGGGATCGCACAAAATATGTCTTAGAATATTTCGTGTTGTCTACATGAGCTACAAAAAGTCAATAATTTGATCTCCGTCAAATGTTTCAGATATCAAACTAAAAATAAAACGATTTTACTGGCCATATCACCCAGAAATGAGGGATATTGCCACGTGACTTACCACACTGACCCTTGCACATACAATCTTACAATTTTCGGTGCAATCATATTGTATCTCCATATACTAAAAACTGTGCGAACGGCAGCGCCATTCGTTTGTTACGTTAAAAGTTATTACGGATAGCCATATCACCCCCGTGGACGTATCACTGTGACTTACCCTATAAATTTATAAAAATTCGTAACACTTATAACCGTTGCGAATTTGGAAAAAGATGGTTACGTAACTTTACTCAGGCTATGACCAGCCATCACCCAGCGAAAAGTGTCGAAAACTTTCAAGATCACCCTGTATGTGAGTATATATGTATGCATGAAGTGACTTTGCCTCTCTCCTTTCCCAACCGCGGTCTGCGGAGATCTTGCGAGCGATCTTATCGGCAAAGAACCAGGTGGCATGTTCTGCGACCACTCGGTCGCTCCACCTAAATTATGAACGTGCTGGCCGGCCCGAAGGGCACGTGAACACCGAGGGGGTGGCTTGCCACTACTACTGGCACACGAGTTTTACTCTAACGTGCAAAGCAATTGACGGCAACCACCTATCTGCTCCTAGCACTGCTACTACCACTAACTTCCACCGCACGCGAAGAGTGTTTCCGTTTCTTCAGTAACAACGTGCATGCATCTCGAACCTTCAGTATAGTTCAACATGAATGAATGCGCGTGCGAGAGCGTGAGAATGTGTGTTGGTTACGCTCAAAAGGATTGCACGGATACACGGAACTTTCGCGGGAAAACTGTGAGTAGCGAAATTGAGAGGAACGACATGGGAAGTGGCATCGAACCTTCCATAACATAGTTTTGCTCACGAGGGCGACATAACTTGCATATGCTTGGCGGCACATTGGTATGGTTCGAAATACCGACAGGGCTTCTTTTCCGCACAGGTCGATTTGCCACATCGCGGATCCAACACCTTCGTTCCTGCACAAACTCGGTTCTTACGCGCGATTCTTCTTTCACATTTGGAGTGTTCACATTTCGATTGTCCACGTTGCTTTCCGCACAAACTGTTGGAACAAGCTCAGTTTACTGCACAACGTCGTACAGCACAGTTCCCGAATCAACACATTCGTTCCTCTACAAACTCTATCTTACACACTGGTTTCCTTTAAATTTTTCCTGTTCGCGCAACCTTTCCAGGACGTTTCTATGGTAAACATCCCGATTATCCGCGGGACCGCTGCGTACACCCAGAAAAAAAATTATTTTACGGCCGTCATTTACTTGATTTAAGTAAAATATTTATTTGATTTAAATAAATATTTATTTGATTTAAATAAATATTTATTTGATTTAAATAAATATTTATTTGATTTAAATAAATATTTATTTGATTTAAATAAATATTTATTTGATTTAAATAAATATTTATTTGATTTAAATAAATATTTATTTGATTTAAATAAATATTTATTTGATTTAAATAAATAGTTACTTAAATCAAATAATCATTGATTTTTTTCAAATAAATATTTTACTTAAACCAAATAAACGGTGGCCGTCAAATAATTTTTTTTCTGGGTGTACGCACTTTGATCCATGATATGCAATCCGCCACAAATTTCTCCAACACGTTTCGATCCTAGACATTGCCGCTGGCGTTCTCAACTCACATCGGTTAGCCCGAACTCTAAGCACGGTGGCTGAGCATATCAACGTCGGCAATGTGTTCGATCGAAATGTGGTGGAAACGTTTGAGGTGGATCAAGATGCGTAGCAATGGCATGTGGAGAATCGCGTTGTGGACTAAACTCGGCGTGAGGAATCAAGCAAGTTTGACAAGCAATGTGCGTAATCGAAATGCATACGATCGAAGTGTCGTCGAAAATGACGGTGAACACAAAAAATGTGATAGAAAAAAAGTGTAAATAATGTAATATAGATTTTGTGGAAGAACGAATGTGATGCTTCGATCCTGTGCGGTATCCGGGTGTGCAATGAACTGAGCTTAATGACACAGTTTTTGTGGAACGCGTGGACAATCGACAAGTGGAAAAAGTGTGTGAACATTAAAAATGCGAAGGAAAAACAGTGTGCACGATAGAATCTGTGGAGGAACGAATGTGTTAGATCGGCACCGTGGTGAATCGAATTGTATAGGGAAGAAGAGCTGCCGAAAGACCATATATCACGTTATGTCACCATATATCATGCAACAAAGTCCATTACAGTTTTTGATATCGTCCACGGCATTTCACTTCACCTTAACAATTTGAAGCATACATTTCTTCTTTTTTTTCCAAGTATGAAGTTTACAATACATCGGTTTGTTATTAATGCATCTTTTCCGAATTCAAAGAGTGTATCACAGGTGATACCGGTGATACAAAGGGTGCTTCAAAGGGTTAAGATTAAGTGATACCGCTCGGTGGGTAACAAAAACTGTGATCCAAAATTCTCCGCCACGGTTGTTTCTCAAATAATTCCACGCACCCAGAAAAATTATTTATTTGACCGCCAACACATATTTATTTAATTTAAAGACATATTTATCTATTTTAAATAAATATTTATTTAATTCAAAGAAACATTTATTGATACTAATTACATTTTTATTGAATAAAAATAAACATTTATTGGCGGTGCATCCGTCAGATGAAATGGTTATCTGGGTGCAGTTTCAACCGCGGCCGCGAATTTTTTGATCGGTAGGTTGTGTTTGTCTTTCCCGCACTCCATAGAGTTTCACCGCATCTTGAGGTCGTCCGATCGTCTGGGCAGGTTGAGGTTATAGCCTGTGGCACGGTACGAGGAGAGGCAAGCGGAGTGAAACTCCTCGATAGTCCTGCGAAACTATCCACGGTGCATACCGTACATGCTCAAGATCGTTGTACGCATTTTGGTAGAGCTTGCCGGCGCAATTGCATCGAGATACCGGGCGGATGTTGGTGGAAAAGTAAAGACAAGAGTATCAGTGGGAGCGGCCTCCTCGCGTTGCAACGGTAATACGAAGAAATGCAGTGTCGGAAGTAGTTGAAGAGGGGCGGGGAGGGAAAAAGGAGGGAGCAGAACGCCGCGGCGGCATTACAGAGCGCCGAGAGAAAAGATTACATTGAAACGCGGTCGCTACTGTGGTAGCCACCGGGCGAAACTCTCGTGCCAAACAATTTGCAATGCTGAAACGAAAAGTTGTCGAGCGTTACTGCCGGGGAGGGCTTACACGAGGTAGCCGAGCGAGCGTCGCGATACAGCTCGGCAGGCACCCGTGCGCCTCGCGCCTCCGCGTTGCGGTCGAGGGGGTAGTTGCGGCGTGGAAGAATTAAGCGGCACGCTATACCTCGTTGGAGGAGGGGCGGCTTTACTCCAAAGTGAACGGGGGAGAGTACCGAGCAAAAAAAGTGGGGATGTCTGGGAGGAAGTATGTACGAGAGTCTGTCGCTAACGATAATATCTGTAATAATTAAGCTCTCGTAACTTCCTAATACAATCCATGAAACAATTATGCTACAAGCCTCTCCCCCTCGTGGCACGGTATTCGCGGGAAAGAATTCTCGAGATTCTTTTCGATGTATGAACCGCGTTGACAAAGTTCGGTAATTTTTGCGATTATACACTGAGAAAAAAAAATCGATTGAGTCAACAAAATGAGCGCTCACGGGTGGCGAAATTTTTGGTCGATCGAACGAAATAATTGTTGTATTAAGTTAAGAAAAATTTGAATCGACGGCCTGTTAGTTCGATCAACGAGGTATTCCTTTCGATCAACGAAACATTTTTTTCCGCCACCCTTAAGTGCACATTTTGTTGACTCAATTTATTTTTTTTCTCTGTGTACACTGATGAACAAAAAATTGCTTGCGGGCTGCCAAAGAACAAAATTTTATTCCAATTCTGCTTTCAATTCTTACGATTCCCTGTGATATTGAAATAACTACGGCGAAACTGCATAGGTGACATGTTATCGTTTCAATCCCGTACGCAATTGTAAGAATTGAAATAACAATTTTTTCTTTTCGGCAGTCCGCAAGCGAATTTCACTTGAGTCATTTATATATTTTTTTTTTCTTCAGTGGATGGATCGTATTATTTGATCGTGATATTTTACGCTACCTTCAGTAATGCTCACCCGCTAAATAAGCCCGAAGTAGTCCGGTCACAGGCGATGGATCTTGAGACGCAAAGTTGTCTACTAGTCGAGGTTTCGGTTTTGGATACCATCGAGTAAAATCTGCCGATAGCTTGATCTTTGGGACTGTTACAAAGGGCAGACCCAGAAAAAGTTTATTCCAATCAAAGAAAATTTATTAAGGACGAAGAAAAATGTTTATTTGCCTAATAGAGCGTTTATTAATTTTTAATATATTTATTTGTTTGATAGAATTCTTCTTATTATTTAAGCATATTTATTTGGATCTAATGAACAGATATTTTTGTCAAATAATGTTGTTATTTATTTCGTAAGAGACCTGCTACTTTTGATCGTATGGGCATAATGCGATATATGAATGATGCAGAATATATTTTTTTTTTCGATAAGTCATTTTACTGTCGACGAAGCATCAACAAGCAATGTTTTATTATTAAATAAGCATACAGATGCGTTATCGAGGCACGATTTCACTAACCACGTCGCACATTTGTTATACTCTTAAGGTAGTCCTTGCGGACAGCCTGAGCCCACGTGAGTTCAGAGCGAATTGAGAGTGGAATTGCGAATACTTCGCGATGAGATAAAAATCTGAAAAAAATCAACCATACGGAAGGTACTGAAAAGATTGATTTTGCATAATAATAATTCCAAAATGTTATTAACAAATGAATGAAAAAAATATTGTTCAACAAATCTTCCGGCAACTTAACTTTTTGTTCATATAAAAACAATAAGTTAATCTTTTTGAATACGTATGCATTTTTTCAGAATTTTGTCTAATTTTTGAAAATTGCGTTTTTAGTTAATAAAAAAATGTGATTTTCAAAAATTAGATAAAATTCTGAAAAAATTCATACGTATTCAAAAAGATTAACAAATTGTTTTTATATGAACAAAAAGTTAAGTTGCCGGGGAATTTGTTGAACAATTTTTTTTTTTATGCACTTGTTAATAATATTTTGGAGTTATTATTATGTAAAATCAATCTTTTCAGCACCTTCCATATGCTTGATTTTTTTTCGAATTTTTATCTCATCGAGAAGTGTTCGCAATTCCCTCTCAATTCTCTATGAACTCATGTGGGCTCAGGCTGTCCGCTAGGAGTACCTTAACACAACCAATCTCGACGTTGGTTCTTCGAGGACTCATTCCACAACCGCAGTTCGATCGAGGTACACAGACTGAAGTAAACAAAGTTTCATAAAAACAAACCGATGAGTTGCCTCTTTATTACAATGTAGCGGTTCCCCGTAAGGAACACATATAGTTCTATACTATCAGCGAGAGTTGACAACACTGTAATGCGCGCTGCCGGATAATAGCCGAGTTTGTCTTGATGTCAAACATATAATGTCTTTGGCGCGAATAAACATGTATTTTAAAGTACAAATCTTTGAATACATTTTTTTACTTATGCTAAAGAATAGCTCTTATTTGAATCTAATAAGAATTTTGTGAAGGCAAATAAACATTTATTTTATCTTATTAAACATAATTTGAAGATCGAAATTTATTCGATTTCAATAGATCTTTTTTTTTTGGTGCAACGTATGTATTGAAATATGAAAGAAAGTTTTCAAAATTACATTTGCTACTTTGTTCACCGAATTGATGGATAGCACCAATCGACGCGGTAATCAAAATCCTTCACATACGCGGTCCATAGCCCGAGGGGGACTTTCATCCTCCCCCGCTCTCTATCTATTCAAAATCCGCAATCCAATCAAGATTCCTGTAGGCACAGTCAACTAAATCTGTGACATGTTTCCAATAGAAATGAAGTGGACGAGAGTGTATTCACAGACGAGTGCCACTATGTAGTACGCAGTGCCCGGAACTGAGCAGATACACTAAGTGCTAGAAGTATGCATTCAAGTACCAAGTACTTGAAGTACTCAGAACTCGGTAGGACTTGAATACTGACGCATCGAGTATTGGTAGAATTTAAATGCTGACGTTCCAAGTGCCGAGTACTGACTTATTCTTGATATTTCAATGCGCACTTCAAGTACCACGTTAATTCCCCACATCGTGCACGCAGAAAACAATTTTATTTTATGGATGCACCGCAAATAAAAATTTATTTGAATTAAATAAATATTTATGCAAATGAAATAAATATGTATTTGAATTGCGTAAATATTTGTTTGCGGAACACCCGTTGAATAACTAATGTTTCTGGGCGTGAACACTACTCCAGTCCTCATCGCTGTCCGGAGATACATAAGTTGCAATTAAAAACAATAATCGAGTTGATACTTTTACGATGTCCGGTTACTGCAGTATTGACCGGATGGGAACGGAACGGGGTGAGGCTCGATGCGTACGCAATCGCAACGCAATTTCTGCTTCCGGTTAGGGTAGGCCAGCACGCGCCGGGACCAGCGACCGTGAAGCGGTGATACGATTGAAAAGGGAGAGGGAAACCGGCACGCGTCTACCTCCGGTTGGCGTGCCGAGAACCTGAAACCCGTGATAGTACACCTACGTGTACGAACGTATTCAAGGTTAGAGTGGGGGCGAGATAGGTAGAGACAGTCGGCGCGAAGTCCATGAAGCCGGCGAATAAGCGAGCAAGCGTGACGCGAAACACAACGTACGTCGCACACGCACACGCACACGCACACGCACAAGCACACGCACACGCACACGCACACGCACACGCACACGCACACGCACACGCACACGCACACGCACACGCACACGCACACGCACACGCACACGCACACGCACACGCACACGCACACGCACACGCACACGCACACGCACACGCACACGCACACGCACACGCACACGCACACGCACACGCACACGCACACGCACACGCACACGCACACGCACACGCACACGCACACGCACACGCACACGCACACGCACACGCACACGCACACGCACACGCACACGCACACGCACACGCACACGCACACGCACACGCACACGCACACGCACACGCACACGCACACGCACACGCACACGCACACGCACACGCACACGCACACGCACACGCACACGCACACGCACACGCACACGCACACGCACACGCACACGCACACGCACACGCACACGCACACGCACACGCACACGCACACGCACACGCTCACGCACACGCACACGCACACGCACACGCACACGCACACGCACACGCACACGCACACGCACACGCACACGCCTATGGGACTGCGAGGTTGACAAGGGACGAACGACGTAGGGTCTATAGAGCGCGCGCCACCCGAAGCCCGCGGCACCGACACGTAATTCGTCGACCACGCCTCGACGCCCGCAAACTGGGTACGGCAGCCTCGGCCAAACCGTGCAAACGTCCCTACAGCTAATACACGAGAGTGCTGTGCGCCGCGCGTACCACACAATGGGTACCAATGTGTTTAAATGTAATACACGGCAACACATAATTGGAGAGCGAGCGAGCGAGCCCGAACTGCACCGTGCACACATACCATGGAAGCGTACACAAGCGTATCCGAGGAGCTAGCGAGCACATGGGATATATTTAGCGGCGGTGCAATACTCGAACCCTGCGGCTCGATTACACGACCGAGCCTAACCGACCTATCGCAATTAGTCGCTGCGCGAATAGTTCGTGCACCCGCGGGCTAAACGGCTCGGTGTCGAACTACTGATGGCCCGTTGTCTGTGGCCTTTGCATATTCGCGAAAAGATATCTCATCACTGTGGTCTGTGCTTCGTGAGAAGAGCGGTTCACGGGTTACTTACGACTCGATACTGTTAGTCAACAATCATGTAATTTGACAAACATGCCCTTGGAGTCGTGTGATTGCGTACCAGAGCTAGGTCAATACACTAAGGACTTACAGGATACATTGAAGTACAAACTACTCGAAGTACGTATCGTCATGCTAAGTACTTGAAGTATCCTGCACTGGGAAGTACTTGAGTACTGACGGTACTCAAGTACTCAAGTACGGTAGGTCAAGTACTTAGTTCATTACTTGGCCCGCTCTGATGCGTACAAATTAATTGGATGAGTTTAATGATCTTTACTTGAAGCGCGTCGTTTGTCGTTCGTTTTGTGGAGAAATCGCGAATTCGTTTCACCAAAAGCACTTGTTGACAAATTTTGCTTGCTGGGAAGAAGAAAAATCAAAGAAACTGAGAGATAATCAGAAACGAGGATATTGGGTAACTTCGGTGAATTCAGTAATGCTTTCGGTAATATTCTCGAAGGATAAATAAAATAAATCGAAAATGTTTACAGACGTTTTAATGAGCACGTCTCAGGAAGCGAATGATCCATTCGCAGAGAAATGCGGAGGTTGAAGATTGTCGATATGGCCCGGTCCACATGTGATTTAGGTATTAATCAGGCAGGACGATATTTACCACGTTTACCCTATATGAAATTCTTCACTTATCTTCGAACTGATTAAATTATTTTGTAGGCACAATTTTCAATGTCCTTCAAGATCGAGAAGAACGGTTCTCTCTGTTGAAAACAATCGTCAATTGGATAATCTTATGAAGTCAAATTGTTGAAAATCACCCAACATTAAGCTATTCTTTGGTCCATTGTGCTCTTTACTGTTGAATGAACAATGCACGAATTTCATAACTTCAAGACGTACTCGGGACCACATTGAGTTACGAGTTTATCGAGTAAAACACTGCGATCTGACCAGTTCGGAGTGCAAATACTTATACGTCTTTCTCTCGTGAAGCAATTTAATAATTCCACCAGGATGCGCAGCACTTTGGCTAAGATTGAATAATCCGCCTGTAGGAAAGAGGATCTTAGGAGTGAGGAGGGAGGGAATCATAACTCTTCCATGTATAAATTACTGAGAGACTGACCTTGTGCGCGTACGGTGCCGAGCATGAAGGAAGCGACGAGTAGGGTGACCGGATGGTACCTCATCTTTCCACTGTGTCTATCCTCTGCTGGTACTCCTCGCGTTGCGGCGTCCTCGTCGTCGTTACTTCTTCACCTTCGTCCTTCTCAACTCGGTGCACTTTGCCTCCGCCACCTGCTACCACCTCCTCGGCTTCCACCTCAAGCCACCCTCTTCTTCTCGCCAGCTCGCGTTCTCGCACTCGATCACGGTTCAACGTATACGCGCACCCGTTGTTCGCGGCTTTTTTTTTATTATTATTCTTCTATTGTGACGTCTTTTTTCGTCGTTCTTTTTGCTTGTTTGTTATTACAAATTTCACCTCACCACTTCAGGGTTTCGACGTACGGTAGAACTCGCCCATCACACGAGTATCGTAGAACCATCGGCGATAAGGAAAAGTTTCTCTCGCCTTGGGTTTTTATGTAGGGAAATTGAGATGGAACTGCGACAACGTCGAACCCGAAAGTTATTAAATATAGTCCTGTTTGGTGGCGCAGGTATGTGTAACGGTAAAAGTGTGTACACTGTATAGGCGTGTCCGTCGTGAGAGTAGGACCTGGTCTGGAGCCAAGAGGTCAAGAGTTCAGGGCGATATAGCTGCTCCTCACCTGAAATCGGAGGGTTAAAGGTGACTCATATACACGAGGCTCTGAGTCGCAGTTTTCTGGACGCCTCAAGACGTCCTTGAAAATGGACGCGCGAGGGAGCTTTGGGAGAATCCCGTGCGGGGTCAACCGACGGTTGAAGTTCGACCGTCATCGGGCCGCTTCCGGTCCCTGTTCATAGCGCTCTCGAGAGTCTCCCGTGCTAATCTTTTTACATCAACATGCACAAGTGTGAGTCTACCTATAATCGATACAATGCACCCTAGTTAACTGCACCAAATCGGTGCGCAGCACTGAATTTCACAACGATTTCGTCGAAGGCGTACACATCGCGTACTTTTTATAATTTGTTTCATTATCGAAATTGCGATCCTTTGCCGCTTAAAATTGGCCCTCGAGCCTGTCGGCGAATATTCATGCCGGGAATTTCAAAAATGAAAAATTAATTAAAAAATGGACATTGAGTGACAAAACAGAAAGCGTATTATTCGGAGTTACACGTTTTTACAATTATGGAATAACTTGTATATGAGAATAATACTGTTAATGGCAGAATAATACAAAAATCCATAAACCCTAGACGTATTGAACGTGCAGACTCGCAATACAATATCATCATATGCATTTTTTTTATATGCAAGAATATATGCGCGGAGCAAAAAAATAAATAAAAAATTTGTCGGACAACCAACATCGGCGTGCACGAACGTTCAAACGAATTATTTGTTTAGTTCGTGCTCCAAACACATTTATCGCCTCGAGCATACGTCGCTCGATTAAAGCGAATAATTGTTGAACAAACTAATTTTCTAGTCGTACAAACTAAGAATTCGTTTGATCGTCGATGAACTCGGGCACGTTGGGCATCCATCCAATTTTTTTTTTTTTACTCTGCGTACGACATCACCGTTAAATATCATCTGCATAAAATTCGCGCAACAGAGATTCATTAATTTCCATAACAATTTTATTTTGCACTCTCGATTTATACTTGTGCGAAAAAACTACTTAACTCTCTTTTCGTCAATAACTTGACTACTTCCATTCGGGTTCAATGACCCTTCCCGCCACACTCGGAATTTCTACTTCCGCTGAGAAAGTATACATTGTGGATACTAAAGTCCACATCCAGGAACTAAAACCCGAAGTTCCTGAAAAGAGAACCGTGCCGGTTCGTCCTCGTACGAGACTTCGCGAGAGGCGGGAGTGGAGAATATGAGCTAAAAGTTTGCTCCCGTCGTGCGTATAGGTATACATAGACCCGAGGGAATAAGGACCACTCCTTGGTCATGTCCTTGCATCCCGCAGTGGTCCGCGAAAGCGCATGACTTCGGACTCACCGGGCGGGAACATCAGTGAGAGAAATTTCGCGTGAATAGACCCTTAACGACGCGTCTGTCGAGCTTTCTCCGCCTCCCTTGTTACACTCCAGTCTGCGCTCAAGAACTGCGAGCAAGGATAGTTAGGGACAAAAAAAAAAAAAAAAAAAAAAAAAAAAAAAACGTGATGCAGGGGTCCTGCGGCGCTGCATCAACGTTCGCGCTGAGTCGGTACGCCGCTTTCTATTTGTCCCTACGGCTCGTCACAGAATTCTTCGAGCCGCCCCCACCGAGACGACCGGGAAGAAACCCGAGCAGGAGGATAACAAGACGAAACAGCAAAGTACACTTCGAACGGGAGAACTAAAGGTGAAGAAAAAAAAAACCTGGTAGTCGACACGACCGCCGCAAATTACTATTTTTACTGGTACTACAAGCACGCCCGAGGCGCCGTCGAGAGAAGAGTAGATGAGTCGCGTTCAGAATCCGACGACCTAACAGACCCGTTTCTCTCGTCTCTCTGTGACGTCTTCGTCCTCGGTGCTCTCTTTGAGTGCGAAGAAACGCGAGGTTCTCGGCAGGTATAATAATCTGAGAATCAAAGCGGCAACCCGCTGCTGGTGGGTTGTAATCCGGAGCGCCGTCGGTGTAGTCACCTACTTATACTACTGAGCCGCTGTGCCCAGTACCGGGAAGGCGTCGGCCGGTCTCCCGCTCTCGTGACCCATCGCTCGCCTGCTCCCTTTCCGTCTCTCGCTTTTTCTCGTCCCTGCCCCGTACCGGCTCGCGCGTCTCGGTGGAAAGGTAAATCGACTTCTTTTTCGGTGGATTTTATCGTCGATGATAGATGAACCGGCTCGTTCGCGAGGCTCCGCGAGCCCGGACTCTGCACTACCGTCACCACCCTCCCCAGAAATCTCTATTCCTCCTACATCCGATTCTTTGTGTACCTGCTACTCCTCACTTTATCACAGTCCCCACTGGCACCGCTATCGAACGTACCGCTCGCACGGCTTAACTATGGCGCACTGGTAACTCAAACTCTTCACCCGCACCGACACACAAGCTCGCAACATCGGTTGTATTTATCGGAAAAAAAGTCTTTGTGACGTGAAGCACGATCGACGCGATCCACACTGTGCGAACCGCTCGATATGGCGATATGATTATCGGTGCCGACACCCATTAACGCGAGTCTCGAAAGTCTAACGATTTTGTGAGGGATCGGTAATTGAACTCTCCAAAGTCAGACGTCAGGTGGGCGATCTTGCATCAAATTCCTCCTCGCAAAATATCACCGTCGGTGATTTCGGTCCGTCACAACCATCGTGTACAACTCAGGAACTTCGCCCTTTTCCTTTCACATTAGGCAAATTTCTTGCGGATGCGCAAAGTCCGGAGGAAAAAAAAATCTACAAAAAATGCGTAATTCTTTACGCATTTTTTGTAGATCTTTTTTTCCTCCGGACTTTTCTTTCGGAATGAATCTTTCGCGAACGAAGATACATGGCGCGGAGTTGAGAGAAGACAGCAAATAGGCAAAAAAAAAAAGCGAGCGCTACTCAAACTCGAGTATAATGGCACGAAGAATGCCGCTCCGGAGGAAGAGTCTTTCTTCTCTTCGTCATGAACCCATTTCTTTTCCTCGCCTCGGCCTCCCCTCCATCATCCTCTTATTAAGCTACGTCACCGTTTGAATCTGTCGGCGTCGAAACACCGGGGAACCCACCCAACGCCAAACCGCGCACATGTATAGATATACCCGCACTCGAGGCACCTGAACACTTAGCCGCCTCCGCCCCGACAATCCGGTCATGACATAATTAAATAAAATCGCTAAGTGATTAATTGCCTCTGCCCGCGGGAGCGGTGCCTTTATCTCGAACGCCTATTCAATCTGGCCACACCGCCGGGCTGCGTATGAGTTCCCTTATCGGTTCTTCCCTCAGCTTGCCTTCTCGTCAGCCCCTTCAGACTGGCACATTTAAACTTGCCTGCGCCTTTTCCCCTTCCTCTCCCGCTGCTTGCGCTACATCCTCAGGCCACGGCCAAGGGGATCCGTCTTGCTCGCAGCAGGTGCTCGAGGAGCCAGGGAAACTGTCAAGCCGAAGTTGTTCAACGCCTTTTTCCATGTAATCATCGACGGCGAAGAACACGAGCGAATTTGACGCGCACCTCCAGATTGGATCATCGACGATGGAAGGGAAAATACAGCAAAACATTCTTCGTGATCGAGCACATCAGCGTTGATCGTGTAGGTTACCAACTTCACTTCGAGAACCGAGCGACAACAAAATTGACCGGATAGACCCGGAAAAAAAATTTGTTTGACGACCACCGTTTGTTTCGTTTATGTAAAATATTTGTTTGATTTAAATAAATATTTATTTAAATAAAATATATATTTTACTTAAACCAACAAAACGGTGGCCTTCGAATGAATTATTTTTCTGGGTGCACTTGACGCCCTCTCCAGCCTTACTAGGCAAAAACGATGCATGGAAAGAAGTCTCTGAAACGCGCGTAGATGAAGTTCGCAAGTGGAATAATCGTGATCGAGCACATCAGCATTGATCATGTAGGTTACCAACTTCACTTCGAGAACCGAGCGACAACAAAATTGACCGGATAGACCCGGAAAAAAAATTTGTTTGACGACCACCGTTTGTTTCGTTTATGTAAAATATTTGTTTGATTTGAATAAATATTTATTTAAATAAAATAGATATTTTACTTAAACCAACAAAACGGTGGCCTTCGAATGAATTATTTTTCTGGGTGCACTTGACGCCCTCTCCAGCCTTACTAGGCAAAAACGATGCATGGAAAGAAGTCTCTGAAACGCGCGTAGATGAAGTTCGCAAGTGGAATAAAAGTGATAAACTACGGTAATCCACGGCTCTGCGTGAAAAAAAATGTGAATCGAATAACCTCGTTAACCTGTCCGACGAGCGTAGTTACGTTAAAATCTACATCGGAGAGTTCAAAAGAGAATCTAAAAGAGTTGAAACTGTAATGGTTTCCGAAAGCGAATACATCAACCTATACGGGAATGCAGTCCACTAATTTCCTATACTTTTCACGACACGATGGAGTCGTCGGGCGATCGCGGTGCGCTCGCGAAATTAAATCTTCATTTCCGCTTTCCATCGGAATCTCTCTTTCAAAGACCCACGCTATCCGCGCCGTATATCGTTCTCCGCAATGTTTCTCTCTATGATCCACTTCCGTTTAGCGAAACGTACTAAAATCCATGAAAGAGCTGTCGCATGTTCACGAGGATGCATTCATCGCCGAATGAAGAGATTGGTGAGGTTCCGCGTGTATTCGGGTAGGCGGCTATCGCCTGCCTGTGTCGAGCGAAATAAAAACATGGAATTGAATCAATAAGCTATGCGTCACAAACGGTAGCGTGATATCAAAGTGATATCGAGTTGAAAACGCGCATTCCCCAAACGAAGGCCGTGATACTGCATTTGCTGATATTTTTATACGCCCGGTATCTTCGTCCCTCCTCCGCGCACTGTGCAGCAATCAGGCGATGCAATAATACCGTAGGGCGGGCGAGGTGGAGTGGAGAGGGGAAGCGACGAAAATCCCCTCCGGGCAGCGATTCGGTGAACGCATCGCCGGCTCGAATTTTTTCTGGCACAACCCTCTTTCGGCCTGATCAAGAAACAATTACGAATAGCGGTGGCGATCGAAATGATGCTTTCAGCTATCGCAGCGGAAAGGCCCGGATGAAAAGATCCGTTGTATATCGTTACACCGACTCGTTCCGAATACGCACCGTAATAATTAATTAGGTTTTAATTTAATTGATTATTTCAATTTAATGCCACGGATGCGCCGATCGTGTTTTCGTACAGCAATTCGCAGGAAAAATGAAATTTCCTGTAAATCGCAGATCGATGAATGAACGAGCGGTAAGAGTAATCGAACGAATGAACGGTCGGAATGGGTATTTCTGGAAAATTGCAAATCAATTCTGGCGCAGTGCGATTTTCAGCTTGGCCATCGAAGTAATCCGGGAAAAGCGAGTGGAGCGGTTCGCTGAGGAAACTATTCAGTGACGTGGTTCAATAATTTTATCGATACTCAAGGGTCATTTTTTTTTTTCTAAACTCCGGGTAAATTTTGTAACGAAAATAATGATGCCAAAGAAAGTGCATATAGAATATCCAACACTCAGAAAAAAAAAAATTATTTGACGGCCACCGTTTATTTGGTTTAAGTAAAATATTTATTTGATTTAAATAAATATTTATTCAAAGTAAGTAAATAGTTGCTTAAATCAAATAAATATTTTACTTAAACCAAATAAACGGTAGCCGCCAAATAATTTTTTTTTCTGGGTGTATGCTCTATCGTATTGCCTACATACGGGCAATGTACTCTGACGAAATATATGCACAACCCGGACATTCACCGTTTAGACATTATCCGATCTAGACAACTCTGATAAATATCTATTCGTAGATATAGATATCTTTTCTCGGAGACTGCGCCACTTTAATATACTGCTCGATTCTACTATAATTCCCGCCTCACTTCTGCAGTCCTAGAACAGTTACACCCAAAAAAAATTATTTATTTGTTTGGCTCCCTGCAAATAAATATTTACTTGGTTTAAATAAATATTCATTGGATTAAAATAAATATTTATTTAATTTCAATAAATATGTATTAAAACAATTAAAATATTTGTTTGAACCAAAAAAATATATATTTGCGGGTGCCCGTCAAACAATTTTTTTTCTGAGTGTACGATGCTCTGCTCGCTTCAAAAAACTGTCGAGAGCACTCCGATGTGTGGTATTTTCACGGTATTCTTTCTCTTTAATTCCCTCGTGATAAATTCCTCATGATCCGATATGGATGACTCTGGTGAATATCAATTCGTTGATATACATGGTTTTTTTCTCGGAAACTCTGCGACTCTAATATACTGCTCGATTCTGCTATAATTCCCACTTCAATTCTGCAGTCCTAGAACAGCTACGATGCTCCACTAGTCTCAATCTACTGTCGTGAGCACTCCGATGTGCGGTATTTTCACGGTACTCTTTCCCTTTAATTTCCTCATGAACCACATGATCTGATATGGACAACTCTGATAAATATCAATTCGTAGATGTACATTATTTTTTCTCGAAGATTCCGCGGCTTCAATCTACTGTCGAGGGCACTCCTATCTGCGGTATCTTCGCGGTACGCTCTCTCTTTAATTCCCTCGCCATACATTCCTCCTGACCCACATGATCCGACATGAACTCTGATAAATATCGATTCCAAGATATAGATACTTTTTTTTCTTTGAGACTGCGCGACTCTAATATACTGCTCGATTCCCTCATAATTCCTTCTTCACTTCCATAGTTCTAGAACAGTTACCACGCCGTACTACAGCTTCGATCTACTATCGAGAGCGCTCATATGTGCGGTATCTTCACGGTATTTTTTCCCTTTAATTTCCTCCATCGTCACCCTTAACGAGTGTTCTTCGGTACCGATATGAACTCTGATAAATATCGATTCCAAGATATAGATACTTTTTTTTCTCGGAGACTGCGCGACTCTAATATACTGCTCGATTCCCTCATAATTCCTTCTTCACTTCAATAGTTCTAGAATAGTTACCACGCCTACTACAGCTTCGATCTACTATCGAGAGCGCTCCTATGTGCGGTATCTTCACGGTATTTTTTCCCTTCAATTTCCTCCATCGTCGCCCTTAACGCGCGTTCTTCGGTACCGATATGAACTCTGATAAATATCGATTCTAATATATAGATACTTTTTTATTTCCTCGGAGACTGCGCGACTTATATTAGAGTCGCTGCTCGATTTCCTTATAATTCCTTCTCCACTTCCGCAGTCCTAGAACAGTTACCACGCCGTACTACAGCTTCGATCTACTATCGAGGGCGCTCCTATGTGCGGTATCTTCGCGGTATTCCTTCCCTTTAATTTCCTCCATCGTCACCCTTAACGCGCGTTCTTCGGTACCGATATGAACTCTGATAAATATCGATTCCAAGATATAGATACTTTTTTTCTCGGACACAGCGCGACTCTAATATACTGCTCGATTCCCTTTATACCGCGCGATTCCCTTATAATTCCTTTTCCACTTCCGTAGTTAGGACTACGGAAGCGGAGAAGGAATTATAAGGGAATCGAGCGGTATAAATGGAATCCCTAGAACAGTTACCACACCGTACTACAGCTTCGATCTACTATCGAGGGCGCTCCTATGTGCGGTATCTTCACGGTATTTTTTCCCTTTAATTTCCTTCATCGTCACCCTTAACGCGCGTTCTTCGGTACCGATATGAACTCTGATAAATATAGATTCCAAGATATAGATACTTTTTTTCTCGGACACAGCGCGACTCTAATATACTGCTCGATTCCCTAGAACAGTTACCACACCGTACTACAGCTTCGATCTACTATCGAGGACGCTCCTATGTGCGGTATCTTCGCGGTATTCCTTCGCTTTAATTTCCTTCATCGTCACCCTTAACGCGCGTTCTTCGGTACCGATATGAACTCTGATAAATATAGATTCCAAGATATAGATACTTTTTTTTCTCGGACACAGCGCGACTCTAATATACTGCTCGATTCCCTAGAACAGTTACCACACCGTACTACAGCTTCGATCTACTATCGAGGGCGCTCCTATGTGCGGTATCTTCGCGGTATTCCTTCCCTTTAATTTCCTCCATCGTCACCCTTAACGCGCGTTCTTCGGTACCGATATGAACTCTGATAATTATAGATTCCAAGATATAGATACTTTTTTTTCTCGGACACAGCGCGACTCTAATATACTGCTCGATTCCCTAGAACAGTTACCACACCGTACTACAGCTTCGATCTACTATCGAGGACGCTCCTATGTGCGGTATCTTCGCGGTATTCCTTCCCTTTAATTTCCTCCATCGTCACCCTTAACGCGCGTTCTTCGGTACCGATATGAACTCTGATAAATATAGATTCCAAGATATAGATACTTTTTTTTCTCGGAGACTGCGCGACTCTAATATACTGCTCGATTCCCTTTATACCGCTCGATTCCCTTATAAATCCTTCTCCACTTCCGTAGTCCTAGAACAATTACCACGCCGTACTACAGCTTCGATCTACTATCGAGGACGCTCCTGTGTGCGGTATCTTCGCGGTATTCCTTCCCTTTAATTTCCTCCATCGCCACCCTTAACGCGCGTTCTTCGGTACCGGCGCCCGCTATATATCCCGTACCGTGCCGAGTGTCTCGCGAACAAGATTTCGCAGCGAGATTCAACGCCGCCGAAACGGCGTCACGTAGAAAATTGGACCATTCGTATGGGAGCGGACGGGAGCGCGAGCCACAGCGGTGCGCTCTTCGTCCTCGAGAAATATCGTTACGCGAGAGCGACGTCGTCCGCTTTCCCGGCCCGGAGTGAGTCGACGAGCCAGAAAACATCCCCCGACCGCGCGGGTTGGTACTTCGAGACCCGGAGTCACACATCCGCTCGGTGACGTACGGTTCTTTCGAATCAAAGAACCTCGACGTGAAATCCCAGTCGCGACGCTGATTCGTCAATCGACCAACGGATATATATCCTTTATAACCGGCGCACTTGGTCTTTCACTCTTCGGAATTATCGAATTTCATCGCCGATCATAACGAGGTTTTAATTATCAATCGGATATTTTTTGTTTTTCCTCTTCTTTTTATCTCCTCCGACGAAATCGTGTGACAATCGTCGAGACTCTCGAAGAGCGCGATTACATTAACAAGATATTGCATAT
The DNA here is from genome assembly GCA_958510785.1 of Exephanes ischioxanthus. NCBI lineage: Eukaryota > Metazoa > Arthropoda > Insecta > Hymenoptera > Ichneumonidae > Exephanes > Exephanes ischioxanthus. The sequence goes on from OY294024.1 coordinate 5,395,865, forward strand.
TACGTGAACTCGTACCAATCCCAGAATTGCCTCAACTGCGATATTTTTTTTTAGTCCCTGTGATAAACGAGACCTTTTTTTTTTTTTTTTTTTACTGTGAAGGTTCGACGATCACGAGAAATTGTTTATGAAACGGCGAATTTATTCCTCGTTCGATGGGAATTTAATTTCACGATAGGGTAAAATATGCGTTCCGATTTTGTGCGAGGTTAAGACTGCGTACGGTGCGTACGAGATACGCGTACGCTCGCCACGATCGCGGGCTCGACACTGGCGCGAGGAGGCGCCCGGACCCCTAGTTCTCTGCGCTTCCGAGCAGCGTCGCAACTCCGGGCACCCCACCATCACCCGCAAGCGCCCATTCGTCGACCTCAGTGACCTGCCTGCCGTGGAACTCGCCGCTCCTCAACCTATAGGCTATAGTTATTCGATCCTTCCATTCGGATGATATTAGACAATAGAATACTTTGGTATCGAACTGGAACAGACGATTCGGCGACGAGACATTATTTCGTTTACCAGATTTCTACACCGTTACCTTGCGTGTTGCAACATTCTTGTCGTTTCGCGCCTGAGAAATCGCTGCGAATTCGTCGTACGAATTATTTCGAGGCAGATAACAAACTTCCCGTTTCGTCCGCTCTGTTTTATTGCCGAACCGATCTTGGAGTGATTGTCTACAGATGTGCCGTGACGGGCATTTTTTGTAATCGTCAATTGACCAAAAAAATTACCGTTTTATTGGTTCCAGAAAATATTTGTTCTGCCATAACCGTAATTTTTTTTTTTTTTTGGTTATAAATTTGGTCAACTTTTCAGCACTCTAGATTGGTTTCAAACAAATTTGTATTACTTTTTGATCTCATAATCATACTTTTTTCATTTTTTATTAATAATTTCATCAATGAAACAATATTATAAAATTAAAGAATTTTTTTTTTTTGTATAACGAGATTGGCACTTTCGTGATTTTTAAGGGAAAGCCGTTATTAGACGCAGTTTTTTGTGCACGTCACTTTAGGACACACATCAATAGTGCACAAACATTGTTTTGCACATATTGTTTGTGCAAAAAATGATCCATCACAATTTGACGGATGCCGTCGCGATTTGACCGCGCGGGTCACGTGTTGATAGCGAATATCGATGGGTCCAATATTTATAGCGTGCGAAAGGTGCACCGACGATTCCTTACGGTCCCGCTTAATTATAAGTTGATGGTGGTAATTAGGTAAATTCGCGTTAAATTTGCAGAATTGAATCTACCCAATGAACGTCAAAAAATGTATCCAATTATTCTGAAATTTTTTCTCCCTTCGTTCTTTATTCAATGTCTTGAAATAGATAATTCATCTCTGGTGAAATAATTGTTTACGGATAACCGTACAATAAACGCCTATGAACGACGGGGATTGAGGTTGACGCTGATATCGATGAGCACAAGAAATATTAATAGCATGCGACTTGTGCAATGATTGGTTACGCTCCCGATTAATTCCGAATTGGTCGTGCTGATTCGGTGACGCGAAATTCGGTACAATCAAATTTTTATCTATATAGAGTATATGGGCCTAATGTTACCCATATTATACGATTATAGGGGAGAGCGGGGCGAAATGGAACGGGGGGGCAAAAAGGGACAGAGAGGGCAAAAGTCAATTTTCCAATAATTTTTGGATGCCCCATTTTGTCCCAACGATACATCCGGATTTTCAACCCCGTTTTGCCCCACGGACCACCATCGATACCATCCAAGAGTTATTGGAAAATTGCGTTTTGTCTCATTATCCCGATTTGCCCCGTTGTGCCATTTTGCCCCGCTCCCCTATACAAGAGATTCATATAACAAAGACTAAACAGAGTAAGGAGGAGAAACAATGAGAAGAGGTAATTTGAGACATAATAAATAAAGAAAGTTCTGCAGAGGGCCCTTACCAGGGTCGAAAGGTAAAAGGAGTCCCTTCAATAAAAACCGCAAGAAGAGAAATACACTAAACTGACCGTTCCGCAGCCGCAGCACAGCAAAGAAAATGTCGGCCATATTATATGATCTGCAAAACAGACACACGAAGAAAAATAATTTATTTGACGGCCACCGTTTATTTGGTTTAATTAAAATATTTTTTTGATTTAAATAAATATTTCATTTAAGTAACTATTTACTTAATTTAAATAAATATTTATTTAAATCAACTAAATATTTTACTTAAACCAAATAAAGGGAGGCCATCAAACAAATTTTCTTCTGAGTGCACAGATGCAGGACTTGAAATCATTTCGGCGGAGGGTAGTGTTATGAATTCGCAGCTTACGAAGAACACGCCAATCCAAAGCTGCAACTAGCAGCGACCGCGCGCAAACGACTATCGTGTTATTCTTCCATGCATCAACTACTAACATCTCGCTTCAAATCTGCACATTTTAATCGACCCAATGAACGCCGAAAAAAATGTCTAATTATAAAAAAGAAAAATTCCCATCCGCTCTTGCTTCAATGTCTTGAAATAGATAATTCACTTCCGATAATACAATTTTTTACGGATAACCATATGAAGCCTATGAACCGCGGCGACTGATGTTGATACCGATATGGATGAGCACAAGGGATATCAATAGCATATGCGTCATGTGCACCGACGATTGCCTACGCTTCCGATGGTTTGCAAATTGGTTGCGCTGATTCGGTGATGCGAAATTCGATACAATTAAATTTTTATCCATACATAGTATAAGGGATTAATGTTACCCATATTATACGACCTGCAAAACAGAAAAGGATGCAGGACTTTAAATCGCTTCGGCGGAGAGTCCGACGATAAAAAGGTTTGGTAATATCAACTAAGCTGCGGTTGTGGGTGGCGAAGGAAATGTTTGGTCGATTGAACAAAATGTTTTTTACAATCAATAACAGAACAGTCAATTCAACTAAATATTCGGTCACACGACTAAATATTTGTTCAATCAACTAAATATTCGGTCACACGACTAAATATTTGTTCAATCAACTAAATATTTCTTTCAATCGATCCAAATATTTCCTTCGCCACTCGCAACCGCAGCTTAGTTGATATTACCGAACCTTTTTATCGGTGTAGTCTTATGAACGCGCAGCTAAAACTAGCGGCAACCGTGCGCATGACTATCGTACTATGTATTCTGTCGCGCATCAATTGCTAAACTGCATCTCGCTTTAAATCTACAAAATTTAATACGTCCAATGATTGGCGAGAAATGTATCCAATTCCTCTGAAATTTTTTCTCCCCTCGCGCTTGATTCAATGTCTTGATTCAATGTCTTGAAATAGATAATTCATTTCCGATAATACCATTTTTTTAATACGGCTAAATACGGCGTAAATATCAATCGCCGCAGTTTTATATATAATCTGCGGGGTTTGATGTTAATGAAACGTTTATAACACATCAACGCGACTCTCATTCGTTAACACGACACAAATTTCTCATATTATACGTCGAGTCGCAATCTCTCAGGAATTAATAACTACTACAAATATTTATTTTCTTTATTATGTGCTGGCTAATGTGGAGCAATTATAGGCCACACAATAAGGTAAGGAGGAATAAATTAAATCAAGAAAACGTTTATCGGTCTTTTGCATTTTACAAAATACGACCCTTCGCGACGACAATCGAGTCTCAACTGCTCCTTTTTATAATTGAGTCCGTGGCTGCGGTTTTTGCTGTCCCTTGATCGCGCTCGCCCCCGACACACGCCATCCCTACGCCGATCTCACACGCATACTCATGTATCCGATACTAATAAATAATAATACACGCCACAAAAATCCGTCGTCGCTTCGCGTAAAATGCAACACGACTGAAGTTGCTCGTCGAACAACATGAATTTTCGGCTTGTGTCGCTGCCGATCGGAATAAGCGTACATATGTATACATATATAACACATACATACACATTACATACACATTACATACACATTACATACACATTACATACACATTACATACACATTACATACACATTACATACACATTAAATACACATTACATACACACTACATACACATTACATATACACATTACATACACATTACATATACACATATACATTTATACATATACATTTATACATACACATTTATACATATATAAAAAATACGAGATATTTTCGCGACTGATTTTTTCGAAAGGAAAACATAAATAAAACACAGATCAAAATTTATAGTCACAATACCGATAAACTACAACCGAACCAAGTACTGACAGCGGTGGATGTGCGGTTGGTGTGCGGCTCCGGAGCTATCTGTCTAAACTATAAACGAAGAAAAATAAGCTCCACTAATGGGCAACGACAATGTTTAAACACGAGCGCAGCAAGCCTGCAGCCAATTGCTTCCCCCAATATCCGATTTGGTATTGTATTACTTGTTTTCGTAAACATTGAAAAATGTATCTGTATTCGCTCAACACAATAAATATTGTAGCGCGGCAAAATTTTGCGCCGTAATTTTCGGCTCGTTCGGGCTCACACGAGGCGACACCGCAGGGCCTAGCTGGTAAAGTAAAATATTTATTAATTAAAGTGTAATAAATTTTCATGTACGCCGGGACGAGAGCACCGATCGAGGAGAGGAGTCCGACGTGAAGGTCGAAATTGGAGCAGCGAGCCGGGAAAGCTCGGACTGGAGTAAAATTGGGAGTACCGTTCTACCTCCCTGCTGTCGGAGTCGTCAACGATATGAAGAATTGGTCATCTGAGAAGATTCATGATTCATCTATTCAACGCATCGCATTGATAGTTGCAGTCGTTCGGACTGCAACTATCATTAGTTGCAGGCTACAGCGAAGTCTCGGGCTACAGCGAAGATAATAGCCGAGAGTCTCCCGTCGGGGAGAATTGAGTACCTCTGAGGAAGCTCTGTATTACCAGCGTTAGAAGAAGATTGCGTGCGCGCGAGAGATCGATGAGCGTATCGATGTGCGTATCGTTCGGCTGTGCCGGAAAGTGCCAAGGAATGCCCGAAATTGTGGGAGTTTGTCGTGACGATTAGGCAGGGAGGTAGGGATAACAGTAGCGAGCGAGATCGCGGGTCGATACTCGGGGCACTCTCCGTTGTGAGTCAGAGCGAGCGGATCGACCTTGGCAGTCATCGGGTTTCGGGATTTTTCCATCGGAGGGAGAATGGATCTTTTTACGTCGATTATATCCGGACCGTTTTTCCCGTTCACGTGGCTGCGACTCGATACGGTGAGCTTTCGTCCAAGGGTTTTTTTGTTTGTGTTAGGCTGCGGCCAATTGTATTTTTGTGAATTTTGTAATCCCGAGCGTGGGAAGTTATAATGCGTGACCGACGGCGTGCTTCGTTCGGCCATGCCGGGGGGATCGAGACCGCCGTGTTTCGGCAGGAGTGTTTGTGACGTCGCGTGCGGGTTTTGTCGTTGTTTATCGCCGCGTGGTCGGTCCGGGAAACCGTATTCGGTCTTACTCGAAGCCGTCGAGGTTTTTCTTTCCGGGGGAAATAATTAAAATTCGAGACTTAAACTTATTATCTTGCGGGAGGGTTTAATAAAGTGTCGCCTTGGAAGCTTTCACGGGGAGTCGCCTTATCGTCGTGTCGTCGCTTGCGGACGTCTCTAGCGCGTGATTCCGTGTGCGTGTTTTTTACTATTGCCGCATCGATTGGGCCGGGTGAATGTAATTATTGTCGCATTAATTTGGACAGGGCAAAGTGCGTTGAGAGTGCGTTGTGCTGTGTCAGCACACGAAGTGTATTTGTGTGTGAGATTGTTCTTATATAACGCGTGATACAATATGAGAGTCCGGGAGGCGCGACCGTCTGTGTGTGTATGATTGTGTGACTATCGAAGTGTGCGAATCCCGGGCACAGATCTTCGTGTACTAAATTGTTATTCGGTTATTTACGGGACGAGGGTTTTACTCCGGGTTCTCCGGATTTTCCCCTCATTAGATTGTTTCCTTTAATTAAATAAATATTCGAGTCATTGGTTACCATATTTTCTGTGGTTGCATTTAATTTATTTATTTGTTTGTGTTTTGCGAGTCCGCTCGAACGATTAATCGCTTATCCAGCCACTCTACCCTCGAGATGACCGCAGTTAGGCCGGGACTGTTGAGGTTTCTCTCTCGGTGCATTTCGGTGCACCTGGCGCCCATTCCGTACGGGAAAATAAAAAGGGAGAGAAACTCGGGAATTAGGTAGACGATTTTCGGCATTGAGAAATCGTGCTACAACATGTATAAAAAAGTGTGCGGCAGTACAGCTCGCGGTCAGTACTTGAATGGGTGCCCGCTTAGCTGTGCATTGGCTTGCACATTTACCATTGAGCCGAATGCCAGTTTTTCTGAAACCTTGATGCTTGATGCTTGATGCTCGATGCCACTGGGGAATCAGGAAAATAAAGAGCTTTTTGTACCGGCACGAGTTTTTCCGCGGGTTCCCGATGTCCTCGACGTGTGCGGTACAATGTAGCTAAGTCGGCCGCAGAGGCAACTGGAGTTTGATAGGTTAGAGAAGTGCGGGTAGACAGTGATAGGGGAAATCTGGGAGGTTGGGGGGTTCCTAGAAACCCGAAGGAGTATACGAAGGAACAAGAAGGAAAAAAGAATACAATACAACTGAACTAAATGAAGTTTGACTCAAGTGCCATGAGGGTAGACGAAGAGTTAACCGGTGACGACGACTAAGCTACGATTCCGGGGTTATAGCAAAGGGTTTTTTTTTAGTTACCTGAAACCCCTTTGCCGTAACGAATTCATTTTACATGGTGGCCGTTTTTTCCCCGGAAAAAAATTCGCTGACTTTTCACTGACCAATTAAAAATGTTCCCTGACCAATCTTCTAACGACTTCTATTTTTTTTATTAATGCAAATGATGCAAACGAAAATGCCTAATAATCGTATTAATGTTTAATTCTATTATATTTTAATTTTTTTCAAAATGTTCCCTATTTTTTTAAGGCTCTCTTTTATGTACTTCTTATTTATTTATACAAGGTTCGGCGACGATTTACTTTTTCCCTGACCAATTTTGTAATTCCCTGACTTTTGTCTGATTCCCTGACCAAGATAAAACTTTATTTCGACTAGTTACAATGACATTCGGTACAAAACGCACTTAATTTTTAAATCGTGTCATTAGAATGTAAATTTTGGATATTTATTTTTTTATTAATAGTACCTAAGCTAGTCTTTTTTTTTAAAGTACTCAGTGAATTTACACTTCCTTCGATTTTCGTGTGCTGGCGCCACACTCCGCGCATAAAAAAAATACTCGGAAGACGCATGGTTAATCCGCTTCCCAGTTAATCCGACCTTGGTTAATCGGGCTTCTACTGCAAGCGAAAAAATGTTTGTATACTCAGCACTTGCATCTTCAATCTCACATCTTCAAAATGCATGAAAAAATACATTTTTTCATGCATTAAGTACAATTTTTACAAAAATTGATGTGTCATTCTCATATTTCGAGATATGTATGACGGATATATTCGGCAATATAAAAAAAAAATTAAATATTTTCGTGTATATGAAAAAATAAATAACTTACATATAAAAAAAAATTTGCATCTATATACGTCTTATTCCTGCTGGTCGACTTCTACCATAGCATTCGATGCCATGGATCTGGCAGAATCTCAAGTCTCGAAGAACTTGTATTGCGTGATGCGTAACTTTTTAATAGCAACGTCCGCCAATATTGACTTTTGACATAAAATCTCGTTCCGCAAATACTGCTAATAACTGTATCAGCTCAGTCACGCTGCACCCCGCCTACCTGACAGATTTTCCTCTATTTCTCTATCGCTCCACCCGTGTCACCCGTAATTTGTGGCTTTCACTGTCTCTATAGTCTCGTCTCCTGTTACTCACACGTTATCCTCGATCACATTTGCATCACCAACGACCTATTGAAAAATCTTTCACACCCGGCTCAACCATACCAATGACCCTTGCAGAAAGATAGATAGAAAGAGGGGAGATATCCAGGACGGATAGAAAAACATAAGATCGACGTCTGGACTGGCCGGTACAACCTTACTCTCAGCTCGAATTATTTTCGACTATGGAATTTCGCGAAATTAGAGCGAGAAACATTATTCTTTAGGCCGTGGCCCAGAACGGTCGAATAATTCTAAAGGGATTCCTTTTATCACATTCATATCCCGAGTCGCGGTGAAAATTCATCGGAGCATTTCATACATCTTCAAGATTTATTCAATGACATCATAGAAGATGGACTCCAAATGTTGTGAAGAGAACTAATTTTACCGGACAATATCAACGTAGAAGAATCGATTTCGATCTCATCACATTCAGTAGAACCCCGTTTATCCGGGGTAATGTGGGGAGAGCGTGCGTCGGATCAGCGAAAACTCTGATAACACGGATAACATACTCAATGCAAACTTGTACGACTATTATATATTTAAAAAACAACACACCAATTCATGTAAACATTAACTTTGTTCGTTAATTTACGACCTTTTCCCTTTTTTGAGACATCACGATGTTCTACCATTGACTCCAGAATCGGAACTGATGTATTTACAGCTCGCCATATAAAGACGAAGCAAACTTGTACAAGTTTAAGCGCGTGTGCAACAATGTAGCAGTTACAGACTACTTCGCGCGCGGGCATGCTGCTTCATCCGTTTTAATTAACCGAGTTTTCCGTATTATCCGAACCCGCACCTCGGTTAGCGCGGAGGGCTCGGATGAGTTGGACGCTTCGGATAACACGGAGGCTCGGATAATCGAAGGTCGGATAAGCGCGGTCCCACGTACACCACTACGAAAGTTAAGTAAATGTATCTTCTTTATACTTCTTTGTAAAAACAATAAATAAATTAACGAAGTATCATTAAGCAACGAGATACACTTTAAAATATGCCAACAACTATGGGGGAAATATCCACACTCTTTTTTTCAGCCTTTTGCCGAATTTTACTCGTCGTGTTGTATTTTTTGTTTTTTTGTTATTTCGGCTTGCAGTGCCTTCATTAGTTGTAGTGTATGTGGAAAAAGAAACGGAATCGATAATCTCAATATTTAATCACGTCTGCGATTAATAATTACATTTTTTTATAGGATTATTTGAATATAATACAATATATGTAATCATCCATTATTAGACTCATTGATATTGATCGCATTTAAAACCGAAATGATAATACGTCGTCATTGTAATTATAATGGATTACGTAAACAAGCAACGCTCAGTGTCCGGTGAATAGGTCTTGGATAGCGAAATGCGCACGCACGAGTGATCGGCCGCAAGGTATGGCCGTGGGACAAACGTAGAATGAATGTCCCAATAAACAGACACAAGAATTATCGTGTAAAACCTTATCGAATGCTAATTCATAGGTATACATATCAGTATCGTCTAGCTTTTATATTTCCGAATCGATCGATCGTAGGCAAATTTTAAAAAACAAAAAAAATAAGTCGACACTGTTTAATCGTAATGTTTAAGTTCTTTGCTTTAGAAAAATGCATCCATGACATGAGTGACGTGAGCTTGTCAGTATTGTTCGTCAATTCAATTATTATATATTCATGAAGGGCGCAGATATTTTATTAATATTAAATGATTAACAATCAGAAATAAATTCAACCCTTATTTTTGTTTTTCGTCAATTAAATTAATAATATAGTGCTAAGTGGGGCTATTGTCGAAACACTGACGCGTCCGAGCATTGGTACTTTTGCCTTACTACACTGAGAAAAAAAAATGGATTGCGTTAACAAAATGAGCGCTTACGGATGGCGAAACATATTTTTGGTTGACCGAACGAAATAATTGTCGTAGTAAGTAAAGAAACATTCGATTCGACGGCTGTTAGTTCGATCAACGAGGTATTCCTTTCGAACAACCACATATTTGTTTCGCCACCCGTAAGCGCACATTTTGTTTACTCAATGGATATTTTCTCTGTGTACTATTTATTTAATCCAATACAATACATTTATGTGCCATGCACCCGTTACATAAATTCTTTTTTTTTTTGTAAATATTAATTCCATCCTGTAGAATCAATCTTTCATCCCATAAATTTCCATCTGAAAGAATATTTACTCACATTTTCTGAAAATGCCTACTAAATATTCCTTACCAGCACTAAACCTTTAATTCTATAAAATATAAGGTGTCAATCGTTTTCCAGAAACATCTATTATCGTCAGGTGCATAGTGCTGGAATAATTTTTTTATCGAATCAGGATTTCTTTAACCATCGAACCAACAGCATCACCAATAGTTACATAGAGCCAGCGAGGCTCCACGCTACTAAATTTCCAGCCCTCTGAGGCAGAGTTCTCCGATCTAGTTCAACCACGCAAGTTGGCTCAATTCTGTTGAACCCTTTGAACTCTACGACGAACCGTCATCTAATGTACTACCGGGAGTGCTCTAAAAACCGAACCACTGTCTTAACATTTGTTTGTATGCATCCGAGCCATCTGACAATCTCTCAAAGGCTCTACCTCCGCGCGTCTTCATACACATATCCGCGACAGCACAGCTAGTTCTCCGTCCCCGAGTAAAGGGCTAACGCCTTGAAGTAATTGGCTCGCGCTCGGAGAGAACCGTAAACAAATAGTCTCTCTTCTCTCAAAAAAGTGACTGCAGTAGAACCTCGCTTATATGATCTTCAGCCGAGCCTCCGCATTACGGTAGTCCTTGCGAATAGTGTTCACTTCGCATAAGTTTCAGAGAAATGAGATGGAATTGCAAACACTTCTTGATGTTATAAAAATCTTTAAAAAGTCAAGCATATTGAAGGTGCTGAAAAGATTAATTTTGCATAATAACAGTTCCAAAATGTTATTAACAAATTGAGGAAAAATTAAATTTTTCAACAAATCTCTCGGAAATGTAACTTTTAAAAAATGAAAATTATTCGTTCATTTTTCGGAATGTGTATGAATTTTTTCAGATTTTTATATTCACTTGGAATTTTGTGACTTTCTACACATTTTTCCCATATAAAGAACAAAAATTCAAAGTGAATTTAAAAATCTGAAAAAATCATACGTATTCAGAAAAGTGAACGAATCATTTTCGTAAAAAAAGAGTTAGGTTTTCGGGAAATTTGTTCAACAATATTATTTTTCATCAATTTGTTCCAATAACATTTTGGAACTATTATTGTGCAAAATTAATCTTTTCACCACCTTTAATATACTTGATTTTTTTCAGATTTTTATACCATCCACAAGCGTTTGTAATTTCCTCTCATTTCTCTGAAACTTATGCGAAGTGAACACTATTCAAGGACTACCTTAATCGAGGCGTAGGTTCGGATAAAACGGATAAAGCAACTTGTACAAGCTTGCTGCGTCTTTATATTTCGAGCTGTAAATCCAATCGTTCCGGTTCTAGAGTCAATGGTTTATGTTCATATGAAGGTAATGTCAATTAACTAAATTAAAATTAAATTAATGAAATGCCTACATTAACTAATAAAATTAATGTTCATATGAGGTCTTGTGCAATTTTTTTACATGCATATATATATATATATATATAATCGTAGTATAAGTTTGAGGAGAGTATGTTATCTGTGTTACGTTCTCGGATAAACGGGATTCTACTGTATTTATTTATCGTTATTTCTGAGCGACCTTACCATTCACCGGCCAGAACGTAACACTTATGCGAATTCAGTATCAAATAGTCTATTTTCGTCTCGACGAAAAGTTCATAAAAAAAGAGTATCCGCCCGACTACCGCGAAAAAGACGATTTACGATTCTCCGAGATGGTGAAAACTATTTAAGGTAGCTATGTTGCTTCGCGCTCATTTCGCATAAGATCGAGAAAAATAAGAGAAAATTGCGAGTACTTCTCGATGGTATAAAAATCTGAAAAAATGCATGCATATTAAAGATACTGAAAAGATTAATTTTGCATAATAATAATTCGAAAATGTTATTAACAAATTAATCAAAAAATTAATTGTTAAAAAAATTACCCGGCAAACCAACTTTTTTTTTAAATGAAAATAATGCGTTCATTTTTCTGAATACGTATGAATTTTGCAGATTTTTCAATTAGTTTTGATGTTCGTATTTCTTCGAACGTTTTTTCCATACAAAAAAAAAGTCAAAGCTAATTGAAAAATCTGAAAAAATTCATACGTATTCAGAAAAATAAACGAATCATTTTCATAAAAAAAAAGTTTCGTTGCCGGGTAATTTGTTAAACAATTAATTTTTTGATTAATTTGTTAATAACATTTTGGAATTATTATTGTGAAAAATTAATCTTTTCAGTAACTTTAGAATGCATGCATTTTTTTCAGATTTTCATACCATCGAGAAGTATTTGCATTTTTCTCTTATTTTTCTCGAACTTATGCGAAATGAGCCGGAAGCGACATAGCTACCTTAACTTTAATTTGGATATACCTGGCGTGAATAGTCTTCATTAGCTTGAATCTATAATGATGCAAAGTGTAAAACAATGGATACAGCTGATTAATTATCGGGGTTTATGAGACCGGCAGGAATAACAAATTATCGATAGCATCAGATGCAAAGAAAATTAATTTATTCAATAAATCCCTAACCGTGAATAATATATTGCGAGCCGATAAATTGCATATAGTTCCTGTTCCTAACAGATTTTGATTTTACAGATTAAATATTTCAGTAATAGCGAACCATCTGTTCGGCTGGAGATAATATTAATGAGCGCCTGGTAACGCGTAACACGTAACTGGCCCAATTTGCCGCACGGAAAAAAAAAATGCACGCGAAAAATTTATTAAAAATAACAAACTTTTCACGCGAAAATATATTTTGTACAATACAAATTATATACTTTTCATATGGACTAAAATACACTTTTTAAATATTTGTTTGGATTTATCCATCACTTATGTCTCATAACATACACATTCTATACAATTTTCCGTGAAGAGTATATTTAACATATGTAAATTATATTTCCTCATATATATTTTTATTCATGAGGGTGTTGTTGAGCTTAGAGCAGTGGGTAGCGAAGGTATGGACCAATTCTCTAAGGACTACAGCTTAAACACCAAGAATAACGACGGCTCATTTTTTGAGAATCATTATAATTTCATTCAAATTTTAAATTTTCAGCGAAGGTTAAAAATTTTCACGACATTTACAGTGTAGAATCTATATGATTAACATATTAACTGTACCTATAAAATCGTCGAATTCAATATGTATTGCGAAAATATGTTTTGCATATATTTGATTTCCGTGGGGGTTTTATGTATTTTATCACAAATTTCGCAGTATACCGAGTATAGAGCTGGGGGCTCAAATATTGAACATTTCGTATTTGCACTTTTAACATCATTTTCAGCATATTTCCAAATGATTGGCTGCTCGCATTGTAAAAGCCAATCACCCTACTTTTAACTGGTGATAATCTCTGACTACCATGAGTTATGCGATTGGCATATTTCGCGCTCATTTTACACGAAAATGTTTTGGTTTTTACTACAAGAACTTGACCAATGTATTTTATTTTCGTTAAGACAGGGGAGCTCCATTCAGGAAATCGTCCGCGATGCCGACTTAACATCGGATATTTTTGTAAACTTGATGCATCACTGCCGTCTCCCTTCACACGAACCAGCGCTCAGACGACTAACGAGGCGGAAGGCGGCTGATTTATTTTTACAAGTTTTGGTGAAACTATGTAGGTAGATCTTAAATATAGAGACCGGATCACTTTTACCATGTAACTATAAAAATTTTTGACTCAAACTGTAATAACGCTAACTATCAACGGTTTGCAACATTAATAAATTTTCGATTTTAACCCTAGAACTCATGCATCATTTTTTCTACTTTCTAACTCATGACTGGGGTACATTTGTACCCCACGCGTTTCTTCAACGTACAAGGGTCCTATGAGCAGTAAATGGGTTTTGCTGTACATGAATCTCTTCGTTTTTTAATAAAGAAGAGACTGGTATGCGGCAAATTTCATTTTATTAAAGTTTTGGGGGGTAAAGATTACCCTTAAGAGCATGTGAAACACTATGGAGTGCGAGCGAGATAGCATCAGTGGCGCTCTCGGCGGAGCGAGAGAGACACGCTGAGAACGTGTTTTACATGCTCTCAAAGTTCAAAACCTAACGAAAATTGGCAAAAACCGCACTTATTGTGAAAAAAATTGTAATTAAAAAAAAAAAGCACCGATTTTCAAATTTCAAACATTATTTTACAGGGGACACATCAGGCTATTAGGAAAAAAAATAGTCCCATTGTTTTCCGTTCAAAAAGTCTATTTATTTGGACATTTGAAAATGAGGAAAAATCGAAAACTTGTACCATGGAAAAAATCAATGAAAACGCAAACAAAATTGTAGGTAATTAAAGATAATGATAATTATTATAAAAATATATAAATATATATAAAAATATATAAAAATATATAAAAATTAAATGCCGACTATATACGTCCAATTTATATAATAGTAACTTACATTCGATAGTTCTAACAAAAAAAAAAAAAAACAATCACTTACTTCCATAAAACACGGAATATATATTCCATAAATAACGGAAACTCCTGACTGGGATACTTTTGTACCCCAAGTGCGCTGCGTTAGCGTCCTGTGCAACAACCAACGAGTAACTAAGGCTACTATCGGCCTCAGCACATCGTCAGATCATGGAATTAAATTATCGTGGAGGCCCCAAGTCTATAATGTCGATTTCTACGTTAGGAGCGCACTTTGAATACCGTCTGTTGTATTTTTGTACACCATACATGAGTTGTAGGTTAAGTATCTACTATCTATCGACGGTTCGTGCAATACTAAATGAAATAAAGATTTCATCCCACCAAAAATAACAATTTTATTGATGATCATCGATCCCCCAACCCACCTCATCGTACGATTAATGTCGCCTTAATTTGTCGGTAACAATAAAAAATCTCTCACACCCGTGCTGCAAGATTCGCGTACATCTGCCATGCTCATTAACTTTTCCACTTCCGTAAGGATAAACCGAGCCAGCGAGATGAGAGGGTGCGAGAAAAACGCGTTGGAAACAATATTTACCCGGAATTATGGTAAATGAAGCGTGGCTGGTTACAGTACAGTAAAATAAGCAGGGCTCCGGGTAAGCCCCGAGACTATAGTGTCTACATGTATATACATATACAGCAAAGTCTAGCGTAGACCCTGGAGGCTAGGGCTGCATCACCGACGAGAGAGCATATAGGCGTATATTTTCATTAACGAGTATATCAACCCCCGACGGCGTGCGCGCCCCTGAGGTACATCGTCGGATGCTTGAATGCATTCCCCTCGCGGCACACGCCTGCCCTCCGGCTGCCGGTCTCTCTCTGCCCCTCTTATTGCCGACATCTCTGTCTCGCCATTGCCAGCTTCTGGTCCTATCCACGGTTCCCGATGCGCCGGTACAGTCCGGTCGATAAATCTCCATGGTCTATCGTTATTAGCGCGGCGGTCGTTCGGATATCTCTAAGGTACCCATATACTATGTTGGATATAGCCGTACCATGAGGATGAGCGAAGGCCAAGACCACGCTACAGGTCTCGGGGGGGGGGGGGGGGGGGGTCAGAGTATATAGAAACAGGGCTAACGGTTAACCAGTAGGGTGAAGCGATGCCGTCGTCCAGAACCCTCGCTACGATTTTGATGTCGGGCTTTCAAGACCCGCGGCTATGGGAAGGAGTCTCTCTGTCTCTCAGAGAGAGAGAGAGAGAGAGAGAGAGAGAGTGAGAGTGAGATAGGGAGTCACCAAAGTGTTAAGCTGACGTCACCCGAGTCACCGATGTGGATTAAACTGCTCTATACAATACTTGTTATATGAAATACAACGTTATATACCGAGCGAATCAGGGGGGTTCTCTGTATGTACATCTGAGCCTCGCGAGTCACGCGATTATTACGTCGGTACACAGATACGGTGTGTGCACACTCGCTATACACACACGGCTCGATAATACAGAAAATATAGGATAAACAATTATATTCGTTTTGGGCGATACCAAGCTGCGGGGGATAAATAATAGTTTACCGCTGTCCCATTCGCGAGAGTGTATATAAAGTATAAAGTCCACCGTCCCGGGGCGCATGATATGGTAGGTTCGGCTGGCACGAGCGCATGGGGACGGACCAAAAATAATAGCGGCCTGTTTGGATCGCGTTTACCCATTCCATATTGGAGGTACGGGCTGCATCTGCACGGGCTGTACGGTATATGCCGATGCAGTTATCTGTGCGTATAGGTATATGTTACTGATGGCTATTAGGCTGTGAAATTGTATAGAGAATACAGGCGGAAAGCTTCGCTGCGAAGGGGGCCTGAGTGGGGGGGGGGGGGGGGGGGTAGGAGGGGAGGTGGTCCGTATAAGTGTGGGCGGATAACATACCAGCGAGTGAAATTTTGTATACCGTATGCGTACGAGCATGCAGGTGAGTTGGCTCTGGATAATTTGCTGCAAAGACGATCGATCCGGATAAATCGACAAATGATTTCACGCGGGGGGAATCCGGGGTGTCAGTCGGGGTGCAACGGCAAGCGGAGCGTAATATTTTCACGCCGAACGAAACGTCACTCTAGTCCAGCCACCAGCATTCAGCCGGAACAGTAGCGCCGATAGGTCTCCATACCAGTGCATTATGTCGATGTGTGGCCTCCTGTGTGTGCACGCGTCGTATAGGTATAGGATACGTGTATAACGGGGAGTATCATTAATTGGCCGTTAACCAACAAATTAAGGGATAAAGCGGCAACGACCAATTGAATATTTTCGGCCGTGCGGCAGCCCCGGTCGCAGCATCCCCTTCGCTCCGGCGACTGCTCAACACAGCTTACGCCCGACAGCGAGTAAGGGCGATCGGCCAATGCGGGTTGGCGGTCAATGCGGGCTGCCCTTGTTACAATTAATCTAAAGGTGATGTGAGAAATACAATTCGCAATTTATTGCAGCTACGAGTGTGAACATTTAATTTGGATGCTTGTAAAGATACAAAATAATTGACTGAGCATTGAATTGAAAAAAATTGATATTACTGAATGACTGCTTAATATTTCGTACAAAAATTTAAGTAATTTTTACCGTGTTTTACCATGCTTCGGCATGGTAGAACACGGAATGCGTTATTTTGTATCCTTCTATACAGAATATACGTTTTTCTGATTTTAATTAAGGCATACCGCTACACCGAGAACAATCTAGTAGCGTACAGACTGGGAAAAAATCGATTCAATCAACAAAATGAACGCTTACGGGTAGCGAAACAAATTTTTTGTCGATCGAAGGAAATAATTGTCGTAGTAAGTGAAGAAAAATTCGATTAGACGGTTTGTTCATTCAATCAACGAGGTATTCGTTTCGATCAACCAAACATTTGTTTCGCCACCCGTAAGCGCGCATTTTGTTGACTCAATTGATTTTTTTTTCTCTGGGCAAACTGGGAATACGATCCACTTCGATTGGCACGTAAATCAATTATGTATAGACAGAGCTATATTCGTCAGTTTTACGTTATAGTTATAACATTCGTAATATGCGCTACTGACATGTAGATAGAAACCAAGTTCTGGGATTAGATCTAATATATACGGGGTGTTGAAATCTTGGTATCCATTATTTTCGGTTTAAGTTTCACTGCAATCGAAGAAACATCATTTATTGAAGAGCTTTCAACTGATTGTAGTCAAACTTTAATTATTCAGACTCGTCAATTATTATCTGTCTTTCAGAGGTTTTCAATTATGCAGGAATTTTTAATTATGGACTTTCTAATTTTAACGAAGTTTTTATGTAATCAATGTAATGTTTGCATTTGAGGTACATTTTACAGGTTCATTTTTATTTGTCCAATTACGATGCGTAAACGGTACTTGCACAGGTTAAGTCTTATGTTCTCCGATTAAAATCCCATTGCCAACACAAGTAGGGTAAATCAGGGTGAGATGGCCACCCGTAATATCTTTTAACGTAACAAACGAATGGCGCCGCCGTTTGCACAGTTTTTAGTATATGTGAATACAATGCAATTGCACAACAAATTTTAAGATTGTACGTGCAACGTTCAGTACCAGCGGTGAATCCCTATTTCGAGGTAGCCAGAGATTTCTCGAGCTATACTTCTAGCGCTCTGGAGACATACTAAATTATAATTTTGCTAGTAAATCAACATTGCACACTATAGTTGGATCTTTCAAGAAAATATTGGCGCGTGGTAAACCTATTTTTTTTTGTCCCTTCCCTAAATTTAAGCCATGGCAATTTTTCCGAGGAAATGGGTGATATGCCCACTCATTTTTCGGGAGACATGGCCACTTGTTTTTCGGGGGATATGGCCATGTCAGTGATGGCCAAGTCACCCGAATTGGCCACGTCAGTGGTGATGGGCCACTGCCCGCAATAGCAGGTGTTGGACATATTACCCGGATATTGCGAGTGAGATGACCACGTGACTATTTTCTCCGCAATTTCCGGGTGACTGACGTGGCCAGTGAAACCATTTTCTTTTTAGTTTGGCATTTGAAACATTTGACTGAGGCAATTACTGTCTTTCTGTAGTTTATTTAGAGCACATAAAATATAGTAAAACATGTTTTGTGCGATCCCGATGCTTCTCTAGGCCTAATTGACTACCATTATTACTGTGGCCATGTCACCCGCAGTGTCAGGGTGAGACCGCCGATCGCAAATATTTATTCCTAGAACTACAATTAAATCACGCATCGAAAACATCGAATGTTCTCAGTGAATTATTTTAGTTCGAAGTTTCTCGACTTGGTTACAACAAACATTTTTTAGTTTAAAAAATGTTAAAACTACAATATTCGTTGATCAAAAAACCATGGCCATATCACCCCGACTTACCCTACTGGTATTGCTGTTTTTAATTTGATTTGCTTCTCTCGCCCCTAATTTTGATCTGCCGTTCGCAGAAAGAAACGCACTGGTCCTGTTAGTATATCACGGTGGGTTATCAACGAGCCCCTGAAAACGTCGAAGCGGTTAGTCTACCTTGATAATAAAACGATTGCCGACTGCATTGACAAAAAAAGAACATAATTCTCACTTAACAACCAAATTAAGTTACCATCCGTTGTTTCATCGTTTTGTCTCTTCGATAATTATTTCACAAAATGATTTCTATTCCCCCCTTAACAACCAAATTAAGTTACCATCCGTTGTTTCATCGTTTTGTCTCTTCGTTAATTATTTCACAAAATGATTTCTATTCCCGATTAGGTATTCCGCATTGGCGGCTTCGAAGCGGTGACGGAATTGCACCCGGTGCAGTGGGCGAGCGGGAGTAAAATAGGATAAGTGAATGTGGACGTCGGACAGAATGCGAATGATAACAGGATAGAATCGAAACAGTGCACAGGATATACAATATAGATCGGTTGCTGGGTGGTTGTAGATACGTGCGGTAAGCAGCGGCAGGGACACACAGGTAAACCCCGCAGCTGCACGCAACGAGAGAACGCGCGTGGCGTTAAGCCACCGCCACCACTTCACGCACTCACCTACCTCGTCCCGGCCTGCGCATGTGGTCCGAAACCATCGGAATTATAATGAAAGCTAATTAACGCCCCCTTTTCGTGGATAGCACGCTCTTGCGCCGCTACTTCGGTCCCGGCACACGCGGTTCGGCATCGATATAGGTGTAGGCGGCACTACATGTGCCTAACGCGCTCGCCGCACCGTCGAACAGCTCGGCCACTGGCGGGCACTACTGCTCTATTCCACGGACCGTGAACTGTTGCCAAAAGGATTTCCTTGTTTCCCCCCCGAATCCGGAATAGCGAGCTCCAGACCGAGCGGAAATCGTCCACCGGAAAATCCTCCGCCGTTCACGGCTTTTCTCCCATTTCCTCTATGGCCCGCACATGCGTACACAGGATATTGGACGTCAAATCGTGCGTCCCCGAACCTCCGGGCTTCAATTTTTCCTTCAATTTAATACAATCCTGAAAACATTTTTTTTTTTTTTTTTAATAAACCACGATGGAAAAAATGCTACATTTTTCAGTATTGATGAACGACTCAGACACACAATATAGAACCTGTGCCTATTGCGCTACTTTATGAAAATAAGCGAAGCCCGTAAAGCTTATAAGGGTTGCAATCGAGAATTCTGTTTACTCAAGTTTGTTTTGCTTGACGGCTTAGCAGTCTTTAAGTCTATCATGATGCATAATTGTGCTGTTATCGAGTATTGGGAAATATGTCTCGTTAATTGATTGGCGTTATAATCCAATTAGTTAGATGAGAAGTTGCATCATCTCAATTTTCGATCGTAAAGCAAACTTGACATGGTGCAATAATTTTTCAGCGACGTCCCAGGGCATATCGATTAAGCGCTCGTTTCGGGGAGCTCGAAGGACCAAACTCTTTGAAAATACCCGAGGCTATCCCGTGAAGTTTAAGGTAATGCGCTAATCTCATTGAAATCTTTTGTATACCGTAAAAAATGTTCGATATGAATTGGAAAGGAAAATTGATATGAATTATATAACGTTTTTATGCAAAAACCCATTAATTGAATTTAATATGCAAGGATGTATCAAAATGAATGATTGGTACATGAAATCGGGCTTTTGTACACGTGTTTAATGCATCGCACAATTATGTTTACGTCAATTTTGTATATGAACTTCAATACACCCCAGGCGCGTGTTTGGAGCAGGGTTGACGTTGAATCGTTTCATTGTATATACATCTTTGAGGCGATTAATATCGACACGTAGCTTGCAGCTGGTCCCGAGAAAATTCAATCTCGTAGGAAATAAAAAACATAATAAAATAATGATGAAGCAATGTATAAATTTTAATTTTCATGTTTTCTGATTTTAGTCGACTCGTAATTTACTTGAAATAAATTCAATTAAAATTTTTTTAAAGAATTATTTTTATGAAAGGGATTGACGTTTAGAAAGAAGTTGTGCTTATAGAGCACCGTTTCGTCCATGTTTATTTATTTATTAGATTTCACGGGTCGAAGCCTTTTTACAAAATACACAGAGTGTGGGTGTGAATTGCACAAGTAACATATGTAATACAAGAAAATTATTGGTAATTCATTTTATAGTTCAATTTATACGTATTAATGTTGTTTTAAAATGATCCTTGTCATATCTATTACGGCAGAACCCGTTAACTTTTTTAGGGTGGAAAGAGGATTTATTAAAGAACATTTTGGAATATTTATTTAAATTTATTATTATTGTGTATTCTTTTTATCAGTCGGCGTGACAAATCTCTTTGGAAGTTCGTTTACGGTGTCTCTGATTTCAACTTGTAATTTTATCAGAACCAACATTTTTTTATTGTTACTTAACAAATGACATATACCGCGGTCCTTGACGATGGGGAAAAAATTAGCCATTTTTGGCCATTTTTTAACACTTTGAATCATTTTTTAAAACTATTTTTGATTATTTTTTTATAAATGTGAGACCGCCAAGGACTGAAAAATCTGTTGAAGTATATCGGTACAAATTTTCATAACAATCCATATCAAGCCAGTTTTGAGATATCAGGGACATCCGTTTTGAAAATCACGTTTCAAGAAAAAACGCGTTCAAAGTTCAGTCGCGCCGCTGCTCGAGCGCTGCGTCACTTTTCACATAACGGTCTAACTTTCGTAATTTGTTGAATTTCGACATGAAAATTTAACAAAATATTTTCGACATAATAAAATATTAGAAAAACAATAGAAATTTGACTGTGGCGTAAGCCCTTAATAGGGATAATTAAAGGATAATATTCTACCCATGTACAACTTTTCAGCCAGATAGATTGTAGCTAAAAATTGTAAGCGTAGCATGCGATTAGACATCCAAAAAAAAATCGTGGAGAAAATCGCACGCACGCACGCACGCACGCACGCACGCACGCACGCACGCACGCACGCACGCACGCACGCACGCACGCACGCACGCACGCACGCACGCACGCACGCACGTACGCACACATGCACACACACCCATATATCCGGACATTTGTTCTAAATATGATCTTTTTAACGTTTTGGAACATTTTGAACATTGTAAAGTTTAAAAAAGTTCTCCAACCCACAGTTAAAATAACACGTCTAATGAAACTCCGATTCTAAATACGAAACACAGGTCGACATCTCAATTAAGTACAAAAATAAAAAAAGGATCACGCTGTTAAGAATATCTACGGATTTGCATTTTAATTGAACGAAGCAAAAAAAAAATTATTATTATTATTATTATTATTATTATTGTGGTATTATTCCTTCTTGGCTACTTGGCTACAAAAGAAGAGTCCGTTTTTTACTAACAGGCCACATATTTAGCCATGCATTTCCGTGGAATACATCGACGGCTGATTATCTGTTTAGACAGAATTATTCGCTCTCGTTCCATACCATACCATTCAATACATACATTACAGTACAAAATGAAACGATTTAAGTTAATTATTAAACATTTTTGGCGACTTCATTTCTATTTTCCCCATTTAGGAACAAATAAATCGTACGATCAGTAAATTGTCACTTATCGTATTTCGGTGAGCTTTTTCTTTTATACTCTGGTCTCCCCATTCCGTCCTGCTCAGGACGTTTGACTCATCTGTCGTACTCGACGTCCCCAGAGAGAAATAGACTAATATCTCGCTGAAATTTGTCGAGTGGACCGTAAATGACGTAAGACGCTAACGATACATTTTTCAAACTTGCGCACGCATAATCGTTATCTTTGATCTGCGCACTTAGACCAGTCATTATTATTATAGCGTAAGGATTGAATCAAATTCGCTCGATAGCTCATAACACTCGGGTACGAAACTTTTTAAACGTTTTTAAAATGAAAACGAAGCGTCCTGTATGTGGCAGCAAAACCATAATTAAGGAATTTTTAACAATAAAAAAGCATTTGGTAGCTTTTCCAAATATTGTTTACATAATCAATCGCCCAACAAAGTTAATATTTTTATTTAGGGAAAACAACAATATACCCAGAAAAATTTCTTGCTGAATCGTTGTTCAAATGAAAAATCCCCAATTAGAAACTGAAATCACTTTTTGTATTTTTAAAATATATTTATAATATTCGCTTATTTCCTGGGAGGCAAGTCTTCGAGTAGTGTTTTCGCATTCGCAACTCCCCTCTTCCCCCAGCGAATAGGTCCTCCTGCACATTATTTGTAGTGCCTCTTTTAAAGTTACATTTGAACAGGCCATTAAAGTTCGTTATTTTACCAATACAAAAAGATATTGCATAACTCCCAAAAACACCATAAGTGGTCCAGAAAATTTGATGTACATAGATGTTCCAACTTTGCAGAAAGTAGACAAATATTCAAAGCGCTGTTCACATGCTAAGCACATTCAGTTTAAAAAATAAACTTGGTAAAATTTAAGTAGAATTTGCAAAAATATTACGGCCGGAGAAGTTTTTTTTTTCTTTTTTTAAACTTTCAGTTCATAAGCTTTATGAACACTACCTACGAACTAGTTTTAACCGTTTTATGCATAAAACATTGATAGTTTTATATATTCATTGTGCGCAAGTTTTTAATAGTGTACGGTGAGCTCATTGTCGATGATACACGAAAATCGAGGTTATAAGTATAAAATATGAGGTAACATTACATTGGTATACAAGTCGACGTTTATCACGCAACTCCTATTCAACTTCATTTCTGGCATCTTCCGTGTAAAGAGCGTCTCCACATTGCCGTATCTCTCACAACCATAAGTGCATTTGGTTGCACGATCGTTTACCACAGTGAATGAATCTGTTCACAAGGTGATTCAAGAATTCGGTAATGGACGCTTAGCAGCGGAAAGTCGATAAAAGGTAATAAAAAAACAGGTCGGCTTCTTTCTTTGAGATTTAGTCCAATCATTGCGCGACGCCTTAATCAATATAAATCACCCTTCTTTCCGGTAAACGTCACATCAATATTCCTATTTTGAAACTCATCTTTGTAATATAGCTCAGGATTCATTTACTTATTGAGAGAGAATCTCAGAAGGGTTATACCGGTTATATTTTTACGATATAACTGCTTTAACACCTTATTAAACACGACAGCTGCTATAATAGGTCGGGGGGGGGGGGGGGGGGGGGGGGCGAGAAGCAGAGAGGAAACTGAAATGAATTTATGACTTCTGGATATATCTGGTCGATCAGGTATAAATGAAGATACGGATAGCTATTTATAGTTGAAAGCAATATTCAAATATATCTGAAAAAAGGGCGGACGAAGGTCCGTTGCCAACGCCGTAATGGGGAATGACGTAAGAACGTGTAACGAACAAGCGGAGACTCCGGAGGATTGCTCGTAGCCGATGATGTGACGGGTGGTCCAAATTTGAATGTTAAAAACGCGAATAAAAAACGCCACGATTATAAATAAATAACAATTTCGGGCTTCTCATTGGGCATTACAAATTGACGATTTTGGCAGTAGGGTGAAGTATGCGGCATTATTTGCGATTGTACGTAGGAGTGGGGATCGCCGACGTGATTTCTCGATATGTCACCACGAAATTTAATCGTATTTCTCTAATTATAGTTTATTACCTTGAGTTCACACCTGCGCTCACAAACGCATTATCACAAACATAGATCAGGCTATACAATTTTAGCATACCAAAATCTGTTAAGTCATGTTTTGCCGTTCCGACGTTTATTATAGTAGGGCTGTACAGTTGAGCCGGATTGGCCGGAAAAAAATCTTATCCGGCTAATGGACATTATAATTTGGCCGGCTAAGCCGTCTTAGCCGGCTAAGATCGTTTGACCGGCTATTAATTTTTATTGTGAATTACAAGAAAACTAATGAAATTAATGAGACATTTATCTTTGGCACATTACTTGATGAATATTATTAATTTCTGTACTATCAGTAGATTCGACTACGTTTATCTTGTAAGATCTTTAAAATCTTATTGGCACGAACTGATTTTTATTGCCAACATTAAAATAGCCAATATTATAAAAGTTAAACACGACGTTGGCGTCGAAAAAAGTTGAAAATTGAAATTTTCAACTTACTTTTTACTTTTTACTTTACTTATACTTTTTTTGAGTTCTCGAAAAATCGAAGTTTGCGATAACTGGTGAGAATCTCAACAGTTGTCGCAAAGTTTGATTTTCACGCAAATATTGCGTAAGCTTAGAACTCTGTGGGATGTTCTGAGCTCCCGCGATATTTGCGTGAGTCCCATTGCTCGGACTGAAGACCCTCTTCAATAGTGCACATCGAGGTAAAAAAAAATTGAAATTTTCATATCGCTTCCTCCTAAAAGTTGAAAATTGAAATTTTCATATCACTTTCTCATAATGTTCCTTCATTCGCAAAGTTCCTTCTGTAAAAAAGCATGTTCTGTATTTTTGGCTTCCTCATGGAGGAAGCTTTGCGAATAAAGGAACATTATGAGAAAATTATACATTTTTGTTTCAATTTTTAACTTTTATGAGGAAGTGATGTAAAAATTTCAATTTTCAACTTTTTTCAACGCCAACCTCGTGTTCGACTTTTGTAATATTGGCTATTTTAATGTTGGCAATGAAAATCAGTTCGTGGCAATAAGATTTTAAAGATCTCAAACGTAGTCGAACCTACTGATAGTACAGAAATAAATAATATTCAAGAAGTAATGTGCCAAAGATAAATGTCTCATTAATTTCATTAGTTTTCTTGTAATTCACAATAAAAATTAATAGCCGGCCAAACGATCTTATTAGCCGGCTAAGACGGCTTAGCCGGCCAAACTATAATGTCCATTAGCCGGATAAGATTTTTTAGTCGGCCAAGACGGCTCAACTGTACAGCCCTAGTTTATGGTGCCCATAAACTTTATAGGCACTTTGCAAAAAGTCGCCTAGCAGGTGAATCGCACTGAAGCGCATAACTCCCGTCTTTTTGCCCTAGCGGGCAGTCGAAAATAAAAAAAAATATGTTCATCGTCGGGATTCGAACACTGGTTAGTGTTGGGTTATTACAGAATAAACAGTTTTCGACGCGCGATGCACGATAAAATATTAGATTTATTTGTAACAATAGTGAGATCGTTTCGGCGTTTTAGCATAAAGTCGTAGAGAGTACAAAAACAGAAGTAACTAGGAACACGGTTGACATTCTGCCTTAGGAAGATGGGGAAGAGAGATGCGTCGGTAAAGACGATTTTCCCCAACAGTTAGTTGGTTCCCAAGTAAATGCGCTAACGTCACACATATTTTTCCATCATTCGTTATCGTTAACATATATGTAACGCTGGCCGCCACAAACGATACGCATGAATTTATGCGTACCGTTTGTGGCGCCCAGCGGAGTTATGCAATGCCGATCGGAACGGCATAACTCCGCTTTTACTACTACTGAGTTAACTTATATTCTTTAATAATAATACATTGACGATGCGATCTCGGAAGCGACCGACGAACAAGCAAGTTTTACGAATGGATAATTCAATCCCTTCCGCGGTTGTTTGGTATACTCCGCGGTTCGGTAAATTTCTGGTTCAACGTGCGCGCACAAGCTCATCGAATGAGGATCGGTCGTCGACAATGGTCGGTAAATGGATTGGAAGGTTTGGGGTGAACTGTGCCTGCCATGGAAAACATTTTCCGATATTCCCCCCAAACGCGATAAGCTCTCATTAAAGAGCCTCCGTGGCCACTTCGTTGCACCAACCATCCATCGCCTCCGGCTGAATATTTCTGGCAGCAACGGAAAATGTGCATTTTCGATTTCTATTATTTCTCGCTCGAAACCGCCCGCCGACGCATTTGTATTATCGTTCACTCTCTTGTACGCGCACCGTTAATATCGTTAAGGTATTCGTTATCCCATAATCCATATATTTGGTCAAAACACTTTCCACGCTTTTGGTGGCCGATCGCAATCTCGAAAAAGTAATAGATGTATTATGGAATTATCAAATTTCATATATTGGGTACGGGACTTGTTGGTTTCAGAAGTATCATAACCTTCATTATTGACTGAACGATCGGTATAGATCTGCTATAGACAAATAGAGCTGGCGCTACACTCTAAAAACAAGCGTGTTGTTTCGTGCATTGTTTTAACACGCTGTAAACGCATTCGCGCATGTCATTACTTTTTACACGGTTGTGGGTGTGTTCACCCCCCCCCCCCCCCCCCCCCCCCCCCAATACATGTTGACAGTTGATACCGTAGTGCGTAGGTGTCGAAAATAAAAAAGGCAGTACCAACTATGAATCATCTTACAAATTAATTACAACGATTTACCTTGTATCTCAACCTCGTCATCTCTGTCCACATCCGGGATATTTGCAGCTTCTTCGTTAATTAATGTCGACGTGAGGATGCTTTCGAAACACATGCTGCTTGAAAGACTTCTAATTTGTAAACGTAGCGCCACATCCACATTCGTTACACTGCACTTTAAACGACGCTTCAAATTGATGGTGTTAGACAACTCGTTTCAATAGCTGGTTATCAGACGCAGCTTCAAAATAGCATAAACAACTCTGGAAAATAGCGGGCGGCCTGTCCATGATCGTGGTGTGCGACATACGAATCCGCCATATTACGATTAAATCAAACGCATATGCAAGTGTGTTGATTTCCTAGTGTTTTCTTTTATAAAGTGTGTAGTACACCTAGCGTGTACCTGGACACCAAGTGAGTTGCTCGGTCGTAAACGCTTTGAAACAATGCACATAACGTGCATTCCAATACGCGCGTTCTGTAGCAAAACACTAAGAAATGTGTTGTACAGGGAATTCGGGAAAGATGCAGTGCAAGAGTGTTGTTTCAACACGCAAGCCGCCCAACACGTATTTTATTTATGCATTTGGTTTGTGCAACACATGTATATGTGTGTTGTGAGTTGTTTCAACACACTTGACAACACGCTTGTTTTTAGAGTGTAATGAACGGCCGTGCACAGCTCGGAATAGAGTACAGTAGAACCCCGATTAACCGGGATGCTCGGGACCGAAGAGTCCACGGATAATCGAAATCCCAGTTAATCCGAACTAGACAGCGAAAGTATATAACTCAATAATGGCTAATGATACAACTTTATTTTGACGAGTTACAATAACATTTAGTACAACTTGCACTTAATTGTTAAATAGTGTGAACCAGAATGTAAAGCTTTGGATATTTTTTTTTCATTCATAGTACGTAAGCTAGTATTTTTTTTCAAATAATCAGTGACTTTGGTTTGCTCCGACCATAAAAAAAAAACCTCGGAAGACGCACGGTTAATCCGCTTCCCGGTTAATCGGGGTACTACTGTACCTTATGACCTAATAAATGTCAACTTCAATTTTCCGCGTTTAACAATGAAATACTTATTTTCCATAAATAAAATACTGTCATTTTAACTTGGTATATCACGAAAACATTTTTTTATTTGCATCAAAAATAAAGTACGAGTGTACTAAAAAAGCCAAGTACCAAAAAATCTCTTTTCGCAAAAAATTTATAAAAATAAGTTAAATAATGTGATGCAAGTTCGATTATTGCAAAAACACTTTCTTTTCGGTGTCATTACAATTAAGACGAGGTAAGTCTGAGATCAAATACAAACACCCTCAGCAAAACGTACGAATAAAATTAATCAACCAAAAAAAATACTTTTTTTTTCACAAACTTAAAAAATGAGTCGCCAAGTACTTAACATTTGTTTTCGCTTCCAAAAAAAAAAATGTTTATCGTAACAATCTTTTTAAAAAGAAAATCTAAAATAGGTTGAATCATATGAGCCAAGTAGTTGTAAGCAGATTTATACTGCGACGGGATTTTTCGAGTCACGGTCACAAAGGTCTAATCGCTACTATGTTTTTGCGTTCTCTTTCGCTCCGTTATCGTTCTTCTATCGGTCTTTCTTGCCGTAGTCGGCGTCACGAGATAACAGCTCCCGCACCGGTCAAGGAGTTCTCGAGATTCCTTTTGGGTTGAGTTATGTTTTGCGTTAAGTTTGTGGAAGTGATTTTTCATCGATGCGATTATGCACCCAGGAAAAAAATTTATTTGGCGGCCACCGTTTATTGGATTTAAGTAAAATATTTATTTGAATTAAGTGAATAGTTACTTAAATCAAATAAATGTTTATTTAAATCAAATAAGTGTTTTACTCAAATCAAATAAATATTTGACTTGAACCAAATAAACGGTGGCCGTCAAATAAATTTTTTTTCTGGGTGTATATACATGCATAGAGAGAGACCGGTAGAATCGAGAAGAGTATAAGAATAATAAAAATCACCCGAAAATTGGCGAGATAAGCGCTAGCATATTATATTATTCATTCTCAGACTGCGACACTGACCGGACAAATTTTGTAAAGGGCTCCTTTACTTGAATTTAAATTTATATCACAAGTTGTCCAAAAATTATATTCTGGGTATCGATTTTCGCCCCGAATTTCTTCCTTCACGAATATTATCGAGGATGGACACAACTGGGATAGCGTGCTCTACATCCAACTCCGAGGAATGAAATTGATCGGGAGAGAAGTCGCTTTCATCTTCTCTCTACACAATATGGGGCGAACCAGCTAAGTACTTTAGACTTGTGACATACATATTACTTCTGCGACGATAATAATATGGCCCGCGGGGAGCGAATTTTTGATAATTGTATTCACCATTAATAAGAGACGAATATTTATTGTAACGAATATTGTACGCGGTATAGGATAGTCGATTATGCTCGGTAATATAAAATTACTGCTTTTTCGCCTCGTTTAGATAATTAAGATTGTAATTGTATTGTTATCTCGTTGCTAATTATTTGAATGTCTTTGTATATTACCTACATGTGGATTATCCGTATATTGGATCTGAACTTTGAAAAATTTTGTGCTTGATTTAAAAATGAATGCTGCGCCATTATTTATTCTTGTCTCTTCTAACTATAATTTATTTAAATGTATTTAAAATGTATCATGAATTCTGAACATTTATCGATGTGAACCAATTAATTTGCCGAGAATGATAACCAATGATGTAATTGAAGTAATTAATTGTGTATTGTGTCGTTACACCGATCCCCTTAGGGTTACGGGCTCCTTCACTTTCCTCTCTCCTCCTTCCTTATCCGTTGAAGTAAATAAGTAAAATGAAATAGCAAATATCAAATATACATAAATTCATTACAAGGTCAGCATGCTTGTCTCTATTCAGTGGTGTGAGACTTGAGTAAAGGAGATGCCCAGAAGAGACAAGCATCTGATGGGATTTCCTTGCGAATCGGTGGAAGTCCGGATGTAATACAGGCGCTACAAGAAAGCGTGCAATGCGCTTAAGAACCGGCGGAGTGTTTTGTTTTTCCGGACAAATGGCAGGCGCTTTACGCCATGTAACGTCAAAGGAAGAACCTTGTTTTCGCGCATGCAGCAGGGGAAGCGACCGTGAGGGATCTACAGCAGTTACCGTGCTTAATATTTCGGCTATCGGTATCGATGACGTCAGGAGCTGGTTGAGAGGGTAGTCGCTACCGACCAAGGAATTTTGGATAATCATAATCCCTCGTTACCGTGATTTACATTACATAGTCAGTCTCGTTTGCAACGCCGTCTAGACTATCCGCTCTAGCTCCCGAGCTCCCGTGTGTATAGTATTGTTCCCACGTCCCATGTTCCTAAACGATGAACGCGTTGCCTACGCTGTCGTTCTCGATTTAAATAATCATTGCTCTCGTTTCAATTATTCGGATTTTCTGTGTTAAGTGATCTCGTTGCCGTGCTGTGCTGTATACAACCAGGAAAATAATTTACTTGACGGACACCCGCAAATAAATGTTTATTTGGTTGAAATAAATAATTTAATTGATATGTATATGAATATTTATTTAAACCAAATAAATATTTATTTGCGGGGCGCCCGTCACATAAATTATTTTTTGTAACACGTGCACGAAAAGTCCCGCTTTTCGTGCCTGTAAAGTGTGTCGAAAGTGGTGCTTTCTAGCAGAGGATGCGCAAAAAATGCTGTAGATACTATTTTTATACGCTAGTTTGTTTTCCGCACACTTTTTTCACACGTTAGTTCCTTTTCGCACACTTTTTTCACACTCTAGCTACTTTTGCGCACACTTTTTTCACACTGTAGCTACTTTTGCGGACACTTTTTTAACACTCTAGTTACTTTTCGCGCACATTTATCTGGCCCTGTAGTTATTTTTCCGAACGCACTTTACAGGCACGAAAAGCGGGAATTTTCGTGCACTTGTCACAAAAAGTAGTATGCGATACTTGTACGGAAAAGCGGTCTCCCGACGGCGGTTGGGAATTAGGCAGCACTCGCCTCCTCTCGAGCTACAAACGTCACTCGGCTTCGTTTTTCGCACTCGTATCGAAAAGTACTATTTTACACACCTTGGTTTAATCGGACGTCCGTATCATGGTACATCTTCGCAGTGAATGAACCAATGCAGCTAAAATTGGTTACGGAGTAGTCTTGAATCGTTAACATGAAGCCTTGCGAATCTAAAACCAATTAGACACATATTAATATAGGATTATAGACTTAATAGCGAACATTTTTTTAAATACCATTTAAAAGTTTTTAGTCCATCGAATGGCATAGCATGACATAACGTAGAATGTCGTGAAAACATATATATATATTGCTAATTGGCTATCAAACTAAGTCCTTCCGTCACGGGTTTTACATAGTTCAATTGACATATGGTTATTCAGTTCACTTCTATCGCTCTGCGGGCGCAGAGGCGCTTGTTTAATAATTATTATAATTACGCTTTAGCCGATACTATCTATTTCTTTTGTTATCGATTAGACAATTGCCTTGCTTTTCCCGTTTCGTTCCCGATTAATGATTAAATTATTTATCAGCCAATGATCCCAACTCTCCACGACCTACATCCTGAAACCAGCCGCGCATTTTCACAAATGTTTTTTCCCATCCATGCATCCAGTTGTGTTGACAATTCCGCGACCCTAAAACTGACATTCCTCGTTCTTTAGCGGTGTCCGTGGAGGAGTCGAGCCTGATTCACTCGACGCCCAGTTTATACAGGTTGCCAATTCCGGCGACACAAAAATTAATGGCGTCCACAGGCCTGCGGATGCATGAGCGAGAGGACGGCCGAAGTTGTGTAACATCTCACGTAGATGTAATTTCTCAAAAATGGTACAATAATATTATTCATTATACTATTATATTTCAGTCTTATTGAACCAACGACAACTACGTGTCATAGTCTTGTAACTAGGCTATATGACAGCCAATATACACGGAATCGCAACTCACGCCCTTAATTTAACTTTTTGGAAACGTCACGTGTGTTTCGGGGCGCGGACGAATAATCCTTGGTCAGTACATTATCACCCTGTAGCGAATTTGGAGGTACCGCGGCGCTACCCTCACTGTCACGGGAAGACGGAGAAATGTACCGATAATTGTGAATACGAGACAGATAGGTGCACTGATAAAAAAGTACAGTCGAATCAACTAAGATTCGGGCAGGGACGTTCAAATAAATATTTAGTTGGTCGAACAAAATATTTTAATGACTCAAAAATATTTTGGTGAAATCACCCAACAAATTGTTGAACTAACCAATTTTTTAGCTGTACCAACAAAATATTTAGTTGAACGTCCCTGCCCGAATCTTAGTGGATTCAACCATATTTTTTTATCAGTGTGGGAGGCTTACGTATACTCCCACCTATATGTAATAATTTAGCTAGTCGAGAAATCACTTCTCGTTCGTCCGCCTTAGTGAAAAAACCATTGTAATCATATCCGATTATTTATTGAAACTAATTGGCAAGCCGATATTACTGACAGCGAGAAGCTTATTAATATTTATTATATTTCTTTATCTGTCGGTAGCTTTATTTATTATTTATTAATTTGACCGGCTCTAATAATTATATGTTTGTGTGAAACTTGGTTTGAGTATGAATATATAAATGCTGCTAATATTGTTGATCTTGGATTACTTTTGTGGCCATAGATACCCGGTGTTTTTTCGTATATATATTTCCATTTCACTTATAATTTTTGATTAGTACATTTCTTTCTTAGGAAGCTAAAAAAATATCGACTTCCATATAGATACATATCTCTTTTTTTTATTTATTTAATAAAATGCCCCAATTTATTCACATTAATATTTCCGTAATTCGTGTAATCATTTTTATCGTCATTTTCCGTTGGTCACTTAAATTTTAAATGCGCCTGTGCTCTAAATTTATAGTACAATTAATATTTGTAACAGACATCAGACCAAATAAAAATATTTTCTATGTGCTGGTTTAATCTATAATCATTACAACCCTTAATTAAAATTTAGTATATAAGATGAGCAAAACGCCCAGAGGATGTCAATCAGCCAGTCAGTTAACGCCGAACCACTGCACGTGCGACGTCAGGCTGCGGAATTATACTTCGAAGACAGTCCAGCTGAAAGTCAAAGTTCGTAGCTCGTTCAGCTTTTCGGTAAAGACTGCGTCGTCACGCGCAATAATAAAGTCTCGAATATACTTTAACGCCATGGATAATTATTCAAGTTACACGCATGTTATATGTGATATTAATTGTATCGTCTTACCGATTGTCTTTTTTAATGTTTTGAAACAATAAACCATGTAAGTAGGAATTTATGGTACTTTATTCACAAATTATAAATATTTAACCGCGACTAATTAATTTAAATACCCACGCCGAGCGTAGTTAATAACGATCATTCATAAACCCATAAATAGGTGAGAGCGGGGCAAAACGGGATAATGAGGCAAAACACAATTTTCCAATAACTTTTGGATAGTGGCGATGGTGGTGTGTGGGGCAAAACGGGGTTGAAAATTCGGATGTATTGTTGGGACAAAATGGGGTATCCAAAAATTATTGGAAAATTGAGTTTTGCTCTCACTGTCCCGTTTTGCCCCACCGGTCCATTTTGCCCCGCTCTACCCTACGATAGTGTAAAAGGCGAGGTTTCCATCCTCGCTGTAAAGTACCTGCCTTGACCCGAAAAGAGAAGCCGACGGTGTTGCGCACTCCCTTAGACTCTAACGAGTCAGGCTGGACGTAACAGGTGACGCTTCGAGTTACCGATTTTCGGCTCCCGAACCGAATTACCGAAAACTACGTCACAATACAGATATGCCTATATTTAGTACAGTAATTATGTAGTAAACAAAGGAAACGGAAATTGATGAATATTAAACTACTCTGCCCTTTCTACATATTTTACTCAAAAATAAAATAAGGTAAATACAAAATTTTTGGTGCGTCCTTTCTTTTGATGCAATGAATTCGGTTAATGTGATTTCGAAAGGCGTATCACGTATTTTTTTTCTATTTTCTTACTTTATTTTTGAGTAATATATGTAGATAGAGAAAAATGGTTCAAGTATCGTCAATCGTTATTATTTAAAATGTTCCGACTACATAATACCTATACTAAATATCTCCATAATATTGTAACGACTGCGCGAACGAATATCGCGCGAAAAGTTTCACGGAAATGAAGGGGACGACCGATTATAAAAAGAACGGAACTTGGGCTGATTTATTGGTTCAAGATCTGCTGCTGTACCGTTTGTCACGTC
Source organism: Exephanes ischioxanthus (assembly GCA_958510785.1). Lineage (NCBI taxonomy): Eukaryota > Metazoa > Arthropoda > Insecta > Hymenoptera > Ichneumonidae > Exephanes > Exephanes ischioxanthus. Next base: position 5,430,429 of record OY294024.1, read on the forward strand.
ACACGTCAGTTCGTGTTAAAGTCCCGAATAAGACTGACTGTCAACTCTACGATCGATGTGAAGTTTATCGTTTATCGTCAAATGTTCTACTGTCCGAGCGATCCTTCAAGACCGCTAACCGAGGATAATCGTGTATGATATTCGTTACAATATTAAAAGTCTCGGTACCGTCGTCAAAAATCGGGGAGGGGGGGGGGGGGGGGGGTGTCAGCTTCATCATACGGAGAGGGAGGTCCCTTATTATGAAGGTGACCCCCTTATCGGAAGGGAAACTGTTTAGCTTCATTATACACGGAACGTCTCTCCCTTCGGTGAAGCTGACCCCCCTCCCCCCAAGTTGGAATATTCTAATAAGTCCCCTTTGGAGGGTGGGGGGGGGGAGGGGGGGACTGATTATTCTATAACTCCGTGGGCAAATAATGCATTTTCAGAATTAAATGCAAATTTTTAAATATAAATTCTCAGAAGTGTGATAATTAATGAATCGTCGCAGCCGCTTGTTTGAAGACGCAATCGCCTCTCTTGATAGCCTCTCCCTTCGATGAAGCTGACCCCCCTCCCCCCAAGTTGAAATATTCTAATAAGTCCCCTTTGGAGGGGGGGGGGGGGGGGGGGAGGGGGGGACTGATTATTCTAAAACTCCGTGGGCAAATAATGCATTTTCAGAATTAAATGCAAATTTTTAAATATAAATTCTCAGAAGTGTGATAATTAATGAATCGTCGCAGCCGCTTGTTTGAAGACGCAATCGCCTCTCTTGACAGCCTCTCCCTTCGGTGAAGCTGCCCCCCCTCCCCCCAAGTTGAAATATTCTAATAAGTCCCCTTTGGAGGCGGGGGGGGGGGGGGGGGGGGACTGTTTATTCTAAAACTCCGTGGGCAAATAATGCATTTTCAGAATTAAATGCAAATTTAAAAATATAAATTCTCAGAAGTGTGATAATTAATGAATCGTCGCAGCCGCTTGTTTGAAGACGCAATCGCCTCTCTTGATAGAAACGAAGGCTTCGAAGGTTCATAATCATGTCGTCAAAGCGTATAAGTGTAGGGCCTTCACACAGCCAGGTTAGTAGTGTTGATGAGAGTCACGCCCTCGTTAACGCGCTGTAAAAAGTATGTTAGCGATGACGTGTGTCCTATCAAGGAACGCCCTAGACTAATTATCTTTCCATATTCTTTCAAGATACCGGGTCATTAAGTGTGCTGCTGCTACGCGATGGTATGCTCGGGTTGGTCGTCTGGGTTCATTAACGTCAGTAACGATCAACGACAGGTTGCGCCAGAGCCAGCATTGCGGGTTCACCCACTTGGCACGTCATTGAGAATCACGAGCTCGTTGGGTGGTATCTTGCCTCTCTCACGCCGCAGAATAAAACAAAGAACGCGAAATTGAAGTAGGAGATAAGTAATCGATATATAAGCGATCGAGTAGATCTTCTACCGGACGGCCACGGGTTGAAGCTGTATAAGGACGCCGGAAGCTCATCCTAATCGCCCAATGGATCGATTTCGTACCTGAATCGAACCCTTCCTAAAAGGAAACTCCAAGAAGGCGAATCAAGCTAGAAGGAGAATGTAGAAGTTCGCTCGCACCTGGCACTTGCTTGGAATAAAGTAGATGAAAGCCATAAGCCGAAACCCAACGAAGGTACACTTTGGGCTTGGCAAAGAGGATTCGTGGCGAGAACGTAAGACTGGCCGGTGCTTAGCTCACTTAGCTTTTCTCTCTTACTGTCCACGTATTCTCGGACTTGCTCCTTGCTTGGCCGTTCAGACTCGACCAAGCTCGCTCTTACTTTTAGTATCTACTGCTTGTATCCCTGGAGAACTCTCTACGAATGAATAACTCGAAGATGCTAATAGCCCTGAAGACCAATACGACTGAAGACTGCTGCGACTACTGCACACAGAAAAGTTATTTATTTGACGGCTACCGTTTATTTGGTTTGAGTAAAATGTTCATTTGATTTAAATAAATATTCATTTAAATCAAATAAATATTTTGCTTAAACCAAATAAACGGTGGCCGGCAAATAATTTTTTTTCTGGGTGTGCACAATTAATAGACACAAGCATATAATAAAAAGAGGAAGAATGAATTAATGCTTATGAGTTGTTGTTCATGCTTTAAGTATAAATGTCATATCCGTTTATTACAAGTTTACTGGACTGACCTGGTCTAAATGAATCTATCACTGGTAATGGTTTATGAGTTTTCCACGAGGAAATTATTTGTTCGTATATTATTTTTACATAAAACAGGGCAATTTGGGAACAGATAAGCTCCGAGGGGAGATGGGACAGCAGTGATGTTTCCAAGGGGAGGCTAAGATCTCCTCCCCCTTGGACGCGCTTGTGAGTGCGAGCGGGAGAGAGCCAGAAATTTTGATCCTATTTCTCTTGCAGATGACTTAACGGAATTGGATTTGGCAAAGGGGCCGCCCTACGTGAATCAATTACACGCTCACCAAAGTTGCTTCTATTAAATCGTCTTTGAGAAAAATGGATGAAACATTTTTGAGGTCACGTTACCCTTTTAGCAACCTCTCAAAAAGTTTGGTAAAATTCAGCGCCGCTACATCTCGTTATGTATGTCACTCAAATATAAGTGAAAATCATAATCCCTTATTGGAGGACTTTTGTTTATAATATCTTGAATTGTATTCTTGAATAATGCGAACAGCGAAAATTCATCGTCGAACTGGCAGGTCAGTGCGCACGGTACGCATTTTGCTTCACTCTCGGGTTTATATGGTCTTTGCCCGCGATTCCACATATCTACATATCTATATAATGATCAATTACAAGACCACTAAATGTTTGCATCGACATCTCAGCCAGTCACGCACATTGCGAGTGTTTTGAGTACCTGTGTGAGATGTCTATGAATTCATGGGTTCCTACAGTGGTCTCATACTTTATCATTATGTAGAAGAGACAAGGGGTGCGCTCTTACTATCAAACTATTAAAGTACCGTGAATAAAAGCTCGTTCACTAGCCACAAAGGGCCCGATGAACGCTGAAGACAAGGGGTTACTATTTAATTATTTTACCAGATAGAAAAATTTATATCTATCTCGTACATAATTTTACCTCCGTAATGTCACAAATTTACGCAAAAAAATTTAATGAGAAAGTTACGAGTCGTGGATACGCGAGTAGCAACTGAGTTACACATTTAAAAATTGTTTATTTCAACAAATTATTTTTTTACTGTAGAGCATGTAACAGTGCCACTCTGGCAATGTTTTAATGTTATCAACATACATTCAAAAATATTCGGCAAATGTTCCGAAGAATAAAATGTAACAACCCTTTAAAAAAAAAATCGTCACATTTTTTGGGCCATACAATTTTTATAAAGTATCGCATTGATATATTAATGGATAATATAATGGGTCCATTAAATTATTTGATACATTCTATTGAAGAGCTTACACGTGTAACGATCCACCATTGCCTATATGTAGATGACTCAAATAATAGAAACATATGGGTGACGATTGCCAGTGTTTAGCGCTCCTACTTCGTAACCGACTGACCTGGAATCGAATCCTGACGATAACCATATTTTATATCACTCATCTTTGGAACGGCCGTCGCAGCATCGGCCGCGACTAATCCTCTGAAGTCTCCGCTCAATCATGACATACACTAGGGCCTCGACTTCATGAACAGCGGCGGGACCGGCTCCCGCCGATACCCACGAAAATCGAGGCAGCGCATGCCCCGCCCATACTAACTGTCGAGCATGGCAAATAGCTTACTGCGTCGATCGATATTCGCTCCGTGGTGGGGACTGCTGCGGAAACCGAGGCCGCACAAATCGAGGCCCTATTGTATTATAAAATTACAACTTTTATCATCAGACACTTTTCTTTGTGAGTTGAAGTTTTCGAGATAAATTGACTTACAAAATACAATATTTTCTGCAATTTTACATGTAAACGTCTGAAAAAAATTCGGAAAGAGTACCTTCAATTTATACTAAATTACGGCCGATTATGGGGCAAATCGGAGAAGGTCGAAAAAATAGCTGAGTGGTATGGAATGGCTCGTATGTGGTTTAGAGCATAATACGTCAAGGGTTCGATGATCAAGGATTCAGTACCGGAAAAAAACCCCAGTTTTCGATGTGCTGTAACAACACACATCATCCGCCTTGATGGAAATCAATACGCAACGAAACGTGTAAAAAGTAATTATGCGATTGCCACGCGTAAAGTATATTGAAACAACACGCTTCCTTTTGCCGTATGCGGTACAATTGGAGCACGGGGCATTATGCTGGAGCACGAGGCTACCTACCAAGTATCTACTCCGTACGATTTCGTGCCATTGCACTTGCCAAGGCAGCTGCCCGTCAGTGGTCTATGTAGCCACCAGCGAGCGAGCACGCTCTGTGGAATGCTCGAGTTTGGACAGAAGCTTGAGCGAGAGCACGCAGATAGGCGGAGCAACCACTACCTCTAGCCAACTCACATTTTCCTCACATAGCCGGATTTCCCGTAGGGCGAATTAATATTAACTGCTTAATTAATTAATCGAACGAGCGGACGGCCCCGTGACGACGGGTCCGGGTCGTAACTCGAGAAAACCGTGAGAGAGAAACGTTGTAGACTCGCGCGCACTACTGGGTTACCCCTGCATTGTCCGGGTATGGTGCCGGGGGTTACCCGTCGGCGGTGGTAGTGGCGGTCGTGGTAGCCGTGTGGTTTTCGGCGCGTGACATGCGAAACGCTCACAGTCACGGAAACACTTAAAGAGAACGGTACTGGACAATATGAGGCATTCCATACGAAGTCGACCTGGGTCGGGCCCTTGACCTCTCGGATTTGGTCCATGATTTCTTTATTTTATGATTCCTGCTCTAAAAGAAACTCACCATATCCTTGATCCTTATTCAGTCGACGCTGTTCGTCCCGATGATGAGAATTCATGTAATTTATGTAAATCGTTGTCGTTGGAGTTGCGTCGTTTTTGGGTGAATAAAATTTGTCGAAGGAGCATTATAATAGTGTAAATCAGGGTGATATGTTTACCCGTAATATCCTTTAACGTAACAAGCGAATGGCGCTGCCGTTTGTATAATTTTTAGTATATGTGGATATAATGTGATTGCACCAAAAATTATAAGATTGTACGTGCCGGGGTCAGAACGGTGAAACCCTATTTCAAGATAGCCAGACATTTCTCAAAGCATATTTGTAGCGCTCTGGAGACATACTAAATTATAACTTTGCTGATAAATCAACATTGCACACTATTGTTGGATCTTTCAAGAAAATACTGGCGCGTAGTAAACCTATTTTTTTTAAATTTCTTCTCGACATTTAAGCAGCGACTATTTTTCCCGGAAAATAGGTGATATGGCCATATCACCCGGATATTGTGGGCGAGACAGCCACGTGGTCATTTTCTCCGCAATTTCCGGGTGACATGGCCAGTTTGGCATCTGAAACATTTGACGAAGGTAATTATTGTCCTTCTGTAGTTTATGTAGACATGTTTTGTGCGTTCCCGATGCTTCTCTAGGCCTAACTGACTACCATTATTACTGTGGTCATATCACTCGTAGTGTGTGGGTGAGACGGCTGATCGCAAATATTTATTTATAGAGCTGCAATTATATCACGCATCGAAAATATCGAAAGTTCCGAGAGACTTACTTTAGTTTGATGTTTCTAGAATTGGTTACGACATAAATTTTTAAGTTTTTTTTACGTTAAACCTCCTATTTTCATTGTATAAAAAACCATGGCTGTATAACAATAATAACAAAATTTCTTAAAACGATTCGGAGATAAAAGCAAACTTACTTTACGAATTTAATGCGAGTGCGCGATGCCCAAGCCGCACACCTAGAAAAATAATCTATTTGACGGCCACCGTTTTTTTGGTTTAAGTAAAATATTTATTTCATTCAAATAAATATTTATTTCATAAAAATAAATATTTATTTCATTAAAATAAATATTTATTTCATTAAAATAAATATTTATTTCATTAACTATTTACTTCATTTAAATAAATATTTACTTAATTTAATTTTTTTTCATATCTGTTCCACCTGTACGGACTCCCCTTTTACACTCCCCCCCCCCCCCCCCCCCGGATTGCGTCCACAGCCGTCTTACCCCCTTACTGTGTCGCAATCGCACAAGGGCACAGGAAAACTGCGGAAAACCTGGACATACACAGACTGCTCTTTCCCCAAAGATTGGTGTTCCTACAGGGTAATCACCAATCTCCGAGAAAATTGCTTCCCGCTCCACGATTCGATGCGCCAGCCAGCGTGCGGCTAGGCGGTAACCCATCCAAGTACTGACCGCGAGCGGTACTGCTTGACTTTGGGGACCGCCAGAGCCACACACCAACCGCTGTCCACCTATCGCTGCACCTGTCGCTGTCGGTCTTAATTTAAATAAATATTTATTTATTGTCGATCGTTTTCGGATTATTGCCACACAATACATCTATCCTTTATCATCGTCATGTATATACGCCAGGTTAGTCGAGTTTCCCCGTGAGATTTCAGACTCGGCGAAGCACAATAAGGGATGAAAAAAAGTAAAGACTTGAGAAAAAAGAAACGACGTTTCATCGAAAAATATGACTAAAAGATTCGCCCAAACATATACACGAAAAACATGTTTGGGGCGGTACAGAAAAAGCGCTGGCGATGTTCATCGGAAGCCCGCGAGAAATGAATTTATCTCGCACGAGAGTGTGCAAAATTATTCGACGAATAATCTAAGGATTCTGATACACTTATTCATCATACTTTCAAATCATACACCCAGAAAAATAATTTATTTGACGGCCACCGTTTATTTGGTTTATGTAAAATATTTATTTGATTTAAATAAATATTTATTTCATTCAAGTAACTCTTTACTTAATTTAAATAAATATTTATTTAAATCAAATAAATATTTTACTTAAACCCAATAAACGGTGGGCGTCAAATAATTTTTTTTTTCAGGGTGCAACAACCTGCAAGTGTCCATATAAAACAGACAGATACATGGGCATAAAGTGAAGAATACGTACCGACCGTTTGAAAAAAGTCAGCCCTTTGCTTCCATATTTTTTACCGTCGTTAACAAAGTCTTCATGAAAAAGTGTGTTGGCCAATTTTGCCTTCCCGACAGGGGAAGCTTTGTGAACGACCGGGAAAAATAAAGAAGCAAAAACAAAATTATAATAATGTTTTCGATTCTGTTTCTTATTTCGCGTCTCTAAAATCAAAACGGCACAATTTTTGTGTGTAATCGTAGAAGAAACGCCTTTCTGTTTTTGGTAACGCTGTGTGAAGAACAAATAACGAGAGAACGTCGCTGTAAAACGAGTTTCCCGGTGAGAACTTTACTACGACGTAAAGTGAGAAATATATGATATTCAGGTTTTGCCAAAAAATGTAATTAATTGTCATACTCGACGATTATTCACTCGTGGATGTCTCGATGATGTATGCCCAGTTATACGTGACTGCGAACTTTTATAGCCTCCTCTCTCTTTCTCCCTCTCTTCCTCTCCCTGTCCTTCTCACGCTCGACGATCCGGCTCATCTCTCGTACAGATTTCCCGCAGCAGCAGTAGCACGGTATAAATACAGGTATACAGAATTATTATCGTACAGAAAACTCCGTACCAGCGAGCTACTCCGTCGCGGATATCGTTCGATAATTTATACCGCCAAAAGTTAAGGAGAGGATGAGTAGACGAGGATAAGGGGTAAAAAAAAAAATACGGAAAGGCGCCCAGATGAAGGAAAGAGAAGGGCGAACGAGCCGCGAAGTTCCCGAGGTTCTGGTAGCGAAGATTGGAGCGCAACGGGCGCTTTCGTGAATAGCGAGAGTGCTTAAGTTACGTCCCTGAGTCAATTCGAAGTAGGACTCCTAAATTTGTTTTTATATATTACAGTTTAGAAATTCCCTTTGACGCTTGCAATATTATAACGCCGGTTCCGGGCCATCAAGAAAATCATTCGGGTATTGACACAGAAGGCATAGGGGAGAGCGGGGCAAAGTGGCACACCGGGGCAAAACGGGATAATGAGACAAAACGCAATTTTCCAACAACTTTTGGATGGTGGCGATGGTGGTACGTGGGGCAAAACGGGTTTTGAAAATCCGGATGTATCGTTGGGACAAAATGGAGCATCCAAAATAATTAGAAAATTGAGTTTTGCCCTCACTGTCCCGTTTTGCCCCGCTGTGCCATTTTACCCCGGTCTCCCCTACACTTTTGCAGCCGATCGTTAACAATACGCTGGGTGTTTGATACCGATAAATGTTTGTGGGCGATTTACGTTGTGATAAATATCAATTTATTGAGTTCAAACATTGAACTCAAACATATTATTTGGAGACGATACGGGAAACGATGTTGTCAGAATTTTTGTTTATAGTTTTTATTCGCGAAATTACTTTACAGAATATTGCACAAATGCATTTTTACCCTTCACGCCCATCCCGAGTAGAAATTTTCGAAATACACAGTTACAATTACAGCGTTACTGATAATGCCTTGTTAGAGTTCGATAAGGCCTTATCAGGACCCGATGTAACGCTCGCAAATTTCTACTCGGGATCTTGGTGTCTCCCAAATACAGATTTTACTTTGCATAATATGTGGAATCTCGGAAACTGTATTTGTTTAATTTTACGAAAATCATAAAAATAATGGTCCGATTTTCTATAGTTTGATCTTAAACGCACGATTTCGTCGATTTCCAAAAGCACATTTTCAGAAACGGTGAAAAAAATTGACAATTGCGTGCCTTTCTTTTCACCTTTTTTTTTTCACCGCAAAGAAGTTTCTCCCACTTTTTTTCATACCATATTTATTCAATGTTATAATCACGTAATAAAAACTCGGCTTTGAAGTGAATGGCTGCAAAAAAATTCTAATGTTCATAATATATTTTATTACTATATTACATAATAGATGTTCTTTCCGTGTGAACCATCAAAATATATTTTTTTAACACAAAAAATGTAAAAATGAGTACTTAACCCTAGAACTCATGTACGGAGTAGCAAACTACCCCAGACGATATTGAAACAGCGTCTCTAAAGTAGAATTTGACATTCTCGACTCGGGACGTGAACAATAATTTAGTTCAACTATCTGATGTGTGCGGGCCTCAGCTGCGCGCTGGTTTTTGCACAGAACGATAACGCAGCACGCTTGGTTGGAAATCCACCCGACTCTGGAGTTCCCGTTAGGGTTTTGTGTAGGTGTATCTATTTTTTGTCAGAACTATAAAATGTAACATATTATTATGCAATTTGGACGTATGTAGTCGCCATTGAAAAAACTAAAATCTTAGGGGAAAGCGTGGCAAAATGGGCCAGTGGGACCAAACAGGACAGTAAGAGCAAAACTTAAAGTAAAATTAAAGTACGAGTGGGAAGCGCGAGTGGGAAGCGCGAGTGGGAAGCGCGAGTGGGAAGCGCGAGTGGGAAGCGCGAGTGGGAAGCGCGAGTGGGAAGCGCGAGTGGGAAGCGCGAGTGGGAAGCGCGAGTGGGAAGCGCGAGTGGGAAGCGCGAGTGGGAAGCGCGAGTGGGAAGCGCGAGTGGGAAGCGCGAGTGGGAAGCGCGAGTGGGAAGCGCGAGTGGGAAGCGCGAGTGGGAAGCGCGAGTGGGAAGCGCGAGTGGGAAGCGCGAGTGGGAAGCGCGAGTGGGAAGCGCGAGTGGGAAGCGCGAGTGGGAAGCGCGAGTGGGAAGCGCGAGTGGGAAGCGCGAGTGGGAAGCGCGAGTGGGAAGCGCGAGTGGGAAGCGCGAGTGGGAAGCGCGAGTGGGAAGCGCGAGTGGGAAGCGCGAGTGGGAAGCGCGAGTGGGAAGCGCGAGTGGGAAGCGCGAGTGGGAAGCGCGAGTGGGAAGCGCGAGTGGGAAGCGCGAGTGGGAAGCGCGAGTGGGAAGCGCGAGTGGGAAGCGCGAGTGGGAAGCGCGAGTGGGAAGCGCGAGTGGGAAGCGCGAGTGGGAAGCGCGAGTGGGAAGGGCGAGTGGGAAGGGCGAGTGGGAAGCGCGAGTGGGAAGCGCGAGCGGGAAGCGCGAGCGGGAAGCGCGAGTGGGAAGCGTGAGTGCGAAGTGTGAGTATGATCGGAAATTCTCGGAATGTCGCGACGTTTGGGTTCGACGCTAGCACGACCCACGAGATGGATGGAGGAAGAGACATGGCGAGGATAATCAACGATCGACAAAGTTGATCGATATTAGGCCGTGACACCGCGAAGAAAAGAGCAGAAAGGAGTACCGAAGCGAGGAGAGTACGCGCGCGTCGAATGGCGGTTCGCGTTGAGATCTCGCGACGAGGATTCCAAGAACCGCCTTCGGGAGTCCACCTGGAAAATCATCGTGTTGGGAAAGACAGTAAAGTGTAGCCCGGGAGAATAATAACGTAAAGAACCGACGAGAGTACCAGGAATAAAGCGCGCGTGACGACCAGCCGAGTATCGAGTTGTCTTAATCCGAATTAAGAACCGTGCCCGAGCCGCTGCAACGACATAATTCCGGTAGAAATCGCGATGATTGTCAGACTCGAGTCAGACGAGTGTAAAAGGATTGTTATAGGCGAGTGAATGTGTTTCTCTAGATGTGACAAATTGTTTGGACGAGAAACTATGAAAACTGAGAATAACGTGTCTGCACCGAAATTATTTTACGTCATTCCCGCCACACCCCTTACAGCCAGACAGCGAAGGATACGGAACGACCTGGAATACGATAAACATCCGGTGATTGGGGTAGAATTGGTCACCTGGTTGGCAGCGTTGTGGGAATCATTATATTTGGACGGGGAGTTCGACCCGAGTCCACCGAAACTCTCATGCTACTAGCCCGTTGCAATATATACGTAAAAAAAAATATGATTCGTGAGTTAGGATTTTTATCAGGTCAAAAAACGTTATTCGTGGGAAAACGGATTTGAAGTTAGCGTTAAGAATCGCCGCACGATATATGGCATAAACTTTACATTACATGATTCAGGAGCATCTGAAACTCCTCCAATACTTCCTGTTATTTCTAGCGATAACTCTGGCCTTCTCTGTCGCATTTTTAGATTGTAATGTGATAGATTTACGCATTGAAGAATTAAATATATTTTATTATGAAATACAAATTGCGTCTGTATGCCGACACAATCATCCAAGATAAGATTACATAACACGAATGAATAACAGCTGAGAGTCAAAAAAACATTTGAACTGAATGAATCGATATGTCTGCTCTTGAGCTGCACTCGATTCAAATTAATAATCTCAACATAATGTAGTGGCACATTAACGTAATATAAATCGTCTCAAAGTGTTCATAAGCACCCACCGCATTCGGTGCAATGGCAATGTCGAGGTCTTGCATGATTCGGAGAAAGGCAACTGCTCCATCGTTGAATTGAACTAACCAACATTTATGCAGCAATTTCAAAAATCAAAATATCACCGAATAATATTTATGGAGTGGACCGGCTACCTACTTACTTGCAAGAAAATAAAAGTTTGGACGCTCCAAATGCCGCAGCTTCCACATTTTTTTTTTACATTTTTAATTCAGAAAAACTTAATATGTTCTTCAAAGGTCAGGCTAATGTAATATAGAAAAAAAATATATAGCCTGAAGGCATGCGATTCATCCGCTAATACAACGATAGTCTCTCTTTTGTCCATGAGTGGACATTGCGGCTGGCTTATTGCGTCTTGTCAATTGATGACATTTGCTGCCATCTACAGTGAACTGACGTGCGGTACGTGCTTGTAGAACGAATCGGAAACCGAACCTTCGACGACAGTCTCGATTATAGGGTGTTTGCTACGGGAGGAACTCGCCAACAGCACCTATATGGGTAGAAATGGGAGATGAGTGAAGGAAGAGTGAAGAAGAAAGGAGAAGAGAAAGGCCGAGGGGGACAAGCCTTAGAGTGTAGAATAGAACAGCCATCAACTTTTACCGGAGATACTATACCATCTACTCGCGTCATTCCTTATTGGCTCTTTAGTTCGTCGAGAGGTTTCCGTGAGAGCTTGCGCCCATCCGGCCCTTCAAACCCTATGACATCCGATGTGAGTGAGTCTCGAGTGCCAGGTGACTTGTTCAAATTAACAAGATTCGCTCGTCCTTCGCCATTCCCTGATCGCTCTGAAACTCTTATCGATTTCTTACTTGTAAGGTCAACCTGGTAGCATGCCGTTTAATAGTTTACTACGTCAATGCGTTAATACTCGTTTACTATGTCAATGCGTTAATACGCGTTTACTATGTCAATGCGTTAATACGCATTTACTATGTCAATACGTTAATACGTATTTACTATGTCAATACGTTAATACGTATTTACTATGTCAATACGTTAATACGCGTTTACTATGTCAATGCGATAATACGCGTTTAATATGTCAATGCGTTTATTATTACGCGTTATTACGTCAATGCGTTTATTATTACGCGTTATTACATCAGTGCGTTTATTATTACGCATTATTACGTCAATGCGTTTGTTATTACGCGTTATTGGGTCGATGCATTTATTATTACGCGTTATTACATCAGTGCGTTTATTATTACGCATTATTACGTCAATGCGTTTGTTATTACGCGTTATTGGGTCGATGCATTTATTATTACGCGTTATTACGTCAATGGGTTAATACGCGTTAAGGCAGGATAAAATATGTTTCTGTAGATCCTCGCAATAGTTATTTTTACTTTTTCATCGTGTACGAAGTAACTTAGCTGGCAACCCTTCGCCCTCGCACATACCCAATCACATTCATACAATTTATGTTATGTAAAGATAGTATAATTCAAAAGGTATTTTTCGATAACTCAGTTGAATCAATCGAGAACAAATATTCGGTATCTTCAAAAGTAATCTTCGGCTGTCCGCTGTCGATCGTGCATCGGCGAAGCGGCAGGCACGGGTTACCTTTTCTCTCACCGGAATAAACAAACCTGTATAAACTGGGAATCGAGACGAGTTAGGCTCGATTCCACGGTAACTTAATTTTTGTTTCACCTGAATCAGAAACAAGAATATACTGGGGGTCGAGTTGAGTGGGCTCAACATTACGAAAGACAACACTTATGCGATGACATAACAAAATGGAACTTCTCGGTTTTTGGATCGTGGATGCATCATTTGTCGACGAATAACTTAATTTAGTCGATAGCGATAACGAGAACGGCAAAAATGCTAATTTAGATGAGAAGTTAAAAATCGGAATTGGCTGAGAGTAAAAATCGAAATTTCGCTAGCCGACGAAATAACGAAATACCGGAAGCGAAAATTATTGGTATCGTACGCTCGAACGTAGCGAGTGTGTTGACGGTAGCAAAATGCATTAGTTGAGTGCACACCGGTCGTTGTGAGAGCGTAAAATAATTACGAGATGCGGGGATTATTCACTTTGGACTTTTGATAAATGACAGGAAAATCACCAAAACGGCAAAATAATTCTTATTATGACGAAAAATGTACCACAACGAGATCGCTGACACTATATGCAGCACAGTGCATTTATCGAGATTATTTTATTCGGAAGAATCGGAATTATTTACACGTGTGCAACGGTTTCGAAGATCGACACGATATCGAGTCACAGCGTATACCACTCAGGTATGCCCGTGAAGGCCGTACCAGAACTTTCACAAGAGCACCGCAAACATGAACGAAAAGATTCGAGGACACAAAAACTGTCAATACGAGAGCGAGCGACCTAGGTCGGGATGCTTCGGCGTTGTCTCACAGGATATTGACTATTAAATGAAAATGACAAAAACGAAAAATGATTATGATTATGAGGTACCATTATCAAACGGGCCACTTTTTAAAATTTGTCAGTTTGTAGGACTACTTTAGAAAGGCTTCTTTGATTTTTGTAACATTTTTAAAGTGCACTGTTCAGGATCTACGTTTTTTTAAATATCTGTATATCGGAGAAAATATTGGCGGCTCAACAAATTCTTCGGAACATTAACTTTGTAATTTTTCATCAAGATTGGAATGATGTTAGAGTCATAATCTACCCCATACAGGAAATTCCATTTTTCATTTTTTTCAGTGTAATTAATTTTCTTGTCTTAAAAACACCCCTTTGATTCTGATCGCAATTTTAAAGGGTATTTGGCATTGTATGAAGATCCTGAAAAAAAAAAATGCCCAAAGTGGGACCTGCGATATTTGCGTATAGTAATGAAATAAATAAAACTAAAAATATAATTCATATAGATTCGTATAAACTTGACTATTATTTAGATAAACGAAAGGGGTTTGGTCGTAGTTGGTAAATTTGACACACATTGTTGGGAAACTTGTTTTGAAACAGAGGTTCTTTCAATGAAGCTTGTTAGATGTGTTTCCCTCGTTTGCTCGCTGCTGGTTACGTCGCTTACATTTGTAGATACATTCTAGTGTTTTGTAAAACACTACATATAAATTCTCCCTCGGACATTCGCGCCTAATTTTTTCATACAAGAGCGAGCGACCTAAGTGGGGATGCCGCGGCCGTATCTCACAGGAAATTGACTACTAAATGGAAATGACGAAAATGAGAAATTATGGTTATATAAAAGCTCCCTTGACCAATACATACTGGTCTCTCGAACAACCTGTTGACGTCATTGATAATGATCACTGAAATACTTAATATGGTAACTTTTCAAGACCCGTCACGATTGCTTCCCCTGACGCGTAGCGCGAAAACGAGGCTCCTTAAGGGAATACATCACATAGCAAATTTTCTACATTTGGAACTAAAAATCATAAATGTTATAAAGCAATGAATGAGGCTTTTTTAAGGCATTTCTAATCGTTTTTCTCCACATGAATTCCGAGATACACAAGCTTAAAGTTGTGTCAATTAGCTTGCGCTGCATATGGCGCCACGTGAACAGCAACATTCTTTTTTAAAAATATATATATTTCCAGACTACTTTATTAAAATTTTCTTTCTGAAGTAACATAACAACATTATTAGGCACGCATGAAAACAATAAAATCGAGCTATGCCTATAGATTTTCGAAGATATTACGACTCGAAGGAGCTACGAACTTGTATATGAATAGACATCTAGGCCTCGACCACTGCTAGCCCTACCCCCCCCCCCCGCTATTAAGAAACGGCGATCATGTGACGTATCACCTTATCTCATATCACATAACGTGACGTAAAAGGGTCCCCCCCATTCAACTGTAACAAACCAAATGGGTGAAACAAAACCTCTGGTCGTATAACTAAAAAATGAAACAAAGGGAATATTCGAATCGCTGGAGAGGTATCATCAGTAGCGACCGTACCTTAAGCTACCCGAGGGTTTCCACCATGGTTTCAATTAAGCCCCAAAAGCAATTCGAATCCTTTTGCATATGCCATGGACGACAGCAGCTTATCGCATTAATACCCACAGCGAAGCGGTGAATGTACGCACACAGCAGTGCAGTCAAAGAACCGGTGTGACTGTTTTCAGGCGACCAATACATAGAATCTCCATCGGCCCTTATGAGGGTAGCATCTCTTGGAGCATGAATATTTGTAATTAAATCAACCATTAATCATTAAAATATTATAAAAATCAAGAGTAATTAAATAAACGGCCAGTAAATAAATAATCAATTATTTATTCACTGGCCGTTTCTTAGCTATTATCTTAGTGAATCCATGCATGATAAACAAAGTCGTGACCGATCTGTAATATAAAATGATTTCAAGAATAAAAATTATTATCAATATAATCAGAGGAGTTAGCTATATTATTAAACATACATAGCTTTATTATCAAAATATAATCGATAACAAGGTAATCACTTAATATTATTTGAAACTATTATTTTAAGTATCTTGGATTGTCTACAAAAAGTTTGAAATAAATTATTATTAACAAAAATCGGGAATTTATAAAGAATGTTCAAACAAATTTAACCCTTTGATTTATACATTTTGGCACTATATAAATGAAACCTTGGTATTTCATGTCAAGAAATTAGTACAACAAATTGGAAAAATAGAATAGAACACCCTATGTCCCACTCCGGCACGAAGGGTAAATTAATTAGCATGATAACGTTTGATACAAGCAATATAGAAAATTCATACAAATACCAAAATGATTTTGATTAAAAACGAAAGTTATAAAATAAATTTATTCAACAAGATAAATATTACTAATATAAAATTGTAAGATTATTAATATGAGCGACGCAAGATGATCAAATGGATCGATCTTGATAATGGCAGGAGGCGGTTGACGCAACGGGCGTGCCTGAAGCGAGGGCAACTTCAAATCAAAATGATAACAGAAGCTTCTGCAAGGATAGATCGTCATTGCAATTCCCGTTCTAGTTCTAGTTCTAGTCTTCTTTGTATTATTGAATGCGCATGATTGTTTTCTTGATTTTTAATTTATTGAGACTTGACTATCGACTATTGACTTGAGAATGAACTAGGGACTGAATTGTTATGAAGAGTTACGATATACCAATTTTTAACAAATCAATCATTTGAATATTTCTATTGACAACAAAATAAATCAGAGTTACATTGTTGAATCATTTCATTATCTTAAATTCATCATTATAATCAATATTCATCAACGTTATCACCAACTAAATCGAACAACAGAAGAGGTAGAAAGACGGAAGAACGACAAATTATCGTGATCTTCGGATTTCTAAGCGTTATTTAAGTCATCTCATCCAAATAAATTATTCAGGTTTCAACACAATAATCGTAAGTCATTAATGTTAGAAAATTTTTTGCGAAATATACATTTTACAAAAATCTCAGTACGCCGGGTACAATATGGTTTATAATATTCGGTGTGTAGAGGTACGACTGCACAAGTCGAGGTCTCGATCCAGAATGCTTATCGATCGCCCGATCGATGACGACGAAGCCCTCCGAGTCACATCAGCTCACCTTTGTATAGACAAAGCTCCCTTGTCTCGATCAGGAACCTTCGTGAGCCTCTCGTATGACTAACGCCGAGTTTGTATATTTGGTAGTTCCGAGAGGAGTGCGCCGAGAAGTCTCGGCGCTCGTTGCGTCGCTTTCATTAATGCACATACATTGTACGTCAACCGCAATACACCAACAAATAATTTTATTTTATTAAACTTTCATTAGTTAACTTTGCTCATCTTCATATTACCAATCGATGATTTTCAACTATTTAAGAATGATAAACCATAATTATAAACAATATGATAGCACAACCTCCAGCGTTGGCGGGAAATAACGCTACGGCGCCAGCTTTGAGGTAGTACTACCGGACAGCCTGAGCCCACGTGAGTTCAAAGAGAATTGAGAGAGAATTGCGAAAACTTCTCGACGGGATAAAAATCTGGAAAAAATCAAGCATATGGAAGGTGCTGAAAAGATTGATTATGCATAATAATAATTCCAAAATGTTATTAACAAACGGATGAAAAAAAAACATAATATCATCATTAACTTAACTGAAAAAAAGAACGGTACCTGATTATGTAAAAATCGAAGATAGATTCTAGTTTGCGGACGTCAGCTCTAGCGTAATCATCGGCTTGATCGTTCAAAGGGGACTTATCAGTATCTTGGATGTTAAGGTAGTACTAGCGGACAGCCTGAGCCCACGTTAGTTCAGAGAGAATTGAGAAATAATTGCGAACACTTCTCGACGGGATAAAAATCTGAAAAAAAATCAAGCATATGGAAGGTGCTGAAAAGATTGATTATGCATAATAATAATTCCAAAACGTTATTAACAAATTAATTAAAAAAAATAATTTTCAACAAATCCCCCGGCAACTTAACTTTTTGTTCATATAAAAACAATTTGTTAATCTTTTTGAATAAGTATGCATTTTTTTAGAATTTTGTGTAATTTTTGAAAATGATGTTTTTTTTATTAACTAAAAACGCGATTTTCAAAAGTTGCACGAAATTCTGAAAAAATTCATACGTATTCAGAAAAATTAACAAATCGTTTTCATTTAAAAAAAGTTAGGTTGCCGGCTTTTTTGTTGGAAATTTTTTTTTCGTTGATTTGTTAATAACATTTTGGAATTATTATTATGCCAAATTAATCTTTTCAGTACCTTCCATATAGTTGATTTTTTCCAGATTTTTATCTCATCGAGAAGTGTTCGCAATTCCTTTCTTAATTCTCTTTGAACTCACGTGGGCCCAGGCTGTCCGCTAGTACTACCGTAATATCATGGGGAAAAGAGGCACCAGGAGACACTCTCGTGCATCTTGATGACCTCAATTGCGATGGTTAATCACGAAGATATGATAAGTTTGTATTCTTGCAATATCGCACGAAGAATCACGGATCGTGGTTAGAAAATCTTTAAATACATTTTTCCAGCACAGAATCTAACAAACTTCGTTGACTTGCTCGATCTGCTTCTCTTTTATATTCAGAAACCATTTTCCTAGAGAATTTCTCATTTAAATTCAGAAAGATTCAGGGAAAGTGCAGGTTTTCTCTGAAATTCTGTAAAATCGCATTATCCGAGAAAATCGCAACTTTTTAGAAAATAAATCTGAAGCATTTTCTCTGAAAAACTAATATTGGTAAGAGTAAGAAAATGAGAACACTTAGAGAGAACTCGCATTTCCTCTTGACGCAGGCACGCACGCACGTAGGTACATCCGTACACCTACAAAAAAATCGCATTTCTCAACGTTTTAGACTATTTTATGTACTCGAATACGAAAAACTAAGAACAAAAATTATGAATGTATAGCTTCCTGTATGAGGAAGAATCATTTACCAGAAAACTCTATGAAGAACATTATAGTATTTATTGCTGGCATAGCATCTCATAAAAATGATTGGTGATCTTATTTTTAAACAGGAATATCCAGTTGCAGCCTAGGAATTTAGACGCCGAAAGTTTTGAAAATGTTTATATGAAAAGTACTGAGACGTGAACGCGACATGTCAAACCATCATAGTGGCCATTAGGCAACGCGCCTTCGTGTCAATAATAAGCAGGTTCCACGAACACCATGTCGTGAGCACGGTTCGCCGTATTACGCTGTATCTCGTATTTTGCGCCACGACGTTCAATGAGCAATCCAAGAAATTTAGCTCCATAGTTAATGAGCAACATAATTTAAGCCTATTTTGTTAGTGTTTGTCCGTTGGCTTCGTTGAAAATTAACTCGGTAGCAGAATATTATCATATTATATAAATCTGTTGTGAGGGAAGACGTTTCCCGACTGTAGCGAAGATTTTGAATGAATTGATATAGTTACGTTTAATTAATTTTGCTATCATTCTTTATTATTATTGTTATTTACTGGCGATATTAATTATTGTTTCATACATGAATTATTTGAACCTTTTTGAAGTTACTTTTCCATTAACCATTTTTTTATTGTTAGTTATTTTACAATGATTCAACGTTCAGTAATTCGATTAAGGAATATTTATAAGATTCGTTGACTAAACGTTATCATACCTAACTCGTTTTAACGGCTTTTTTAAACCAAAAAATAATAGTACATTTCGATACGCGTGCGAAAACGTTTTTCTGGCGAGTGTGAGTTTGCAGCACGAGCCAAAGGCGAGTGTTACAATTACACGAGTTCAGAAAACGTTTTTCGCACGAATATCGAACAAAATTTTATTTAACAAGGTGTGAAAATGGGGGTTTGCGCACGCGAAGCGTGCGCAAAAACCGCCATTCTCCCACCGAGTGAAATAATAGTAATTTGCGATACCAGTGCCGTAAAGCGAACTTTATACGCACACTGTGAAGTAAGTCGCACGACCTGCACGAGTACCACAGGAGCACGAGCGAAAGGCGAGTGTTCCCTGCGGTACGCGTGCGGCGAGCGCGACTTAGGGGGGGAAAATGGGGCAAAATGGGACAGTGAGGCAAAACGGGACAGTGAGGGCAAAACTCAATTTTCCAATACTTTTTAGATGCCCCATATTCTTCCAACCATACATCCGGATGTTCAAGCCCGTTTTTCCCCACAGACGACCATCGCCACCATCCAAAAGTTATTGGAAAATTACGTTTTGTCTCATTATCCGGTTTTGCCCCGCTGTGCCATTTTGCCCCGTTCTCCCCAACTTCACAGTCCGCGTATGATGTTCGCTACACCGCACTAGTATCGCATGATATTTTTTTTAACGAATGCAGGAGAAGTGCTACTGTTGATTGTTGATTGTGGCGCTGTACAGCCACCGTGCGTAAAGTACGAGAAGCGTGCGTAAAGTACGAGAAGCGTGGAGAACGTACGAGTGAATAGTGTTTTGTACACAGTCACTAACTGGGTCGTTTCCCATATCTGCGTGTGCTCCAGGGATGATTTTTACCGAGGAGAGAAGGAGGAGGTAAACGCAAGGTTGTGTAGTACGAAGAAAATGCGGTGGCGGTGCCGTAGCGGCTAAAAAGTAGCGCGAGAAAGGCTGCAAAGTCTCTCATAGCTCGTAAAGTTTTAACGAGGTGAAAATACGCGTTAGGCGCCGGGTTAGAACCATCGTCCTCGCGGTCTTCGTCCTTTTTACTAAATAAACGAGTTACGAAGAGCCTCAAAATGCCGAGGCTCTCAAGGCTCGTCGATATTTTAACGCGTTCGTATCACGCAAGCAACGCACCGGGCACGCTCGAAGTCGCTGCCTGCACGAGATACTGGTTTTTTGCTTGTGTCTTTTTCACTATTGAGACAACGCACCCGAACTCCCCGAGGCGCTCTCTTCTCCCTGGACATGATACTCACCGTTCCTGCTCCTATCCAATCTCCACCGTTGCCTTTGCAAAACCCTGCCATTTAAATTATTACTTAATAAACAGTATATTAAGGCTTTCCCATAATATTGTTGGCAAAAGCGTTCCCCGTGCGGTGGTTCAAATTTCTATTATTGTACCTGACGAAGTATTTTAGTCATTTTAAAGTTCGTCTTTTTGTGTGGGAAGCACATAAATCAACAAATTTCTGAAATATATACAAAATGCCTCCCTCGATATTTGACGTACGTGCCTAAAAATAATGAGTAACGAAGAATAAGCGATATGAAATTTTCATATCGCTTTCTCATACGGTTCCTTTATTCGCGGAGCTTCCTCTATGAGGAAGCCAAAAATACAGACAATGCTGCCTCATAGAAGAAGCTTCGCGAATAAAGGAACCTTATGATATAGCGATATGAAAATTTCAACTTCCAACTTTTATGAGAAAGCGATATGAAAATTTCAACTTCTAACTTTTATGAGAAAGCGATATAAAAATTTCAATTTTCAACTTTTATGAGGAAGCGATATGAAAATTTCAATTTTCAGCTTTTATGAGGAAGCGATATGAAAATTTCAATTTTCAACTTTATGAGGAAGCGATATGAAAATTTCAATTTTCAACTTTATGAGGAAGCGATATGAAAATTTCAATTTTTTAAATGTTTTTTGTGTCATTGAAATGTTTGTTTCTGTGGTTCACACGATAGGTGATGATACTAAGAATATGTTGTAAAAATTTCAAAGCGATCTGAAGCTTCGTTCAAAAGTTAGAACTTTCACAAGGTTCAAAAAAGTGAATCGTGGAAAAACGGCTTTGAAGTTGCCGATCTAGCGCGCCCGTCTCCGTATAGCGCAGCCGGTTACCGCTGCTACATGCCTGCTTCCGAAAAAATAAAGGTTTTTACGCTCCAAATGCTGTAACTTTAACAATTTTTGGAATTTTTCAATTCTGTATAGCTTCAAATATTCCTAACCGTTCAAGCTAATGAAATAAAAAATAAAAAAATGAAATTTTTCAAAAATGTTCGCATATATAAGGCCTTAAGGGAATGTCACTTCACGGCAACCCGCTCACTCTAAACGTATAATATCGTAAGATTAAACAAGAAGAATAGTGTTATGTCCCGGCGAGCTTTCGGTAAATTCGCCCTGAGTGAAACGTCACGGCGGTCTCATTTTAGAGTCAAGGCGTTGGTCCTTTGCATCAGAGATGACGACCTCAGCTTACACCGCCTTGGATACAAGTGATGCGTTGAGAGGGTACTTGAGATTTCGTAGCCCGTCGCATGTGTTACAGTATGTAGAACAAATGTGAACTCAACGATACTTTGGTACAGACGGAAATTATATTTTAAGTTCTCGTTGCCAGGTGATTTACACGTTCAAGCTATGTCGATTACCGAATACTTAACCGCGCAGGTTTATGAAGAGAGTTTCGTCATACAGAGCGTAGCCCACTTTTCGGAGTCTACTTAACGTCGATTACTTAACACCATCGGCTGTGTCAAGTAAAATTTGTAAACACCCGCTTAATCATGTAAACATTCTGGCCAATAAAATTATTGTAGTACTACTATTTGATCATTTATTTACCTGCCTTTTTCCATAAGCATTCTACTCAAATGATCTTATTATTAATAATTTTTTTTTATGTTGTTAATAATTTTTCAAATAATTATTCTCCAAGAGGTGCTGAATTCGTTAGCGCCAACGGTGATTTTCTCAATCAATCGCTTCGAGATAGTTACACCGATTCTTTGGCTACACCGCTGTGTGCGTACATGAGTCGCCTCGCCCCGCGCGTTAGAGCGACGCGGTGTCATCTCCTTTGGCATGTGGGAAGGATTCATGTTACTTGAGCGTTTTAATTAAGACAATGGGTACGGACCCTAGGTATTCTCGCTGTCGATGACCATCGCGAGCGAGTCGAATAGATTATATGATTGTTGCTATGCCAATCCCTGCATAGAATCCTTCAGCGATTTATTTGCGTAATTATTAATTATTTGACACGCAATTGCCCATCAGTGGTTATTTTGCGAATGTAATTTTTACTATGACCCGATAATTGTTTTTATATCCCTTGTGACTTTATTATCTTATTATCAAATATTTAAGGATTTTTAACCAGTTGCGTCAGTAAATTTCGTTGAAAATTCACAGTACGTGAGAATACCAAGAGATAGAGTTAATCGAATAAGCTCGCGCCTTCGTGAAACGGATATGAATTAAGAGCAATTTGGGTAATTATATCCGGTGAGGTAATTTCAGCGTGGAAGTCTTCATTCGGCAAAGGGAAATAATCATTTAATGTTGAAAATGTAAAGTTGAATAAAATTGGTTAATGTTCGAGTGACGATGACGGAACAATGAACAAAAATTCAGACTGTTTGAAAGTCGATGTAATGTTTACCAATTTTAGATGATTGGCAACTGTCTTTTAGGGTAATTTCATTTGACATTGCCAACCGTTATATACTCATAGAACAGCAGTGTATTAGCTTGTATGGCAGACCCATCAGATATACATTACTCTGTTGATCTGAGGATTAGATATCGTCCTCCAATGTAAACCAATTGCGGAGCCCGAAGGATCATCAATATGTATATATATATACATATATATGTTACTTGACGTGTGGTCAACAATGGGTAGTCACTGCAACCATCATAAAATGCGAATTTTGTGTATGATCGCTCGAAAGCTATTGCGATATAGCCATTTTCGTGCTACTAGCTTTCTAAGCAACAATACGTTATCTTGCAGATAAGGCCAGGAACAGAGGGAAAGTAAACTCCGCAGTTTACGGATAATCTTTAACGGTAAAGAATCCAAAGACTTGGAAAATCGTGACGTTGCCGGACAAAATCTTAGGCCGCATTGTGTAGCGAGATCGTTTGAAATTACGAGGTCTAACCGCGAAATCAGACCTAGAGCGTTTAGACTTATCGGTGAATATCTCGTATGTTGGTATTTGTACGATCGGTCGTCCGGTAATGAGCGGCTTCCCACCTCACTTACTTCTCTCCGAACTGTCGACATGAGTAGTCGGTTTTCTCGTCGCTTGGAAACCGCTGAGGCGTGTGGGTTAACGTTCGGCTGACCGAGCCACATTTTATAAATATTAATTTATTTGTACCCAAATTATCGTGCCTCGCATCGGTTACCTTGGATCCTGCAGGAGGAGTCGAACCGAGTGGAACGATAAAAGGAATCTCTTCATCGACGAGAAAATTGAGATAAGTTTTTATATCATACCGACACTTGTAATTCCGAGTTATTTACGTGAGACGTAGGAGACGAAGTATTTTATAAGTAGGAGCAATATAATAAGACCCACGAAATTACCAAGACCATCGACCGTGTAAAGGCTAACCTGCAGTTATTTACTGATATCAATTAAATGTTTATCTTTATTTTTGCCCTGCAATTTTGCATAATATCATACTGAAGTTCTTCTATATTTTGTTTGCTCTAAATAAAATGATCGAATCGCTATTCATTGTGTCTTTGATTTTTTTCCTCGTTTTATCTTGTGCGTTCGTCGCCTATCTTTTACAAGGAACAATACAATTTAGTTTTAATATTATTTTTAAAATTTATCTGGCCTAAATCGCTATCTAAATAATTGATTTGTACAATTGTTGATGTTATATATCTCACCTGCTGTCAACAAGACGTTTCGCGGTGCTATAACGGCCTGGTAAGTGTTGTCGGTTATAACATGCCCCTTCAACGAATACCACGGGGAGCATTAATTTAGCAATTCCCAACGAACACGCAAATACTGTAAGTAATTCTGAAGGGGTATCAACGCTAATATCGTCAGCGAGGCCTCCATGTCTGGAACAGCCACAGTATTGTATCCCTAACTGAAAAGTACACGTACGTTGCCATCTTGCGTCCTAACAACAAGCGCCTCCATCGTCCGAAAGCAGGCAGATCGGCAGAGTCATCACCAACGCCCCGACAAGTTGTGCAGTTGCGCGATTGGAGGGTAATTGAATTGGTAATGCAACTGCGTGCGTAAAGTATTTTTTAAAACCTATTGATTCGAACAAGTGAATTCCATTATCATATTACACTCTTGTTATCGCCTTGCGACGATAAAAAAAAAACTGCAGGAAGTTGACCCAACAGCCACGGCGGAGACTCGAATATACATAGAAATGTCGAGAGTTCTCCTGTGCGGACTGAGACAAAAACTCACAGCGAAGCTTACTTAAGCGGAGCTCTAACGGAGCTTTGTAATTTTAATTATTTCATTAACGAAAATCCTTCGAATATACAACGGAGAATAAGGTGAGGCGCCGTGGGATGAGTGGGTGAAGGGTTGGGACGGCGAGCACTTGTCGCGCTGTGAAAATTCGTCTCGGACGAGAGCTTCTATTTTTCTTCCGTCGCGTCTCGAGCTGCACGGTGCTGTATAAGTATACTATATATACATACATATAAAGCATGGCAAGTGGCACCTCTGGGTTTTGTTCTCGGTTCCTCGACTTACCTCTCAGCTCCTTGGCGCTATACCGCTCGCGCAAACGCCCGGCTACTGCACTCTATCTATTCTCCTATACTTCTCTTGCCTGAAGGAAGCTCAACCCCGCACTCCTTTGTTTCTTCTTCGCTTATTCTTTTGCACAGACTCAACGATGGGCTTCGCCGGCGATCGAAGCTCTCGCTTCGTATCCGCACGGTCGGAGTCCATGTCGTTTCTGTCGGAGAATAGATTCACGCGAAGCGCCGGTGTGTCCGCTCAACGGAACCAAGTGACGATGGACGCGAAGCTCGAAGGAGGAATGCCCAGCTGGTGAACGGACGGCAACCAGCTCCGACTCGAGAAGCGTTATATTCACTTTATTCAGTCACTCGGGATTGCGCTGTGAAGCATTGCTGCGGGTTCAACAAGTTGAAATGCTCGCATCCGAACCAATATAACCCGGTTATGCTCGCTGATCTGTGAACAGCGATTACCTTTTGCTCTCGTTTCCAAATAGACGTTTTCGAATAGTACGTGTTAATACTTTTGTAGGCCAATTGATAACGATGGATTGACAAGCTACGTCAGATCCGCAGATTGTAACTGCACTGTCAATTCGCCTCATTCCTAAGTTACGACTGTTATGAGCTGTGATTCGTAATAGAGTAGTTCATGTGATTAAAATACAATGCACTCAATCGACATTTATGTTTATTACATTTACATCTCGATGCTTGCAGACTTGCTTGTTTTATGCAAACCTTTGGCATTTTTTACTGTAGCGTTTTAGTAATGTAATAAAGTTACATTATCAAACTCTCGATTTTTGAGCACTGATTACTTCTTATGAAACGTGTGCTTGCTGTGGGCCGGGTTGATGTTACGAAGGAGATAATTCCGTGACATATTTTGCACAGAAAAAAGCTATGAAGTTCGACTTGGCTACAACCCCGATGACACTGGGGCATGGTATTAATATAAGATATTAGATAATATAAGATCGAAACTTTGCTGTAGAAGAAGAGCGGCGTCTCTCATATATGATGTGAAGAGAAGTAAGCTGTCGTGCACGGTGGTAAAGAAAATAACAGCGACATATCTCGCTGACATTTCGATATGGAAAAGCATGTCTTTCTTTAAAATCTTTATCTTCTTGAATTCGCACCCAATATTAACAAAACGTTAACAAATACACAGTTCATGGTACAGAAAAACTGCGTGCCAAGTTTTGTCAACATTTTTTTTTTACGTTTACCATCAACGCGTTCTCATGCGTTCTCATTGTACGCTGAGTGGGAATATTATTTACGTCTAATAAATTGAGAACGGCTTCTTTCTATTTGACTAAATTAAAGTAGTTTCCAAAACTAGTCACCTTTAGAATATTATTATTTACCTATATTGAAACGGCACACGGCAGATTCCGTTGGAGGGCCCAACGAGATCGAAGGGTTTGCAAAATCGGTAGAAAATACAAAAGTATTTGAGGCAAAGATATATAAGTTTATTATAATGTCGATTTACGTAAGTGTCTCATACTAGACGTAATAACGTCAAGTACGAAACAGAATCCAGTATCTAGTATTGAGGTGCCCAGTCCAATTCAACGAGCTAACTGAACCTTGTTCTCCTTGGACAGTATTCGATAATTTTACCACTTTATATTTTGACAATAAGACCAATGAACACTAACACACAGTTGATAAACGAATTATTTCTCCGTATAACGACGAGACTCCTCGAGGGTTGACTATCGAGCTCTATCACATCCGATAACAAAGTGATAATCGATTGTCGATCTCTGTGTGACTGGCATATTCATTAATATAGGGCCTACATAAGCGGTGGCGGCTCTCGTATCGTATTCGTCGATCCATGAATAATAATAAATAATAAAAAAAAAACTCATGAATAATAATACATAGTTACTGTACAAAATTGACGATTTACATAAATGACCAGAATTACGATATAATTATGATGTTTTGATAATGTGGTATTTTCTCGACAGCGCTCGAGGCGTCGAAACGAGCGTTTACGTCGAGGAAAGAGTATCCGTTTTTATTGTCCTGTTACAGAATAAACGTCACATTTGTGATAAATTTTGCCATTACACGATTGATCATGCCAAACGATGCCAAATGAGGAATAAAACGCCATTAATCGGATCTTGTAATTTTTCACTACTATATCGATGAAATACTTTCTATCGGCCAGTATGGAACGTTGGACATCCTTAACACTATTCGCAAGAACTACCTTAATGTAGTTCTTGCGAATAGTGTTCACTTCGCATAAGTTTCAGAGAAATGAGAGGGAATTGCAAACACTTCTTTTTTATATGGGAAAAACGTGTAGAAAGTCACAAAATTCAAATTGAGTTTAACAATCTGAAAAAATTCATATGTATTCAGAAAAATGAACGAATACTATCATAAAAAAAAGTTATGATTCCGGGAGATTTGTTGAACAATTTTATTTTCCATCATTTTCTTAATAACATGTTGGAGTGATTATTATGCAAAATTAATCTCTTCCGCATCTTTGATACGCTTGATTTCTGATTTGTATACACTGCGAAAAAGGATGGTGTTTCCTACCGTAATGAATAGTTCCAAGGGAGAAAGTCTATATTGATAGTTTCCGATAGTATATGTTCAATTGGTTGAACTATGCTTGCGACCATCACTTTCTATTATTGTCGTAACTACAAAATGTAGACGTTCCTCTTGGGAACTACGTTTTATGGTAAAAAGTCAGTACTGTTGCTTTTACCATGTAATTTTTTCTCAGTGTACCATCGAGAAGTATTTACACTTCCCACTCATTTCTCTGAAACTTAAGCGAAGTGACCACTATTCGCAATGACTACCTTAAGGCTATGTGAAACATTTTTCCGATGACTGTCCCCGCGCTCGGTTGGTAAAAAATCACCGTCCCCATTTACTTCGCCACTGTGGATATTTTTGCCAAAAGCAAATTAGCTATTCGCAGGCAGATGCATGAAAACCTAATTTGCTTTTGTCCGAAATATTGACAGTGTCGGAGAAAATAGGGAAGGTGATTTGTCACCGACCACAGAATTACACATGCCCGTAATGAATGTGGCGAGTGAAATCCGATAGAAAATCCTTGCTATGCAAACCGATCGTGAAACAGACGAACGGACACGAGAATGGGGAGAAGTATTGAATACCGAACGAATGAAGCGCCGTATGCAGGCCGACGAGGGGCGCGAACCAGCTAGGCGACGACGTGACGGGGGTCAACTACTGGCTTGGTAATAAACCACGACGCAGATAATCGAATACACGACGCGTAACAAGCACGGAGAACCTCGACACTCTATGTACAACGACGACAGTGAACGCGCCGACCTCTTGTACCCTATGGTGCAGCCGAGGGTGAATGGTAACTCGCTCGCGAGCCCACAGAGTGGTAGTCGGTGTGGCATCGGGGGCGCGCACGCCTCTCGGCACGCTGTGCAGCAGCGGTAATTCAGGTACCATTGGCTTGGTGAATAGCCAATTCCTATTTGGCGATGCTCCAAGGGGCCAAACAAACCGGCCACGCCGCAGCACATCGGTACCACTGCGAAAGGGCGAAAGGACCTCGAGACTTCCTCCTCGAACTCTGTAGCCCCGCAGGCCACTCGAGGCCTTAAGCCTGCTGGCCAGTACCACCAGCAGAAACATAGCAATCCTCTCCGCGTGTCATCGTTCTCGCTCTTTCGCGTACGTACAGCATATTGTGGTAGGTATATTGTATAGTAATACCATATGTGGTCAACGTTTGGCGTGGTGAGCACGGCAAAGCCGCACGAACCGAAGGACCTTTCTCTGCCATCTGTGCAAACGACTGCCACTCGAGTACGTTGAATCTACACCGTTGATCTACCGACTTTTGGTACTACAAGGATTGTCGCTTTTTCATACATGTAATAAGCGTTATTCCAATTTATCACGTGGTTGTTATTTAAATACTAAAGGTATATGTCTCAAATACGCTCACACATGATAGCGTTTTCTTAAAGTTTTTCACAGTAGACAAACAATTATCGTCGATATATGTTATTTTGTAACATGATTAAAAAATCAATAATGGATATGTCGGTTACTGTAAAAATGTTGTGTCGTACTTGCACATTTCAAGAGCAATCGAGTATTGTTTGACTTATGAACATTCCAATTTACCAATGTAATTCATGTAGAATATCAAAATGTGCGTAGTTTTAGGTTGCATATGTAACATCCTTGTTGTTACCGAACGATCTGAACGGAGGAAAAAAGAAAGAAAAGGAGACGTGATAGTAACGGAGTTTGTTTTTGTTTTTGTTTTTGTTTTTTTTTGTCTTTTATGGGGTTTGATCGAACTCGCTTCAGATTAAAAACTAAAAGAGAAAAAGTTTGTTATTTTCTTGAATAAATTCTTTTGAGTTCAATATTTTGTAGTTGTTTCGGATCTTTAATTATCTGCGGAATGTGAGACGAGATCAGGAAGGTGAGAGCTCGCAAGAGAGCGTGAGATCGCTGCGTGTGGCGATCCAACGAAACGTGGGAGATTCGAGACGCATTTTTTGGTGGTGGCGAAACAGTTGTAATTAGTACAAGGTGAGTATTTGAGTGGGACTGGTTTGATACTACGGTCTGACAATAACCGTCATATCATAATTTAAATTCCGGTATTTGCGGGTCAAATTACTTTCGGCTCGAGGTCAATAAAGTACTTCGGTCGTTCAACATTCGGGTTTCCCTGTAACCGTGGCAAAACGTAATCTTGTACCATCGTAGCACGAACAAGACTCGATTGAAAAAAGCTCTTAATTCTTTAACCCTCTAAGCTGAAAATGTGATTTTGAAATATCGCGCTGTACTCTCCGGCAGCGTTCGAAACGCGACAAACAGAACTATAAAATGTAACGAGACGAAAGAGAGATAAAGGTGGAACGTGCTCCGATTTAGAGAGTTCTCGTCCGCTTTTGCTGCAGAAGGTCGTGCGAGGTAGACGTTGACAGATTGTTCCATCTATAATCCGGTGATCCGAGGGACTTAGCGAGGCTCCACTCGTGTTCGACGGCCCCTGTTGTGTTTGTCCAGCCGAAACATTTTACATTTAATCATACCTGTACTGTTTGAGAACCGCGAGCCTCGAAAGAGAAAAATGGAGCCGCCAACAAAAGTAGTCAGCGATATTCGAGATCCTGAAGAAAGGATTGTCTGGTCCAGCCAATTTCTTAGTATACTCACAGCCAGACAACAAATCGGTTGCGCCCTAAAACTATTGGTTGGCCAATAACTAAGTTGGTTCATGGTGGTCGTTTTTTCCCCTGAAAAAAATTCCCTGACTTTTCACCGACCAATTAAAAAATTTTCCGGACCAAAATTCTAACCACGTCTATTAAAAAAAAAATTAATGATACAAATGAAAATGCCTAATTATTGTTTAATGATAAATTCTGTTTTTGTTTTTTTTTTTTTTTTTTTCAAAATGTTCCCAATTTTTTTTTCATGGCTTCCTTTTATGTACATTTTATTTATTTATAGAAGGTTTGGCGACAATTTATTTTTTCCCTGACCAATTTTTAAATTCCCTGACTTTTCCCGGTTTTCCCTGATCGTAGCCACCAAGTTGTTGCAAGCCAATTAATTAGTTGTACTAATCATTAAAATGGTTGAGATGACCAACGTTTTGACCATTGCCGAAATTGGGATGACGCGCCGGAAGGAAGTGGCTGTTTTCGTTATGACAATTCGCGTTTGTATCAACTCTCGTCATCAGCTATACTCTTTTATAACTTACGCAATGTTGAACTCTCGTTGATCTCATTCCCTTGCGACGAGCACGAGACCGATTTTGGAAAGTCCGGTGAGTTAGACGGAGTGCGCATCAGTTCTCGTCATGTGCAACCCTTGTTCATCTCAACCCTACTGGCCCTTGTGCCAATGGCCAAGTCGGGCCGCAGTCGGTTACCCGCCTCTGGGTCAATTTACGTAAAATAGTCAAGCGATATCCCATACATAATCGATTGATTTTTTCTTCTAATTTGGATCACCGTTTTTTCCAAAACAAATAGGTCAGGCGGCCCACTCCGGCTCAAAACTTAGAATGACACAAGATTAATAAACTTAATATAACATAAGATTAAAAAGATTAAACCTATACATGACACAAGATTTTTCAGATTTTTAAATTGTGGTGATTAATAAGTTTATTTTTTATCATAATTAATTATAAAGCATTTTTTTAAATCTAATAAGAAATCTGTGTACTTTTGAGAATTAGTTCTGTCATATTAAAAATCGCGGTTCCAATCCAAGATGCGCAGGCCGGACCCAGATCGAAATGGTATGAATTACCCCATATACACATATTATGATTTTTCAATTGTTATTAGGTCGAATATAGCCGGTTACAAATACGTTCGCCCAATACATGGATGGAACCGGTGAAGTGTTTCTACATACTATGATGTGTAATTCCCCATTATGTTTTACAAATGAAGAATATTAACAACATACACCAATATTATCAAAAAAAATATTTACCTACCGTCGTATGGAATCGCAATTCTCTGTCGATGTCAGAATATCTGCGATAGTATTATATACACTGAGAAAAATAAAATTGTTGTATTAACCGAATTCGCGGTCACATACGTTCAAAGCTGTTATTTGGTTGGTACAACTAAATAATTATTGTGTTGAACGATTGTTCGATTCAGTCCATTCAAAATATTTCGATTCAAACAAAAAATGTTATTGTACCAATTAAATAGCGCTTTTGAACGCGGGTGAACGCACCTTGGTTAATCCAAATTTTTTTTTTTTCAGTGTACCATTTAGAGCAGTTAGTTTTTAGAGCGCGTGTGATGGGTTTTTTTTATGAAACAGGAAGCATTGGGAATCGGTGAAACCGCTTCGAGCTGCATGTGCTGTGAGTTAGGAACGAGGAGAGTTGAACAGGACGAGAACTGAACCGATGTCGAGCAACGTTCCCAAATCGTGCTATGAATTAGGATCGACGATAGTTGAACATAACGCGAGCGAGAGGTGAAACCGACGTGAATAGCCCTCGAGGCAGGTAACCGACCGCGACCCGACTTAGCCATCGGCACAAGGGCCGGTAGGGTTGAGATCGACGAGAGTTGCACACGACGAGAAATAATGTCCACTCATTCCAACTCGACGACTTTCCAAAATCGGAATGAGATGAGATCAACGAGATCTAAACATAGTTTAAGGGAATACGTCACACAACGACTTTTCTACTTTTGGAACTAAAAATCACAAGTTTTATAAAGCAATGAATAAGTTTTTTTTAAAAGAATTTCTAATAATTTTTTCCCCACATGGATTCCGAGATACGTGAACTTAAAATTGTGTCAATTAGCATGAGCTGCATATGGCGCCGGATGAAAAGCAACATTCTTTTTTTTTTAATATATATTTTCAGACTACTGTATTAGATTTTTTTTCGTAAATAACATTACAACATTATTACGGACGCGTTACCAAAATAAAATCGCGGTGACCCCATATATTTTTGAAGATATTACGAGTTGAAGGAGCTTCGAACCTCTATATGAATAGATACCTGGACCTCAACCGTTGCTACCAACATGCCCCCCATCACCCCCCACCATTAAGAAATGGCGATCTGTGACGTATTCCCTTAAGTTGTTACAGAATAGAGCTGATGACGAGAGTTGATATAAATTGAGTTCTTGAGTTCAATCAAGTCCCGTGTTATTCTACGATTTTGATCGTTAACTACAAATTCGCGATTCTTTCAAATAGTTTTCATCGTTATGTAATATCTAATGTCTATGAATCTGCGGGTATCCGATACTCGTTAGAGTACGCCTCTCATCAACTTTTACCCGGTACCTGCGGCTTTCACTTACACCGGACGGTAGATGGCGTACACTGAATT
This sequence comes from Exephanes ischioxanthus, assembly GCA_958510785.1. Lineage (NCBI taxonomy): Eukaryota > Metazoa > Arthropoda > Insecta > Hymenoptera > Ichneumonidae > Exephanes > Exephanes ischioxanthus. Next base: position 5,463,573 of record OY294024.1, read on the forward strand.
AAGGGTACGCGGTTACATTATCATGTAAGATAGATTAAATGCATTGCAGAACGGTTGAATTGATTCACGCAAAATATAATAAAATATTAAGAAATAAACATAACGCACAGATACGCAGTCAATTAACTAGATATATGCAGATTTATTTTCGGACTATATGAATTTTCGTCCCGTAATTTCGTTCCAATATTACCTCATTTTTTACAGTTCAGTTCAATATAAATTTGTCAATTGAAGTTCACCCAAAAAGAAATATTATAATGAAAGAATGATTCGCCACAAGGGGTGACCAAAGTACAACAACAGAAAAATGAAAAAAATAAGAAGATAAATTGGATACACCACAATTACCGGTGATCAACACTCTTCATTCCCATACATCCATATCCTAACTCATAATTCGCGTCAGTGCTGCTCTGACGCTCGTACGATACTTCGTCGACAATATTATAATCGCTTTTCGGCAAGATTCACAAAAAATTATATACAGGTACTTATCTCGAGTGGAGGTCAAGTCAGATCCCAAACTAGCGAAGGGATGAGCTGCTTTCTCCCTGGGGTTGGAAATCTTCGGCTTTATATTTGCACGCCTTTTCGTCTCTCGGCTGGCCAATACGCGAGCACACTAGAGAATCTTCCGAAACTGCCTCTATGCGTCCACAGTGTTCCAATTAACCCACGTTCGTGGCTATGACGAGGTGTCCAGTTCGGCGATCCCAGGGAGAAAGAGGCCGAGGACTCTCTTCTCGCGGTGAGGTGCCTTCTGACTCCCTCCTCGTGCGACGCAATTTACGTCACAGTCACGACTCTACTCAATTTAGTGTCCGAATTTGCGCGGTACCTTTCGATTGTAGTATAACGAATCTTACAATCATAAGGTGATTTTCAGAAAATGTCACTTATATTTTGATCGTGCAAGTATTTTGACCACAAAAAGAGGCATGTATATGCATACATACGTTCAGTTTAAGGATTTTACCCTAAACATCTCATAACGATAGAATATGTATCCGGATAATGATACGACAGGGAGATGATTGCGCAGAATAAAAGTAATGATATCGCTCATCAATGCAGTTGAAAGGATGGAAAACTCGCAGAGAACCGTATAACGTCACCTCCGACAGAGTTTCAAGTTCTCTCGCAATTATCGGAATCCATAGTTATAGCAGTGGGTGGCTCTGCCACCTTCTCATTCGATTCGAGGGAGGTGAGTTATCGCAAGACGAAATTTACTCGTTCGAATCTCTCGCCACGAGAATTAAACCGATTTTCTAAGATCAACGGTAAAAGTATTGCGGATTATAGTAGCTATACTACCACGCCGTGGATAGATTCGCCTGCGGCGAACGCCTTTCCTCCGATATAGCTATGGTGCACAGTGAAGAGAATGCTTCGTTCAAGAGAATGATAAGAAAGTGAAGGAGTCAGTGGTGTGTGTGTGTTCCCCGCCCACTCTGTGACAAAGTCTTCGTCGACTTCTTTTAGCAGTGGAATATACCCCGCGGGAAATTGCATTCCACCGTGGCTGATGCTGCTGTCTTCGGGACCGTCGTTTCCGCGCTTTCTTTAATCCGCCCCCGACACCGCGGGAATTGAGCTTCGGAAAAATTGTAATCGGCTGTTTCGTCTCCATAAGTACCGATGCTCTTTCATCGTAGTTTTACTTTTTTTCGATTCTAATTGCTCGACTGGATAATTCGCAATGTCGTTACTTACATTAACCAGTACTTTGATTTTTTTCTCGTCAGTAGTAAACTGCTGTTCATTAACGCGTCGTTTTTTTGGGTTTTCCATCTTGCTGGATATCTTGCTCTATGTCTTAATAGGATCGAATATAACCAGCAAGACATCCGGCAAGACATGGATAACTTTATGGATGACTTCGATATTGATATCCAGGAAAATCGTGCATTGATGAGCGTGCAGTGTGCTGCTTTAAAAAGACTTCGTAACGTTTACACAACATACTTATAGCACTGTTTATCAAGCTTTTATGAAGATTATTAAATGCTCAGTTTGGTACAGTATAGAAAAATATACTTTTTCCCAAAGGAGTAAAAATAGTACGCGAAGTACTGAAAAGTCATTTTCCCTAAAAAAAAAAAGATGTTTATCAAAACGAGCCCTTTAAAAAAAAACCGAAGAAAGTTAAGTCGTATTTTTCTACTAAAAAAAGGAGTGTGCTAAATAATCTCGTTCAAAAAAATCGAAAAAAAGTTAAGGCACTAACACAAGGAGTTCGGCCAAAAAACAAGTCGATTTTCAATATTATTTTTTTACGCGGATATTACTAGGACAAGGTCATGTTATGTCCTATGAATTTTCTGCCAATTAAGTAATTCCTTAAAACTGGCAACCCTGGCAACCCTGGCAACGCAGCGATGCACCAGAAAGAAAACATCACCCTTCTCACTCACTAAACTTCTTTCCTATACGAACGTTTTCTTTTCCTAGGCACGCGCCCGTATTTCTGATTTATGGCCGTCTCACTGAACTCCTAGGCCTATCCTAATGCTTTTCCATGCAGCGCTACTGCTGCCTGCACCCTCAACCATCCTCCTTCTCTTTTTCTTCACCAGCATCTCGAGACACAAGATGCAACACTGCACAGTTCCTATATCTAGCCCTTTAATAGTATATTATGCCACAAGGGAGGAAAGCGCGTTTTTTCACCGAATGTAAAGTTTGATGCCCGAGCGAAGCGAGAGCGGAAATTCACACGAGGTGAAAATGCATTTCCTCCCTTGTGGCACACGATATTTTTTTCCGATTTCGTTAAAATAACCACATTTCTTGCGTCGCGAAATCGTCATCTTCGCCAATGACTGTTACTCCCCCAGGAGTAATAGAGCTTCCAGTGGGAATAATGAGCCCTATTACTCCCTAGGGAGTAATTATATTGTATCGCGCAAGCGCTCATGTTAATAATGATCATCGGTCAAAAATAAGCTATTTTGCGCCCATATTGCACGCAAGGAATGTTATTTTAGTGCAGTCAGGAAAAAAAATTATTTCCCTCCTACTCTCTTGCATATACTTTTAAGTCTTCTCCTGTCACTATTCCCAGATAAATATATCTAGTAGCACCTTTTTTAAGGTCTAGATAACTTGTAATGCTACGAACCTAATTGCGATAAGTGCTCGAGAAATATTACAGTTACAAAATGTACTCGATACTTTAAGTATTTTTTGGTACTTTGCCAAAACGAACACACTTTCTGTGTGTATGTTGCGATGAAATGAATGAGACTCAGGATCACAGCAAAATTTGCTATGTGTTTATATACATTAGTTTTGGTATTAAATGTGAAAAACCAAATTATGAAAAAATTGTAAGAAAGTGCGAAAATCGAGATTATCAAAAAGCGTTCTCAAGTAATGTACTTTTGTGTACGAAGCTTCTATAAAAAAAGCCGTCTGATCATTTTTTGCTTTTAGCCGCGTTAACGGAATTGTTGTAATTCCTTCGAATTCAGTTTTGACACGGCCAAAAGGCTGTAACATCTGTCAATTATCGTGATTATTCAGCCGCACAGCAAATTATTTGCGCACCTTATGAAGCTTTTTTCGGAGTACAGACTCAAGCGTGTAGGGAGCCTCACGACATGGTTCGTTAATTTTTTATTTATAATTATGATCCTGTGCTGATTGACTTAACGGTATAGGTGAAATATTCAGCTGAATGAAGGAAAAAAGTCGGTGGAAGAATGTGCTCGCGCATAGTTTTTGGAAAAGCTAATTCATTGATACAATATATTTATGATACGGAAAGCCCATGATATATCTACAAATTTTATCATACTCGTGTATTTTCACCGGCGACGTATAATTCATAATTTAGTGGAGAGTTACTACACATGAGTTTGGTATTCTACGATGTGCAGTAGCACGTATATCTTATTCTCAACTGCTCTTTACTCGAGTCTGCGACGTTATGGAAATTACTGTTAATTCCGTTGCTTTGTCTCTCAGGGAAAGAACTACTGAAAATTGCTGAAAAATACTACTGGGACTATCCAGCAGTTAATTCTTAAGAAACTTCTGCACTACCCCCCAGTGCTAAATTGACGGACTACTGAAAACTACTGGAAATCTTGAGTACACTGTAAAAAATGTTATGAAATGAACGACACGTTTAATATACAAAGTTATATTAAATTAGAATTCATATACATTGTATTTGAATTTTAATAATTTAATCTTAAATGCAACGGCATTGAAAATTAAGACATGCGTATATGAAAATTATGTAATTATTACAATTATACAAATAATATTGTTTTTATCATACCGGTAACGCAATATTCTTAAATACGTGTCAATGAAATTTTATGGTATATGTATAAAACTTCATATGTCTTTATGCATTTTCAAACAGACATTTTTTACAGTGTAGTTAACTACTGAATATTACTTGGAACTTTGTACAAATCAATTATTACGCTAGCGATTTAGGCCAGATAAATTTTAAAATTAATATTAAAACTAAATTGTATTGTGCCTTGTAAAAGATAGGCGACGAACGCACAAGATAAAACGAAGAAAAAGATCAAAGACACAATGAATAGCGATTCGATCATTTTATTTAGAGCAAAAAAAATATAGAAGAAATTCAGTATGATATTATGTAAAATTGCAGGGCAAAAATAAAGATAAACATTTAATTGATATCAGTAAATAACTGCAGGTTAGCCTTTATACGGTCGATGGTCTTGGTAATTTCGTGGGTCTTATATATTGCTCCTACTTATAAAATACTTCGTCTCCTACGTCTCACGTAAATAACTCGGAATTACAAGTGTCGGTATGATATAAAAACTTATCTCAATTTTCTCGTCGATGAAGAGATTCCTTTTATCATTCCACTCGGTTCGACTCCTGCAGGATCGAAGATAACCGATGCGTGGCACGATAATTTGGGTACAAATAAATTAATATATATAAAATGTGGCTCGGTCAGCCGAACGTTAACCCACACGCCTCAGCGGTTATCAAGCGACGAGAAAACCGACTACACATGTCGACAGTTCGGAGAGAAGTGAGTAACGTGGGAAGCCGCTCATTACCGGACGACCGATCATACAAATACCAACATACGAGATATCCACCGATAAGTGTAAATGTCTGAATAAGTGTAAATGTCTAGGTCTGAATTTCGTGGTTAGACCGCGTAATTTCAAATGATCTCGCTACAACTTTACGCAGCTACTACCACTGAGTATTGAACTGCCCGAAAGCTCTACACTTCAACTTCGAGGTTCAAGTAGCAACTACACGGAAGTACTAACTACTTATAGAGGATCTTCTTCAATCTCGAGTAGTAATTACTGATGATATGTGGTAACTGCTTATACATCAACCACTGAAGCCTGGAGTAGAACTACTTATAAATAGTATTTTCTGATGCAGGAATTACTACGCTCTCAGCAATATCTGCTGATTGTCGAGGAGTAACTCCTAGGAAGTAGTAATTACATGTGTAGTAACTATTGCAATGCAAGCAGTTCTGTTCGGTGAGGGGTCTGATCCTCTTTGCATCGTGCTTTGCAAAGGGAGCAGAGAATGGTAGAGATACATCTTGGGCAATGCGATGCCTAAATTCGTCTTACAGGGAAGTAGAAAGAGTAATTACTGATGATATGTGGTAACTGCTTATACATATTAAGTAGTAATTACTGATGATATGTGGTAACTGCTTATACATCATCCACTGAAGCCTGGAGTAGAACTAATTATAAATAGTATTTTCTGATACAGGAATTACTACGCTCTCAGCAATAGCTGCTGATTGTCGAGGAGTAACTCCTAGGAAGTAGTAATTACATGTGTAGTAACTATTGCAATGCAAGCAGTTCTGTTCGATGAGGGGTCTGATCCTCTTTGCATCGTGCTTTGCAAAGGGAGCAGAGAATGGTAGAGATACATCTTGGGCAATGCGATGCCTAAATTCGAGTCGTCTTACAGGGAAGTAGAAAGAGAATTGAGTTCGAAGAAGGGAGGGGCCGACGGGTCAAAAAGATAAAACTTGTAATGTATTCATATTTATACTAGTGGTTGTTGTGGCTTACGCTTTAGCGCATGCGCATTGGCTTTGTAGAATAGTTTTTTTTTTATCTCCTAATAGTCTTTTGAAATTATGTCCATTACTATTTCCCCTCCCATTTCTCCCTGTAATAGAAAGTGAAAATGTCATAGTCAATATTTTGTGACAAATATCACGAAATAACCAGTAATTACCACTCTTTCCCTATGAGAAATCGCCCTCCCCCCTATAAGTGACTCTCCCCTCTCCATTATTGACCTCCTGTCCCGATTATTAACACGCTTCGTTCGCTGACCCCTTGGATTCTTGTATATGGCAGCGGCGTGGCGATGAAATCTTTTTATAATATAGGGAGACAGTGGGTCGTCTCGTAACTTGTCGACTCGCGATTAGTTCAACCTATATTTATAAGTCGGGCGAAGTGCACAGGTTCCCGGAGTATAAGTTAACAGAGGTTTCACTGCAATATACGTTATGGATTAATTGTGTTACAGAAGTTGCCATCGTGACGTTAATGAAATATACGCGACAGAGTCAGTATTATTTGTTTCGTCTTATTTGTTTAACCCCCGACCGAAAATGAAGGTATTATTATGTGTTTGACTTTGACGTGGAGTCACTTTGTTATAATATGATTATGCTTTGAGGGGACAATCGATTGTACAGTGTGTACTTATACCGGTCTGGTGCTTGATGAAAGTAGCTTATTTGCCGCATGTTTTGTACTTTGTTTAGAGGACAGAATATTTACTATGATCATATTATTAAAATTATATATAATTTATATTATAAAAAAGTCTCAACTGCAAAAAAAAAAGAATGCACAAACAAGTTTGACAAAAGTCGAAATGATGAAATTAAATAAATTAAGCTGTATTATAAAAAGTAATTAAATAAATACCAATAACATATTGGAGTAACGCCCGAGGTTAATTATAATTGTAACCACGAAATTTCATTATTTATGTAAATATTTTTTCATCGTTTTTACTCTAATCAAACGATGTCTCTCCTCTTGGCAAACATGCGGTGTACTTTTTTGTATAATCGGGTAATGTAATCTCCGTTAGATCATATTTTCTGGAAATGCTTGAGACTTTAAGGAAATTATTTTTCTATTTATACTATAACAATTCTCAACATCGTGAGACAGGCCAGTCTTAATTATCGTAAAATGAGACTTATCGTTTATTTCTTCTTCATACAAAAACTTTATGAAAGAATATAAAACATACGAACGCGATGTGTAATTTGCGCTGGCACCTATATATTTTTTTAATGAATCGCACGTTAGTCAATGCGAGATAAGCGGGCGACTCGAGTGACTAGGCGTGGATATTTTGATAATGAAGGAATGGGTAATGGGGAATGGTCGGTTTCAATGATCTAAAGGTATCACGCGGTAGGACCCAATGTCATGCGTGACACCCAGTGGAGACCGTGACACATGCGTGACTCACCGACCGGCTGTCCATTCATAGCTCATTAACGGTCAACACGCTATCGCTCCACCAGCTCGCTTCCCGTGTCGTCATAAATGCCAAATGTATACATGAGTATATAAGTAGGTAGTACACGTAGCCGAGGGGTTGTCTTCAACAACCCCTAGCCACAGTCTGCTGTCGACAGCTCTAGCAAAAAAAAAAAAAATTGAAGTATGAGACGTACGAGAAAATGGATGCAAAGTTTGTTTCTAACTTCTCACCCGGTTTGCTCACCTATATAACGATTCTCTTTGAATTCTACGAGAACCTGAAATTCATACGATAGGGGAGACCGGGGCAAATTGGCACAGCGGGGCAGAACGGGACGGTGAGAGCAAGACTCAATTTTCCAATAATTTTTGGATGCCCCATTTTGTCCCAACGATAAATCCGGATTTTCAAACCCGTTTTGCCCCACGTTCCACCATCGCCAGCATCCCAAAGTTATTGGAGAATTGCGTTTTGTTTCATTATCCCGTTTTGCCCCGGTGTGCCATTTTGCCCCGCTCTCCCCTACTATTGATCTATTTCAATCGAAACCCTACAAATTTTGTATGGCCGTTTATTGTAAATACTAAAAAGTATGCCTTTTTCTATTTATAATATTTATATTTAATTAACACGAGGACTTTACGCAAGACAATATCCGCGTCGCAGAGACACCACATGGACGCTTCCAATTAGTCACGTGCGGTCGGACGCGAGCGTATGGTAAAGTGGATCAGCGTGGGCGATAAGATGATGCATGGTGAAGTTCATCGACTTGGTTCTATTGCAACAGAAACTTTGTGACGGCTTCGATGCACTTTGAGCTTTTTTCAAAAACAACCCATACGCAGAGCATGCTCTAGACAACCTTAGCATAAAAAAAAACTCGTTAAACATGAAAGGTACAAGCACATCGTTGCAAAGTTTGTTTCTAACTGCTCCACCGGTCTCGTAACCTTTACAACGATTCTCTTTGAATTCTATGACAAACTAAAGTTCATATGATACTATCGATTAATTTCAATCGACACCGTGCAAATTTCATATGACCGTTATGCCTTTTTGTATTTTTTCATTTCATTTCATTTCATTTTATTTATTATTAATTGATTACATACAAACTATTTTACATATATTGAATTTTCTGTCCGCAGAAGCTTTAAAGCTCGTACGCGGATATCACCCGTATGTTTTTTACATATCTTAGTTGTTCCGGCACAAATATCACAGGATTGATGGAGTGATTCTCCATACATAAACTTTCTACATAAAAATAACGATCCATATCTTATTCAGTCTACGCTTTGATGCTTTCCATCCATTAATTTAACAATTCACATAAGAAATTCCAATTAATACAATATAATACAATACAATATAATACAATACAATATAAATTTTAAAAATGTATATCTAATTAACACGAGGACCTTACGCAAAACAATATCCTCGTCGCTTAGAGACCAAATGGGCGCTTCGAATTAGTCACCCGCGTTCGGACACGAGCGTATGGTAAAATGGATCAGCGTGTGCGATAAGATGATGATAGCTCGCCGCATGGTGAAGTTCATCGACTTGGTCCGATTGCAACAGAAACTCTGTGACTGACCAGTCAGGTTCGATGAGCTCTACCGTCGTATCTGCCAATTAGTTTCGGGAGAATAAAGTGGGAGGGACGTCACGGCGGTCTGCGTGCATTAATTAATTACGAGTGGCCGTGGCTCGGTCGTTGTCGTCGAGGGTTTCAGTCCGGTCGTGTGTATAGGAGGAACTTGTAGGACAAAAGTGCTGAATATGGCAGTCCCATTTAACACGGAAAGACCATGCCAAAGCGGTGGTCCATCTTCACCACTTTTAGCCCTATATATTATCGTGGCCGATATATATATATATATATATCGGACGTTTTTTTTCCTCCCACCCTTTTAAAGTATAGATTTCGATCTCACATTGAACCTCACGAAAGGCAGTCCCTAGCAAAAAATCCTAAGAGGTGCCGCATACGACGTGTGTACCTAAAACTGCGGCACCTTTTAAGGTCGCTATGTCGCTTTGGGCTCATTTCGCATAAGTTCGATGGTATAAAAATCTGAAAAAATGCATCCATACTAAAGGTACTGAAAAGATTCATTTTGCATAATAATAATTCCAAAATGTTATTAACAAATTAATCAAACAATTAATTTTTTAACAAATTACCCGGCACCGAAACTTTTTTCAATGAAAATGATTCGTTCATTTTTCTGAATACGTATGAACTTTTTCAAAAATTCAGATTTTTCAATTAGCTTTGATTTTTTTTATATGGAAAAAATGTGTCAAAAAACACAAAAATCAAAACTAATTGAAAAATCTGAAAAAATTCATACGTATTCAGAAAAATGAATAAATCATTTTCATTTTAAACAAATTTGGTCTGCCGGGTAATTTGTTAAACAATTAATTTTTTGATCAATTCGTTAATAACATTTTGGAATTATTATTATGCAAAATTAAGATTTTCATTCATGCATATCTTTAATATGCATGAATTTTTTCAGATTTTTATACCATCGAGAGGTACTTATAATCTTCTCTTATTTTTCTCGAACTTATGCAAAATGAGGTCGAAGCGACATAGCTACCTTAAACGTAATTGTCAACGACCGCCTTTCGCAAGATTTCTTTTTAGATTGAAATATATACTTCTACGTGGTGGGAGATTAACGTTTTGTCATTTTTTTTTAATGAACCCAAAGTGCATATTCTTTATTTTTTTGAAATTTTTATATAGGAAACTCTGAAAATGTCCAGTAGTGTGAATTCGTTGAAAAAATTCTTTCCCCACTCTAAAAGTATAGATTTTATCTCAAATTGAACCTTACGATAGACGGGTCAAAGCAAAAATCGTAAAAGGTATCGCATTCAACGTTTGCACCCAAAAAATTCGACAACTTCTTTCTTTTTGGGTACAAACGACGAATGCGGCCTCTCTTAAGATTTCTTGCTTAGGCCTGCCATGCGCGAGTTTCAATTTCAAATTAAAGTCTACACTTTTGGAGAGTAGAAATTATTTTCATATATAGTCTTGTATATACGAATTAAAAAATCGGAGTCTTTCGTGTTTAATACAAAAAAATACCAAAAGTTAAGCTCCCACCCGCAGAACAATAGAATCCATCGAAAGGCGCTCGCTGACAATTAAGTTCGTGAGGTGCCGCATTTTTTTAGGTACAAGCGTCAAATGCAGCACCTCATAAGATTTTTTGAATTTCGCGAGGTTCAATTTGAGATCGAAATCTATACATGAAAAGGGTGGGAGGAAAATTAAAAAAAAATGTTCTTTTTTTGAGATACCCTAATATATATACCAGAAGTGTGTACGACTCCAACAGGGGCTTAGATTGCGGAGTGTCGAGTTAATTTGGCGGCTTGAATCGATACTCGCGATGAATCACGGGATGTCGCGCAACCGCTACGCGGAACTCGACGCCGTATGACGAACGGTATATGAGATAGCCGTTCTTCCCGCTTCGCGTTGCAAACTTCGAGCAAGTAAAATATATTCCCGCGCCGTGCAAAGCTGCGTTATACACACCCCAACCGCGGAAAAGCTTAATAGTTGCGCTTGTTTCGTACAGTATAACGTAGTACGCAACGATAATACGTCGATGATACTCCGCCAGGATTTCACCGTAGCTCATCTGCGCCACGTCGTAGACAACTTTTCACTTGTTGGAAAGCCGTGTAGACGACACTTATCAATTCCACGTTTCAACTCCCCCATTCTAACTCTACATTAAGCACGCTGGCGAATGATGCTAGATAAATTGGCACAGCGAGTTTCGGAGATACGCTTAATTTTATACGCGAATCGTGCACAACGAAGGATCGACCATCTCTCGCTCAGATGGGAACTTATTAGCTGTAGTTTCAACACTCTCCGGGCTCCTCTCGGGTAATTTACGTACCCTTTGCCTTCTTCTTCTTCGCCTATAACGTAATTGCATCGGTCTCGCTCATTTCTCGCGTGACTCGATCGAATATAATCTTGAAGCTACGATGGCGAAGGTGCACTGGGCTATACACGTATACGCGAAGAAGTTGTTCTTCAATTATTCGCTCGCGGGACTCGACGATAATTATAGGAAATCCCCGAGTCTTTAGCATAATACGTTCGGCTTATATATCAGCATCAGCTTGTAGCTCAAGTCCATGCTACAGGCGGGTTTCTCAAAACATATGGAGGGCAAAAAAAGGCCGGATCGATACAATCTGTACAGGAGAATCTCGAACGCGAAAACGAGAACGTGAACCATATCGGACCAACAGTAGCAGCGCCTGCATTGTCGTTAACGAATGCTGTTAATGATATTAGCACGGCCAAGCGAATATAGGGCCGTAGTCCAGTGTAGCGGCAGTGCCTACAATACCGTAGCTAGGCTCGGGCTAATCCTCGTAGAATATATCGTCCTATATTGAAGGGGGACATCGGGAGCACATGCAAGATAAAAATCAAATGAACGGGAGAACCCAATCGGTTTTGCTGCTTCCTCTTGGAGCCTGCTGGCTGACTGGGTCGCTAGTCGGCGGGCGAACGAGGTCTGATTAACAGTGTACCCTCGTTCAAAGATTTTTTTATTTATTTTATTTTGCTGTATTACAGATCTTTCTTTACGTTATTTTCGGTTTCCATTTTCAGCTAGTTCTTTTTTTTTTTCTATACCTTCTGGATTCTACTTTGTAATTTTGTTTCGCTTCCATCTGTAATTGGTATTAATTTTCTTTGCGCCACTTTATTTTCCGACGCTGCCGGAGGCCACGACGTTAATGCTTGAGCATTTGAAATACTGAATTTTATATTTACACCGGAAGCTTGGGTTTTAAGCTACCTTTGCCACACTGAGAAAAAAAATCGATTGCATCAACAAAATGGCCGCTTACGGGTGGCGAAACAAATTTTTGGTTGATCGAACGAAATAATTGTCGCAGTAAGTAAAGAAACATTTCATTCGACGGCCTGTTAGCTCGATCAACGAGGTATTTCTTTCGATCAATCAAACATTTGTTTGCTACCCGTGAGCGCATATTTTGTTGACTCAATTGATTTTTTTTTCTCTGAGTGTTGAAGGGAATTAGGCAAACAAAATGTTTCCTTCGGTCGTTGAAAGAGATATTTTATACTTTTTGAACATTGCAGGAATTTGTCGACTCCCTTAAATTTAAATGTTGCCAAGTTTTTAATTTTTTTAAATAGCCGGTAGCGACCTCTAAAAATGCATTAATTTCGGGGACCCTTCGCACATCGCATTTTTATCTTATAGAGAATTCTATATATGTTTATCTTATAGAGAATTCTAAAATGTTCAATTTCCGGGCCACCCTATTGCACACACATGCGACTCAACTATTATCAAAGACGATCTTGTATAACTTTTTGCAGATTTTTTTTAAATAACATTCGAGATCGTATACACTAGAGAGCAAGGGGTGAGGTTCGGGGGGTGGCCAAAGCAGTATAAGTAGATTGGTTGGTATAGAAAGATCTCATGAACAAGGACACGCTCTGAACGCCGGATCTTACAATTAGCAAATTTCTCGTGTATCACGAGTTTCCCTACGCGTTCCCGTACACATAATCAACCACAGTATCTCCCTATATCTAGGTTCCTCTCTCCTCGCGAACATCCTCGGGACCTCGCGACGTTTATCTCCCGTGAGTTTGATGAGGAGTTTCGGTTCCATTCGCCAGTTATGCGCGCACGGGAGATCTGGAGATTGCCCGTCGTACAAGCCGCGTCGCATGCCAACAGCGGATCTCATCTCCGATGACGACATTGTCGACGAAGACGGAAGATGATGCCACCTGACGTACACTATGACGCGTTTCCCATTACTCTTCTCCTCGCTCTGTGTACTATACCAGGACGCTTCAATTCTATTCCGAAGTGTATACTATACCTTGGATACCTTAGATCTTCATATAACACTACGGCAGGCCACGATCGACTAAATCCGACATTCAATTATCTCCGTTGCGAATGGTCCAACGGGATACGAACTGTGCAGTAATACTGCTCCAACGCTGAGAAGAACAATGTAACATACAACAGCATTGTTGATCAAGCTGGTGGACAATGTCAAAGGATTTCCGATGGGGTCCTTTAATTACGGCCTCCGAAGAAGCTTAGACCCCTAAAAGCCGGTCGATTTTCAATATTGTGCTTTCTCATGGAGGAAGCTTTGTTTTAGGTAAAAAAAAAAATCGAGATTTTAATGAAAACGTGTTCAAAATGTTCCGAAACCTCAAAAAATCATATTTAGAAAAAATGTTCATATTTAGAAGAATGTGTGTGTGTGCCTCGATCTATGAAGCTGAATTTTCACACACAGTATGTGTGTCTAATAGTTTACATTTTTTTCAGCTATCTAGCTAAAGTCATGTCACAGATGGAATATGATCGCTAGATGATCCCATTGAAATTTCGAGAGAGTCCATCGAAACGTTTAAATTTTATGTCTTTTTGGATTTTTTTAAATTTCATGAAAGATTAGTACTTTATTTTAGACGCAATTTTCCGTATTAAATATTCATCTATGAATAGAATAAGTGGCAGATTCGTGATCAGCGTGGTGAAGCACATTAAATACAGTCCCGAAGCGACGACTAACGAAAAAAGTTTATCGGGCATTTTATAGCCAATCTTGTGAAAATGTATGGTTTTGCGTATTTTCGAACAGTGATTTCTTTGTTTCGCGATAGTATTGTGGAAAAACCCAGGTGCCTATCATGTTCTACGGCGAGAAATACAGAAGATGATGGATATGAAGGGATTGAAAAAGCTAGATAAAGTATCATGGGGATTCTTTTGATAAAAATCGAGAGCCCAAATTCAGACCGCATTCGTTCCGCGTCGAGCACAGATCTGACAAAGTGAATCGCGATGTTGGTGTATTTTTTCGCTTTGAATAAAAGTCAAACACGATGTTGACGTTGAAAAAAGTTGAACATTGAAACTGTCATATCGCTTACTCGTAAAAGTTGAAAATTGAAATTTTGAGATCGCTTTCTCATAATGTTCGTTTATTCGCAAAACTTCCTCTATGAGGAAGCCAAAAATAAAGGATATGCTTTCCGTCTGCGGAAAATTCGTCTAAAACAATTCGTCTAAAAAACGATTCGTCTAAAAACAATTCGTCTAATAATAATTCGTCTAAAACAATTCGTCTAAAAACAATTCGTCTAAAGCAATTCGTATAAAACAATTCGTATAAAACAATTCGTATAAAACAATTCGTCTAAAACAATACGTCTAAAATAATTCGTCAAAAATAATTCGTCTCAAAATAATTCGTCTAAAAATAATTCGTCTAAAAATAATTCGTCTAAAATAATTCGTCTAAAATAATTCGTCTAAAATAATTCGTCTAAAATAATTCGTCTAAAATAATTCGTCTAAAATAATTCGTCTAAAATAATTCGTCTAAAATAATTCGTCTAAAATAATTCGTCTAAAATAATTCGTCTAAAATAATTCGTCTAAAATAATTCGTCTAAAATAATTCGTCTAAAATAATTCGTCTAAAATAATTCGTCTAAAATAATTCGTCTAAAATAATTCGTCTAAAATAATTCGTCTAAAATAATTCGTCTAAAATAATTCGTCTAAAATAATTCGTCTAAAATAATTCGTCTAAAATAATTCGTCTAAAATAATTCGTCTAAAATAATTCGTCTAAAATAATTCGTCTAAAATAATTCGTCTAAAATAATTCGTCTAAAATAATTCGTCTAAAATAATTCGTCTAAAATAATTCGTCTAAAATAATTCGTCTAAAATAATTCGTCTAAAATAATTCGTCTAAAATAATTCGTCTAAAATAATTCGTCTAAAATAATTCGTCTAAAATAATTCGTCTAAAATAATTCGTCTAAAATAATTCGTCTAAAATAATTCGTCTAAAATAATTCGTCTAAAATAATTCGTCTAAAATAATTCGTCTAAAATAATTCGTCTAAAATAATTCGTCTAAAATAATTCGTCTAAAATAATTCGTCTAAAAATGATTCGTCCAAAAATGAAAGACAAAAAGTGAAAAACGATTCCTTGGAAGACAAATCGTCTAAAAACAATCCGTCTTAATTAACTGTACAATTCACAGTCGCAATTAATTGATAATCGATCATCGAAAACTTGTGATAAATATTTTTTACTTCTATAAATTTCCGCTCTTTGCCGGACCCAAAGCCAACGAACGAGGACGTGGCGGATACCTGACTCCATTTTTATTTTTTATATTTTTTTATTGTTTATTTTTTTATTTTTGTTATTGTTTTTTGTATTTTTTTGTTTCTTGTTGTTTTTATTTTTTTTTTAATGGATATTTCCCGCAATAGTTAAAAAACTATAGATATGTCCCACTGTAGTTGCAAAACTCTATGGACATCTCCCGCTATACTTTAAACAAACTCTTAACATATTTCTCGCTGCAGTTTAAAAGCTGAAAATTGTCCGTTATAGTAGCCACATTATCAATGTTACCCGCTATAGTTGAAAAGTTGTATGGACATTTCCTGCTATTGTTTACAAAACTCTATAGATATTACCCGCTGTACTTCAAAAACGCTATGGAATTTCACGGGGTAGATGAAAGACTGGATGTTTTTCGTTTTTCGTTTTTCGTTTCATATTTTTAGACGAATTGTTTTTAGACGAATTGTTTTTAGACGAATTGTTTTAGACGAATTTTCCGCAAATCGCTTTTTGGGCACCAAGTTTAAGATCACATCATTAAGATCCCTTAATGATGTGATCTCTTGTGCTTAACTGTATTACGTCGTTCTCGTGCTACGATATATTGAATACTGACGATCGCTGTCAATATTAGATTTCAAAAAAGAAGATCAGATTTTACGAGAAATTTCGCACTATGAGATAAACCCTATCACTCATTAAACCCACATACAAAGTTTAAAACATAACGATCCAATCTATACAACATATATAAGCAGATAAATAATACTAAAATACTAGTAGCGGTAGCAATATGCATAATGTATTGCTCTCCGAATCGGTGTTATATACCGTTGTGTGGTGTATAGATGCGTTGTTGTGTATTGGTTTTGTTGAGTGGCATGGACGCCAGTGCGCAATTGACTGAGGTCGTTCAACGCAGCGTGTTGTGATAAGATCGATAATCATTATAATAATACTTACATACGAATATAAAACTATATTTATATTTCTGATCATATACTATATATTCCAGATAGAGAAGATAAAATTGTCCATGCCGATTAGAATGTATAATAGCGCAAGATTTTTCTTATAAATCATAAATAAATCTATAATTATAAAAATAAGCTGATCAAAGAATAAAAATAGAATGACAAGAACTTGTCGCTATCAATAGAAACTCTATACAATGATATGTAATTTACAAATCAGTAATTCCAATTTCGATTTAGGTTATACTGATCTAATTTCAATACTAAACTTCCTACCATCACATTTATTGACATTTGTGATTTCAAGAATGTACAAGAATGTCTAGGAATAATTTGTTTCTTAAAAGTTTCTATTTGCATCGATCTTATTGCTTCCGATATTTTATTCTAGTATGTTGCCTCTAGAAGGAACGAGTTGCTGTGTGTTGAAAAAATGCTAAAAATCACTTTTTTTCAAATGGCCGCAATTGTACCAATTTTTTCCCTCGTCACCGACCGCATTACATATCATTCGTTAAGAAACAATAAAAAAAATTTGTTTCTGATAAAGTAAGTTGAAAACAACGACACCACAAGGGAACCTCCAAAGAAAATTGTTAACGCCGATGGCTCAAAAAAATCCATAACAATAAAATTGAATGAAAAACTTCCTAAATGTTCTTTAACATATCCTTCCATCCACCCAAACAAAATTTAACCGCTAAAGCGTATATTTATCTAGAAAAAAATCACGAAATATGTATGCGTTTTTACCCATTTACTGTGGCGTAAGCCCTTAAATCGAGAGAAACATTCGCCCCTACGTTTGGTTATGCGGGAAGTACGTTAGCCTGGTCGGGTCCCCAGCTTGTACGATACACGTACAATTGCATAACAGTGCGCCGCAGAAGGGCTCCATTCACTTGTGTTGCGTAGCAACACAGAAGATGATAGACCATAGTAGTGAAGACGAATCTAGTTGGCTGCGAGATGCGGTTTGTGGTCTCGGTGTTGGAGAACCTGTGTATCTGCTAACCATAAAGCCGCTCCCTGCTGAGACGTTAATGCATCGGACAGGTTACGACGTCCGAGGAACATGGGCCGGCGTGAGGCGGCAAATGTTAAGGATACTCCACCGAATTACAACTGTGCCTGGGCCACGCGGTGCCGCCTCTTCGTTTCGTTCGTTACGGCCTCTTTATTCATCGACAGAATTGCCGCTCAAGCCGATTATAATTGTGAACTTGGGTTCGAGCCACTGGCAGAGTAGCCGAGCTCATCCGTGTGTGTCTTAGAAGCGACGAGAATGCCGGTAGAGTCGGAGAGAAGCAAGACCTCTCGGTCATATCTATCGGATTCTCAAATTAACATTTCAAACTTCAAACCCACACTTGGTAGGAAGGCATTCAACCCGTTGGTGTTATTATTAATACCGTCAAAGCGCAAGGCTGTATGCTATATTTTAGTTACGCTATCGCTTGTGTACCTATTGTTCCCGCACGCCCGGTCTCGACATGCTGTTATAGGAATTGCCTTACATCCCATGCACATTTTTATTCCTAAAACCTCACTGCTCTGAAGTATTCGCGATATTCGCTAACTTATCGACGCTATAGCGTGACGTTGCAACGGCTGCAATTATTGCGAAAGTTACGGGTTAAACGCCGTACATTGTTGTATTAGCTCCACTTGAAGGATAAGTAAGGCATGTACAATCAAGGTTGCCTTTCGCGTACGAGACCCGCGCTAAAGTGTGGCAGCAGAAGGGCGAAGTTTAATTCGGGGCCGTGCTGATGCGACGAGCCGAATTTGTTGAAGCGCAAGAATGCGTCATTGCTCTCCTCACTGGAATAAAGTACATGACGCTTGATGGGCTCGAGACTAGAGAGAGCACCCCCACCTTAAATTGCCCTCTCGGAAAATGCAAACTCTATGTATAGATCAAACCGTATAGATCAGATCGTTGGGTGCGCTTTATTAAGGTAGTCCTTGCGGACAGCCTGAGCCCACGTGAGTTCAGAGCGAATTAAGAGTGGAATTGCGAATACTTCGCGATGAGATAAAAATCTGAAAAAAATCACCCATATGGAAGGTACTGAAAAGATTGATTTTGCATAATAATAATTCCAAAATGTTATTAACAAATGAATAAAAAAAAAATTGTTCAACAAATCTTCCGGCAACTTAACTTTTTGTTCATATAAAAACAATAAGTTAATCTTTTTGAATACGTATGAATTTTTTCAGAATTTTGTCTAATTTTTGAAAATTGCGTTTTTAGTTAATAAAAAAACGTGATTTTCAAAAATTAGATAAAATTCTGAAAAAATTCATACGTATTCAAAAAGATTAACAAATTGTTTTTATATGAACAAAAAGTTAAGTTGCCGGGGAATTTGTTGAACAATTTTTTTTTTTTTAATGCATTTGTTAATAATATTTTGGAGTCATTATTATGTAAAATCAATCTTTTCAGCACCTTCCATATGCTTGATTTTTTTTGAATTTTTATCCCATCGAGAAGTGTTCGCAATTCTCTATCAATTCTCTCTGAACTCATGTGGGCTCAGGCTGTCCGCTAGGACTACTTTAAGGCAATACGTTACACAACGACTTTTCTACTTTTTGAACTAAATATCACAAGTGTTATAAAGCAATGAATAAAGTTTTTTATAAGAATTTCTACTAAGTTTTTCCACCCATGGATTCCGAGATACATGAGCCAAAAAATGGTGTCAATTAAAATTGTGTTAAAATTGTGTCAATTAGCATGAGCTGCATATGGGGCGACGTGAAAAACAACATACTTTTTTAAAAAATATATATTTCCAGACTGCTGTATTAGAATTTTTTTCTGAAATAACATAACACCACTATTAGAGACGCATTAAAAAAATTAATTCGAGCTGCGCCCATAGATTTTCGAAGATATTACGAGTTCAACGGGTTTCGAACCTGTATATGAACAGATACCTAGGCCTCAATCATTTCTAGCAACATGCCCCCCCACCATTAATAAATGGCGATCTGTGAAGTATTCCCTTAAGGCCTGACGATGAACTGTTTTAAAAATATTTGTTTACAGATGTCGAGCGGTCGTCCATTTGCTGATTTTTTTTTTTTTTTTTTTGGGGAATTGAATTTAAGTTTCTTCAGAACTTCAGGTTCTTGTGGAAATTATGTAAATTTTGTTATTGTCACGAGATGAAAAGAGTGGTTCATATTACCGCACTGCGAATCTATGAAAATCAAGGAGGCTCGTGGGATATTTTTAAATATCATCAGGTGTAAGGTTTGACACTTAAAATTTCTCAGTGTTTGTCAATACTATAAGGTGAAGGGTCCAATGCTTGGACGGTTAAGAGCATCCCCAGATTCGAGCAGTTATTGGTTGGCCAAGAACCTATTTTTTGTGAAAATAATCGAAACCAATGTCCAGCTTATAGTTTCTAGTTTCCAAAACATATCGATTAATTACAAAAAGGTAAATGTTTTGTTTAATTATGGTAGAAAATATCAAGAGCGCCCAAAAATGTACCAGTCTACGAGCGCGATATTCGGACACTGTATGTCCCAATTTTTTCGGACACTCATAGATTTCAAGAATTGTGATACACGAACGTAACAAGATCACATTAACTAAAAGAATTTCTTCGCCATTTATTAATTAAAACAAAAATTTATATTTACGTGAAACAATACTGAAGATAAGCTACGAAGAAGCTTACTAACCTAACTTCTGTGAACTGTCCGATTATTGAGTCGCGTATGTAGTAATGCTTGTACCAATTTCCGGACACTATATCATCTGTCTTTTAACGAAATGCAACAATAGACGATAATTTAAGCCTAAACATTTTCTAACTTTTTTCTGTGCATCAAATAATTTTTATAGATACAATAACAAGTGTCAAATTGGATTTCTAATACTTAAATTAGGAATAAATCAAATCTGCATAGGAGTGTCCGATGACTGGGCTGCGTCCGAGCATCGGTACTGTTACCTTAGGTAAACGGAGTTAATTTTTGTATATTCACCATTGCGTCGACCAGAGATCGGCATCTCAAATTACAATTGTAATTTAATTCCTCAAAAGTCCAGAGTCCTACTGGAATTAGCAATTTCATTTGAAACAATTACGAAGTCCGATAGAATTTGGAATTTATCTCGAAACAATTATAAAGTCCCGAGGAATTCGTACTTGTTTTCAAATTAATTACAAAATACAGCGATATTTGGACTGTCCTTTGAAAGAATTATGAATTCCACTGAAATTGGTAATTTATTTTTTACCAATTACAAAGTCAAGCTGGAATTCGTAATTTATTTTTACAAATTACAAAGTCAAGCGGGAATTGGTAATTTATTTTTTACCAATTACAAAGTAAGCTGGAATTGGTAATTTATTTTTTACCAATTACAAAGTCAAGCTGGAATTGGTAATTCATCTCGACGCAATTACGAAGTCCAGTTGGAATTGGTAATTCATCTCGGTGCAATTACAAAGTCCAGCTCGAATTGATAATTCATCTCAGTCCAATTATGAAGCCCAGCTGGAATTGGTAATTCATCTCGGTGCAATTACGTAGTCCAGCTGGAATTGTCAATTTATTTTGGAGCAATTACGAAGTCGGATTGGAATAAATAACTTACTGCAAATCAATTACAATGTTCAGCCGGAATTGGTAATTAAATTCGGAGCAATGGCCAAGTATAATTAGAACTGGTCATTTACTGCAGGTCAATTACAACATCCGGCTGGATATGGTAATTCATTTCGGAGCAAGTACAAGGTCTAGCTAAAATTGATAATATCGCCGTCGACACGCACTGGTCCATCTTGCCGCATCGACCTTTCGCCACTTTGACCCTGTGTCGCGTCAACGTGTCGGGGTGTCACTAATTATGCACCATCGGGGTGTCGGGGTGTCACTAATTATGCACCATCGGGGTGTCGGGTGTCACTAATTATGCACTATCCAGTGACTCATTAGGTTCATGGTGAACGAACTTTAATATTGTATCAGAGTTAAAGCAACCACCGCAGAAACAGATCGAGGAAGAGAATGAGAGACGCAAAGCGGCACTCCCGTCTGCAACCGGACAGACACAAAACCCATGAGTTTGTACTCGTTTGATACTCGGTGTGGCCGCAAATGTATCTGTGAAACTCGTATACGTGCATATGATAGTTGTATAACCGGGCTTCCCAGGCCCCCGTCGTTTCCTTCTGTCTCGCCCGTGTAAACATCGACTCGTGAAATTCGTCAAAGGCAACCCGTAAATGATGCGTCAGCAAACATATAACATATATCTACCAGCCAGCTTGTCATCCTCACACGTTGTACAGACTTGTCTCGATTGTGGCCTGTTTATGTATCATATCGTACATTACGTTCCGTTTCGCTCCCACACCCACGTATTCCCGTGTATTATCTTTCCATCTCCCTGTTTTCCCTCTTGTTGTTCTTCTGTCAACGGGTGCCCAACCCCCTCTTGTTACGATCTTTTTTATCCCACATCTTTTTTTGTTACGATTTTTTTTATACCGCAACCCTTCGTGCTTTTCGCCTTTTCAGTCAGTTCGTCCAATATGACGCACACCCAAACACTACAAACACTGTATATGATACTGCATGCAGATCGGGAGTGACGAGACTCGCAAGTGACTCGTTACATACAAACGATCGATGCGTGTGCGCTAGAGGTCGAGGCACCCCCGTTACTGACAGCTCACGATGAGTTATTTGTATTTATCCACAGGGTAGACACACTACCGTCTATAGCCCTGTGGAATGAGTTCGTTATCTTCGTCGTGGTTAACTCGAGCCGCCAACCTCTCAGTTTTATTCAACGAGAAACTCACTCGCGTATATAACGTGTTTCAATACGCTGGCATAAAAGGGATAGAGTTAATGGGCCCTTTGTAAAAAAAAATTGTAATTTAAAAAGGTCGTCAACTAGTTTAGAGATACCTTTTCATCGAAAATTGTGAACATAACTCTCTACTTAAAAATCCAAACTGGACTATAAAAATTGTAATTTCAAAAGGTCGTCAACTAGTTTAGAGACCTTTTCATCGAAAATTGTGAACATAACTCTCTACTGAAAAATCCAAACTGGACTATAAAAAATTTAAGAGAAAATGTAAAAAAATCATTTCTAATCAAATGCGACAATGTCCAATCCACGGCGCAAAATCCGCAATTGGACGGGCTGGCGAATTCCCAAAAGTGCGAAATAAAAATAAGGCACGACTTGTGAACAAACTTTTACCTTTATTGCTTTAGAGCAAAAGAAAAACTGCAAAAATGTTAAATCAACTCGGTACAATCTTTACTGCTCGGAAATATCAATAATTAAATAAACAAACGACAAAATTTCTTTCTCTCTTGGAAAACTTTTGTTTTATTTACGGATTGAATAAATAGATTAATTATCAAGCAAGGAAATCATAAGAAGAAAAATTCATTTATGATTTCCTATAAATCCAAGAAATCACTTATCTACGACATGCAAGTGGACATGTCATACCGTGGCGAATATTTGGCAGGTTTTGCTGGTATTGTACTCGGGAAGGAACAATTACTTGAGGTAGCTGTTCTTCGACTATAAAATATTGACAGGAGATATTAATAAATTCCTTGAAAATCCTTACCTAGCCTCAGTGACAAATAGAAGAAAATCCGTTTAAGTAACGAGTTAATCGCGAACGAAATTGACATCTGGTGTAGTATTGGTCGAACTCTCGGCATGACTAAAGCATGTTAAATCTATAGCGTTCCGATAAGAGAACAAACTCCAAACTGATCCGGGCCGCATAAAGGCGGTGTACGTTCGATGTCATACGGTCGGGTCGGGGCTCAACCTCATCACCGTTATCGACTCTCAAAATTGGTCTAGAGATACTTTGTGTGTCTGCATCGCTTTGTCATAACGTTGATCATAGATGGTGTTCGATACCATTCATACATGTGGTCCGTTCCGCAATTTGAACGTAACCGTTGCATTTTTCGAATCAATGGCATGCAAAAATAATTGACATGTCGAGCAAAATGAAGAATTTTACATCAGCTAGTACCTTGTTTTTTTCGCGAAATGTCTACCATCTCCAAATGCCATTCATTATAGTTTTCGTTATCAATTGAGTCTGTTTCACCTCACTTTAAATGCGGTTCACTTAGCCCGTTATTTAATCAATACACTGAGAGAAAAAACGGGGATGAAGCGAACACACATGAGCGCTTGACCCAACCGAATATCGTTGGCTCAATGACGATTTAGTTGGCTCAACCACGGAGAGGTTGAGTTAATAACATAAACTTGACTCAATCTCTCGGTGAGATTAAATACGGCGAAACTGATGGTGAATTTGAACCAATCGACCTCATCGAGGTTGAGTCAACCTCAATTAAAATCAATCAACCTCACTGAGGTTGAGCCCGCCTTATGTTGTTAACTCAACCTCTCGGTGGTTAAGCCACCTAAATCGTCATTGAGCCAACCATATTTGTTTGGGTAAATCTTTCATGTGTGTTCGCTCCATTACCGATTTTTCTCTCAGTCTATAACAAAAAATTTCCGCGAATCGCGCAATCTTATGGTGTTGTGATAACAGACGCAGCGGTATGCACCGCATTCGCACCGAAACAGGGAACTCTACAACAGCTACTGCAACGATGTGTACAACTGTAACCTAAATAAGACAAATGAAGAGACGGGGTAGCGTCTCGAGACAAGTAAATTTACTCCGTCGGTAACCATCGGACGAGACGCGACTGGTCTCTTTCACTCGAGGATCCCGGTTTTCATCCTTTCACCAAAAACAATATTTTAATTTCTCCGTGAATATTCCATTATTGATTGTTTTAACGATGCAAATTTATGTATGTTTTTACAAGCCAGCGATTGCGACTAAAATTACGGCAGTAGCTATAGTCATGCAGATAATATTGGTTGTTTTTCATTCCATCGAACCCACATTATTTTATGCAGAGGTCGGCGTCTTTGCACACCTGCCAATCGCCATACTGCCCAACGTTATCGCCAGTAGGATTGGTAGTCGGGAATTGGCGAACTAGTATCTGTACGGTGCACCGCGCCAGTTAAAATTGCTAATGTAATGATCGAGCGGAGAGTTTGGGAACCTGTAGATATTAGTATTGCAGATGGACGGGCGAAGTATCGAAGAGAGAAAACATATGGCGATCACCGGGATTCGAACCCGGATTAATCGGTTACTGAGTAAGAGCGCTAACCACTGCGCTAATGTCACCTATATGCTTCTCTCATTCGAATCGTCCTCTTATATGCAATGCAGGGCCGTTACACTAATACATAATGGTTCCTAAATATAGTTTAAACGAGTAATAATGAAATATGAAACAAATGACACTAATCTTGCCGAGTATTGTTATTTAGTCAAGGGTACACAATTGCCGATGATAAATCGTTTGCGATGGTACGCCAGGCATGGTCGAGGTAGAGTATGCGTGAAAGATTAAGAATGCCGAAATACTGTTCAAAGATATATTTATTGTGTAAGTGAAGGAGAGCGAACGTCTTACAGACTCGGGACTCTGAGATGAACTGAATAAAGGGCCTGACGGAAGCAGGGCCCTCGCCTATTGCTGCGCGCGACAAAGTATTCCTACGCGCGATAAGACGGCCGCTGCTCGCGTGCGGCGGCTGCAGCGGCTCGACCGCTACCGTGAGAGCAAGAACGTTCGCACGGAAGGTGCTGACGGTACAAAGATTAGCGAGAGTCTAGATAAAATGTTTAAACTTGAGTTTCCTGCGCTACAGTGCTAACTTAAAATATGGGACCGTCACACGTTGGTAAATATTGTTTAAACAAAATCTCTTTAACTATGAACAGATTGGTACAAAACTACGGAACGATATTGCTGGTAAGAAGAAGAGATTGTTACCAAATATAATTAAAAACGATTCTTTTTCAAATACGAACCGACTAGCGCTAAGCTTGGTAAATATTGTTATTTAGCAAAAAAAAACAATATTGCTAATAAAAAATTGTTGGTAAATATAATGTAAATGAGAAATTACCGAATACAATTTGCTCATATTGTTTCACCGAAAAATAAAACAATATTAAGGTAAAACAATTGTTCTTAAGTCCTGGTTAGAGAAAGTAGTTTCACTGACATGTTAGCGGTTTGAAACTTCATAAAAATTAAGCAATTTAACGAATTTACCTGTAAGTGTAAGTTCAATTGTAATTGTATGAACCCCTGAATATAATATCGTAGAGTAATTTCTTAATATTTCTTAATATTTCTTAATAGTAGTAGTAGTAGTATCTTTATTTCGTGTATACCCTCGTGGGTTTTTACATCGCTCCCCCCCTATACATGTTCCCCTCTTAAAAACTAGACATACAAATTTAACCTTATAGTTAAGATATTTTTAAATATAATTTGTACATATATCGCTCCTGCATCCCCTCTCACACATTTTCATTCCTCATTTTATTAAACATTTTGTTCTTTTCGATCCATTAACTGTACCATTCTCTCAAATTGTCTCACGTACTCGCATAATTCTATCACCGGTTCCCCTTGTAGACATTCGTTTATCCTCCTCTCAACCTCATCGCCTCTCGTATATTTCAGCCAGTTTTCCATGGCCTGCACGACCTCTTTGGCGATCTTCTCTTTGGCTTTTTTGCATTCACATATATGCCTGAGACACTCTCTCTCTATCTTACACAAGCGGCACCTCTGATCACTGTATCCTTTCTTTCCGTCTCTGCCCACATTTCCACATCTCATTCTTGCCCACACTTCCTTATGCTCCCCTTTTATTCGCTTATCTTCCCAATAACCTTCTATTTCTATCCCGGTTTTCCTATCCCTGTACTCCTTACAATATGTTGACCTGTCCACTTTTGCCCAGTCCTGTTGTATTTCCTGATCTATTTTGATTCGCTCGCCTCTTTCCATCTTTCTTTCCATCCCACGTATGTTTCCCTCTCTTATTAAATGCCCTATGCATCCCTCTCCTACCATCTGCATTGCCTCATTTAATTCCGCTCCCCATTTCGACATATTTCCGTTTACAATTCCTCTCGCTTCTTCCCTCAGGCACTTCCTTGGCCATCTGTTTTCATCCATTTTCATAATTTCAAGGAGGTATTTTACAGCTCTTTTCCAAATCTCAATCCCTATTCCCCTACAACCCGCTTCCAACCTCCAAATGTAGTTTGGTGTGTTTCTGCTTAACCCCATCGTCATTTTAACATACCTCGCTTGCAATTTTTCCATCTGCTTCCGTTCTCTCCAACCCCAAATTTCGGCTCCATACATCATTCCACTTTTTCCTATGGTTTCCATCAGATATAATTAATATTTCTTAATATTTCTTAATATTTCTTAATATTTCTTAATATTTCTTAATATTTCTTAATATTTCTTAATATTTCTTAATATTTCTTAATATTTCTTAATATTTCTTAATATTTCTTAATATTTCTTAATATTCCTGTATTGCAAAATACAACCTCATAGTCCTCATAGCTTCAATAAATTCAGTTCTCCTCCCATTGTTTGCTTTCCGGACATTGATAGGGTAATGAGCGAGTAACTTTTTGCTGCGTGTTTCATATTTCCAAATTCTGCCCACAATTTTTCCGACCACCGTCGACGGCCCCGTAGAATTTTCTTCGCGGAACTTTAATATGTCAGTGATGCGTGATAATAGCGAGAAAAACGGACAGCAGCAAGTGTGAAAGTGTAGAGATGCAACCAGCCAGAGATCTGACGACGTGCACGCGAGAATTAAGCCGTTGCCACGTCGCGAGAGTTGACGTTGCAAAAAGCTGCCACTCTCAGCTGCCGGCGGTAAAAACAAAGGAATGAGCAGTGCCGAGAGAACCTGTGTGACTTACAACCGTTTAGTTCCGTCGTAAAAACGCCTTACAGTCGTGCGTCACTCTTCCTCGTCCCTCACACTGCATACGCGCGTCAGACTCCTCACTCGTACTTATACTTACTCGGAGGTGCACCAACCTCCGAGACGGGTCGGTACGATCCTTCACGTTTCATCTTATTCTGCTTCTCCCAACTCTCTTACCCCGCTACAGTTTTCTATTCCCTTCTTTCACTTCTTTTTGGCCGGTCGAACAATCGGCGATTCCCGTACGAGCTGCCCTGTCCGGTCTTAGGTGTTACGATATTTTTATTAGTCATTTCGACAAATTGGTTTCGAGCAGCGTAAGAGGATCTCGCTTATGTAGCGGAGCGTTTCGCTCTTTCAGACTTTATGTACATACATGTAAGTTACTACCTAGGGAAATATAGGGGAGACCGGGGCAAAACGGCCACCTCGACTAAAAATACAGATTGGGGGCAAATCTGGCACCGTCGTAACTTTCTTATAAACAACTTATTTCAGTTTTCTGGCGGTCCTTGAAAAGGGCGGAATAAAAGTCAAATTCTTCATGAAAAAAAAATATATGTAAATAAAGGAGAAGGGGGCAAAACGCGCACCAATTCTAAAAATGATAAGTTTCGCTTAATTTAATATTCATGATATGCCGACTTTTTTTATCAATAATAACACAAGAAATCGGAAAAATAAACGAAAATTGGGAACAATTTCTTTTATTGTTGTATCTAATCGGCACCGCAAAAATCGCATGAGTAGTTCAAGGATATATCATCCTCATTGGCTCCAGCACATGAACAGTGGGACCAATCCTAACAGGCGCTGCACTGAATCCAACCCTCGATAGACTCGAAATACAGTTCCCTGCAGAATATGCATGGAGCATCTTCTATTTTTTTTGTCTATTGTTGACTCTTTCCTTTCCTATTTTCCTGGATCTTCCTGGATTTTCCTGGATCCTGGATTGATCGACAGGCTGCCGCCTGTCGATCAATTGGTAACGATACAGTGATACAGTTAATACAACAGTTTTTTTTCTCTCTGTCTGTTTTATCTTCGCTTATATTTTTCTGTGGTAGGATGAGTCGTAGGATGATTATATATATATTTAAAAATCATGAACATTTTAACTTATTTTCCGCACTTTTCTTGTGCTTGAATAAGTCGTTTATAAGAAAGTTAAGACGACGCCCGTTTTGCCCCCAATACCTACTTTTTGTCGAGATGCCCGTTTTGCTCCGGTCTCCCCTATACCAGTAGCGTCGAGGTCCGTGTACGGTATGTGATTGCCAGAGTAAATGAATCCGCCATGCACCATGTGAATTTCCTTTATATCATTCATGTACAAGGAGGATATAAAACAAAACAAACGGCAATTATTAAATGAAAAATAAAGTTGAACTGTCGTATCGTATAGCATTAGTGATACCGAGCCGGGCGAGTCTGATCCTAATAAATATTGCAAACTTAACCGCAGGTAAGCTTTCCTCATAGCGGTAATCCAGCATCCACTACTTCGTATTACTTCATCTTAATGAGTGTTGAATGAGGGGATTGGATGAATAATTACAATTCATTTGAATTATTAAGGAAATTTAACATTAGAGAATAATGGGTCACGGTTCAAGCGACTAATATCAATGGAACGAGAATTGAGGGAGCTGCCATGAAAATTAATATTTTATCGTTTTGCATTTCAGAACGAGAAAATCGATTCAAACTTGTACTCTTTTTTCTATCTTTTAATTTTTCAGTAACTTCTGGAGGTATATTTCATTAAACTATTCAAACGTTCGCGTTTTTTTGACGATGTCTGTATTGCGAGCAATTCATTGTACTATAGCTTTTGACAAATTGTGTTTGCTCTGTGAAGCGTAAAATAGTTTTGACAAATTGCGTCTCTGCTGTGAGAAGCAGAAAAGTTGCTAGAAAGCTGCGTCTCTGTTGGGAACGATAGAATGGTTTTTGTCAAACGGTGTCTCTGCTATGAGATATAATTGTTTTAATGAAATTGGGTCAGTGCTGCAAGACTGACGGCAGATATCACTGTAAATCACGTAACTGTAAGAGCTAACACTGCACTTAGAAAAAATGATTGGATCAACTCCAAAACGGAAAAAAAGATTCGGGCCGGGGGATCCGAATTAATATTTTGTGGGTACTGCTAAAAGATCTGTTAGTCTAACTATTTTGATGATTTCACCAAATTATTTTTAAGGCATTAAATATTTTGATCCAGAGCCATACGATGCTTGACACGCATCCGACACCCGGCAAATCGATTATATACATAATCCTGGAATAATCCTGGAAATACTCTCTTCTACGAACTTTCGGGCATTACTCTTATAAGAATCAGAACACAGGAACTATCTAGAAGATTCACTGAGATGCAAATATAGAATATAAAACGGCTTTGTATACAACTCGAATAAAATGTACCACGTAGATTTAAATATCCCATACATACAACATACCAACAATTAGACATAATGAACAATGAAATAAACAACTGAACATTTACTCTTACAAATCAGTAAGAGTTCCATTCACGAAAGCTATGAAACGCCAAAATAACCTTGCAATATTCGTGGCTGAAGGACTACGGTCGATGGCCAATCGCTAATATGCAATATAGGTGAGAAGAGAAAAATTTGTTACATGTTATGTATTGTTAATAAACTCAATACTACTACTTCTAGTATTTTGTTCTACCAACTAAATATTCATTTGAACGTCTTTGCTGAATATGTATTTGATTCAACCGTTTTTTTATCAGTATTATGGGAAGCATATTTTGTACTGCAATTTAAGTACACTTTTGCTTGGGTTGCTACTTAGCTAAGATAATTTTTTTTCTTTTCATCAGATACTTTTTTTATTTTTGTGAAATTACCTTCTCTTGTAAACTTCCGACTGCCCGCAAGGTAAAAAGATGAGAGTTATGCGTTTCACTGCTATGAACTGATCGCGGTGATTTCCGTTTGGCGCTATGTTCTCGAGAACGGCAAAAAAATTACTCAATGAAATATAGCAGCACACCGATATCGTAATCGATGGCGATTTTTTTCCAAAAATAACTCGCTGAACTATAAATCCAAAGAGATATGGCATGTTTATAACAGACATAGATTGTCAGATTCAGTATCTGCTGTTTACCATGTACCGTAATCGATAGCGATTTTTTTTTTTCCAAAAATAACTCGATGATCTATAAACCCAAAGATATATGGCATTTATACAACACACATAAATTGTCCATATCAAGATGAAACATCATAATTCAGTATCTGCTATTTACCATGTAGTCTATCTGCTCTCTTCACTGAGAGAAGGATCTAGTAAATATAACTATATCACTTGCGAGATATTACCATAGCACATAGGAGTAGGGAACTAGGGTGCCATCTATGGTAGGAAGCACCGGATTTGTAAGAATTTTTCGTAGATATTATGGTAAAATTTCTTGGAAAATCTAAGACTTTCCGCCATAGGTGGCGCTTTAGTGCCCCACTATTATGTGTTATGGTAATTTTTTTTAGATGATCGGTAATTTTCTTAGATGATCGGTAATTTTCTTAGATGATCGATAGTTTTTACTAGATCCTTCTCTCGGTGTTCTATCTGCTATGTCTGCGTTCAACTCAAACCAAGTATAGTGTAATCTCAACTGCCAATGTGATATATGTCTACGGTGTATGCGTTATTTTACCTTGGCAATTCATGACATTATGACACAACTTCACACCAAAGCAAATGGGTTGAGAAAGTCGAGAGTTGCCATTTAAGCAGTATCAACTGATGCACACATTTTTTTAAATTACTGCAGCCATTTCAACATGTGTGAATATTGATCCATTAATATAGGCGGTCATAAAACATTGACAAATGAAAGCGTGAAAACGCTTGATATGAACATTAGCTGTATGAAAGTTCACGTAATAACCGGAAGAATACCCTTACGGTTATTACGTTAAGGAAGACGTCTCCGGTCTGGAGTAAAAACAGTGAATATAGAATTACACAGAAATAATTAAAATTTGTTGTTGCAATCATAATTAACCGAAAGGCATTGTCGCAGTAGTAGTAATTGTATTTATTGGTAATATTTTGCATGGTACGGACATTGATCCATTTAGAAGATTATTTACAGTATATATCTCTATTGCCAACGGCCAATAAACCTACCCACTGTCCTCAGCCCCTGATTAGCTTGTTTTTGTACGGGTGCGTTTTTTTCGGTGAGAAAGAATTCTTCTAAGCTTGCTTCCTCATAGCTTCATCCATAGCTTTGTTGTCATGAAAAAGAAAAATTAGAGATTTTAATAAAAACTTGTTCAGAATGTTCCAAAACATAATCATATTTAGAAATCATGGCCCGGGTGCGTGTGCGTGCGCGTGTGTGTGTGCTTGATCTATCGAGAAAGCAAAATGCTTTCACGGGTCTAACACGCACTCACGCACTCACGCACTCACGCACTCACGCACTCACGCACTCACGCACTCACGCACTCACGCACTCACGCACTCACGCACTCACGCACTCACGCACTCACGCACTCACGCACTCACGCACTCACGCACTCACGCACTCACGCACTCACGCACTCACGCACTCACGCACTCACGCACTCACGCACTCACGCACTCACGCACTCACGCACTCACGATACATCCTCTATGGGGACGCAAAAGCTATTTTTTTAAAGGCTATCATGTGCGCAGATATTTCAAAATACTTCCATAGGCCTTTGCAGTCGAAATCTCAGGTACATTAGTCTTTGCAGTCGAAAGATACTCAGCGGTACAGACGCCTGGGGAACCAAAATAAATGTCCGAACCCTTCGCAGTTGAAAATGACTGCGTAGATCAATTTTCTTGTTTCAATCTGCATAATTAACTAAATATATGATATGCAGACTAATTTTAAAAAAAATATAAGTAATTAAAACCAAAATTTGTTCAATCCTTAAATATACAGTCACGAAAGGCAATTTTAATAGGCACTTTCCTCTAAAGAGTGAGTGCCTAAAAAGTGGCCCATTGTGCCCCACTCTCCCATATGTTAAACCGAAGTCCTTATCCACGTACCGGGATATACTCATTGCGGCCCATTTCAACGTGAGGCACATTGCGAGTTCGCCGATTCTCGCGCCGTCACCGGTATACCACTAAGCGAAGCCGCCTAGACGCCGAATTTTTGCGTGGCACCCAGCCAATAACCGACGTTGCATGAGTTGCCGAACGTGCGATGCAGTCGGAGGCCGCGGAAGACCCATATCCATGCGCGGGCCCACAACAGCCATTGCATGCATCCTTCGCGCTTTCGACGCTTGCACATAGGTATAACACCGCCTCTACGACGAGGTGCCGGGGCTCTCGATCCCCCTGGGGCTCTGAGAGATGGAATGGCGTATTTATTTACCGGTGGATATAGCGGCAGCGACGGCGTTCGGGGGGGCTGCGCTCGTAACTCGTTCTCGGCGTAACGCCGACGAGGCCGCCGATGCTGCTACGCCGTCTTCCCGTGAGCGCAGAAGAGAAAAGATAGAAAGAAAAAGAGAAAAGAAAGAGCGGCGTCCGTGCGGTAATGGCGATTTTATGTTGCGCCGGGTGGCCTCCTCAGGCGCGCTCCCGCAATGCGGTTTTTTTTCCTTCGTATTATAGTTGGTGGTGGAAAAAAAAAAAAAAAAAAATACGGATTGCAAAACTTTTAGAGACACAGGCGCGAGAGCGAGACGATAGGACGAGCGGAGAGCGTGCATGTGTGGGCGCGGCCTACAGCACGTCCTGAAACTCTCTTGCCTTGCCACCCTCTCGATTATCTCTGGGGAGCTACTATCCGCGTTCCCCTGCGATGCTACTGGGGGTCACCAGCATACGTAGGGGATAAAAGGGGATCGCATTGTTGTTGTTTTTTTTTTTCAGTATTCCCTAAAGACTCGAAATGGCGTTCGAAAATAATTGAGGATATTTCGTATATCTCGAGATGACCGACATCTCGAGGTGACATCATCGTACTGTGGCCATCGAGGTTCAAAATACTGTAACGGTCTCTTGATCGGAAGGGATCCAAGGAACAACCCAAGCTACCGGTGTTGAATTTCGATGAGCTTGCACAACGAGATGTACAGAAGAGGACGAAACGTTACGGCGAACCATTGCCAAAGGGCATGCAGTTCATTCAATTGTCACGGAAAGATTATGGACTTTGTGCTCTCGTCGCACATTCTCATGGTCTCAGATTTGAAAATGTTTACGTCGAGTGGAAAATTGTTACCTGCGTATGTCGAATGAGCGTATGTGGGTGTGTCCGTGTGACTAGTGTATACGTGTACACGCACGCGCCTTGGTTCGGAATCCAGTTAGTTTATCTATTATACTATCTATTTTTTTTTAACAAGAGAAACCGAATGTATAGCCTTATAAAATTGTGTGGATGCTAGTGGTGAGCGAGTCTATAAGCCTTCAGGTACCGACTTTTTGCCAATCGCAAGCGGCAATGCTTTCTTTTAAGCCCAAAAACGTTACGAGTGTTTGTAATAAATTTTCTTCTGTGTTATCAAAAAACAAACCTTCAAGTTACGTCGGTGAATTTTTTCGGATTTTTTTTTTTTAGCACGTTGACTTGTTACTCGAATCGGTCAAAGGTTGCGTCCTGGCAAAGTCCGGTGTCTCGCTGAGCGAGAGACCGGCACGTGAAGGGATAAACATCACCGTTGAGTATTTCACGACGAAGGCTCCAATAATGCGATGTGTGAATTAGTGTGGCGATATTAATGAATATCCGCGTCTCGGGGTGATAGTTCGTCATATCACCCCGAAACTGTGGGTGATAAGGCGATAGTATTATTAGTCATTAAAAGTGCTCAGAAATCACATATACAGAGTAAAAAGTAATTTCGTACAATCGGAACGCCAAATTGCGTAAAAATAATGTTGTTAAATGAGTTAAAGATAAACGTTTTTGTCACTTACTTGAATATACGAACCTGTCCTTTTATTTCCTGTGTCATTGACAATTTTAGTTTGTACTTTTTTAGTTTTGTTTGCAAAACTAGAAAATTAAGAAATAAAAAATTGTGTACGTTTGTGGACAATAAGTTGTTGTAAAAAGCACAAACTTTTTTTTTACTGTGTGGTAGGATGATCATGTCGTGTCATAACCACTTTAAGTACATTAGTTCAAGCATTCACTTCTTCAAATATGTTTGCACACGGATCAAAAAAAAAATCTGTGCATGCCCGGATATGAAGCCATATTCCGCGGCATGGCCGGGTTATACCCCCAGAAAAATCATTTATTTGATGTGCACCCGCAAATAAATATTTAATTAATTTAAATAAATATTTACTTAATTTAAATAAATATTTAATCGATTTAAATAAATATTTACTTAATTTGAATAAATATTTAAACGAAATAAGTATTTATGCGCGGAGCGCCCGTCAAATAAATTGTTTTTCTGGGTCTACGGCTGGCAAGCGCGTTCTCCGACGCCCGCGGGACTTCAAATCTCGCCGCGAGTGCCATAGTACTGTGCACATAAATAAAATGCCTACAAGTGTCATTCGTTAGTGTTTAAAAGAGATATAGCAAGTGGTCGCATCACTCGAAATTATACTGTCGCGTATTGGGTAAAATCACACATCAATTAACGCAGTAACAAGTAAGTACAAAATATGTCATATACTTTCCACAAAAAGATTCATATAGAACATTTCGACATATATATCTCACATGTATGTCGGATATAGGGGAGAGCGGGGCAAAATGGCACAGCGGAGCAAAACGGGATAATGAGACAAAACGCAATTTTTTAATAACTTTTGGATGGTGGCGATGGTGGTCCGTGGGGCAAAACGGGGTTGAAAATCCGGATGTATGATTGGGACAAAATGGGGCATCCAAAAATTATTGGAAAATGGAGTTTTGCCGTCACTGTCCCGTTTTGCCCCACTGTTCCATTTAGCCCCGCTCTACTATGCGCATGGATATATAAGAAATATATGTCATACATATTTCTTATATAATTATGCTACATAATTGCCAAAAAGTTTGATATGTCGGGAATATTCGGCATATATTTCTGCCTATATTCCTCCTTTCCGCGTAGGGCATATGAGCAAAATGATTCTATAAAAAGCTAGACTGGTCTCGCGATTCGAAAATACATAATTCGTCGAAAGGGATGCGTTTAGAGCCGTAGACGTTCAGAGGTTTAATGTGGTGTTGAAATCTCCCATTATCCGACGATAAGAGCCACTTTTCTCTCTTCAACACGTGTTTGAAGAGTGGAAGAACGGATGAAAAATTAAGCGGACTCCGGTGAGTAGAATATTAAACGGCAAAGGTTATAGCAGCACCTATCGAAAAATTATCTGGAGTTTCAAGAAGATTCTCGGCTTGGTAATTACAGGACCATGCTGCACGGCCCCACAGGCGATAGAGCGAGGCGCCGTTTTCTAGATTGCTTGTCAGACCTTCGCCCTCGTTTGTACACACGGATGAAGAGATGGACGCACGCCCGATTTCGTCGACCCATCTAATTCTCCAAATTCGCTGGTCCAATATTATATACCTACATAATAGTTACTGTCGACTTCACGCTCGGGTATTGACGAGATGGAAGGAAGCGCTATAATCGTTACGCTCTTATACATTCTTACACGACAATACTAAGAATGTTGATGACGTTATGTGGGCATCGCATTAACCCTCTCGCGATCCGAACCACGAGAAATATAGGTGTGAAAAAAGTGGAGGCGCACATGTAGTTGAGCTTGAGACTCAGGTGAAAGGCGTGATTCGCCGAGCACGAAACACACGCGCGCCATGCTGTAAAGTAGCCAGAGTGGTCGAATCATGAGAAGGTCAATATGTTAAGTTTCATTGACCATTTGTCTCAGCCTAAACATATTGGCATACAGTCGAACCCCGTTTATCCGAGGCAATATGGGGTGAACGTACGTCGGATAAGTGAAATCTCAGATAACACGGATAACATACTCAATTCAAACTTGTACTACTATTATATAATTTTTTAAATAACACACCATATAGATATTTACTTTACTAGTTAATTTAGTTATTTTTTAAAATATAATTATAATTCAGTTAATTTTAACATTAACTCTATATAAACATAAACCATTGACTCTAAAATTGGAATCTTTGTATTTGCAGCTCGCAATATAAAGTCGCAGCAAACTTGTACAAGTTTAAGGGCGTATACAACGAAGTGGCCTTTACGGACTACTCCGCTCGTGGGCATTGCTGCTTTATGCGTCTTATCCGAGTTTTCCGTATTACCCGGGCTTACACCGCGGCTAGCGCGGAGGGCTCGGATGAGTTGAGTGCTTCGGATAAGGCAGAGGCTCGGTTGATCGAAGGTCGGATAAGCGAGGTTCTACTGTATGTGCACAAAGTTCCTATCTGTACTCGTCAGAATCAGACGCTTCTGGGCAAGGTTTGATTTACAATTTCACATAAAACGACCAGTGGCTGCCAATTCGATTTTCAGCTGCAATATGTTACCCAAATATCCCAGGAGAAATTTTCTGACCGGTAATTGAAAAGAAAATACGATCATTTCGGATAATCGATATTTCACAATGCAACTGCGTCTGTATATATATATTTTTTTTATTTCCACATGAAATTTGCCCTGCACACTCAGGTAACAATTTTAATGAACGTGCATATCATTATTTTCATACAGATGTGTAAAAAAATCACTCAACCACAATGATTTCCCCTCCGCTCGAGTCATACGGCTGAGCTATATTTGCATAAAAGCTTTCCAGTCTCTGGTATATCGAGTGACGTATAATTCACGAATGTGTATACCGGCCATTAGATAACTGTTGGTATGTTAAAAATTGGGGAACGATCGTAAAAATCCAATGAATTTACCGCGTTTTTTCATGCCCCGTGAATTTCAAAATGTTCTAAAGATTGTTTCTAAAATTGATGACATGGGAGTTTCGACGGCAAAAGAGAACCTACAAGCAAACAATTACTTGTCGCGTGCGTGTGAATGTACATGCAACGGACGTTAATGTGTAGTACACGTGGCCAAGCAGGAAAGGGATAGGCGGCGAAGGGGTACGCATATGGAGTATATGGAGTATAGGGGAGCATAGACTAAAGAAGGGCATCCGAGCCTGCCGACTCGTTCCCGGCACGTTCGCGAAAAGAAAAACGAAGAAGCGACGGGCGATTAAATTTCCTTTCGCGAGGTGCGGGTTTATACTACCAGCGGTATATGTGTATATATATATATATATGCTAGCAAAGCGTATATTATACGTGTAGAGCAGCAAGAGGCTGCTGATGGTACAGCTCGTATGCAGTGGCGGGTCTTTGCCGCCTGCGCGACGGTGGATGAGAAAGCGGCTTGTTGGTTGTCGAGGATGAGAAAGAAAGATAGGACGAAGGCTTAGTTTGCAGTCTATAAAATACCGTAAAGCCGTAACATGCTTTCATATAAGGTGACTTGCGCCACGGCTCGGGTTTCCTAGCTTCCGAACTCCAGCTCTCGCGTTGCGTTTTGCAACAGGAAGAGGGAGGGTGCGAAAGGGAACTCTTAGCCCCGGCTGTATTGATACGCGGTAGTCGCAGAGTATTTTTCGAAATAGTTATTTTTATATACCGCGGGCAGGTACTTTGGATTCGAGATGGTTTTCTTATACTCATCCCTATTTTTTCCCTTTCTCGATGGTACGTTTTTGCCCTGCAACACTGTCTATCGTTGTCTGTAGCGCTCTGGCCAGAAACTATGAAGCATTGTTCCGTTTTCTCGTTTACGTTTCTTTTCGCCAATTACGATATATGGACAAATATTCTCTATAGGGGAAGGCGGGGCAAAATGGCACACCGGGGCAAAACGGGATGATGGGACAAAACGCAATTCCCCAATAACTTTGAGATGGTGGCGATGGTGGTACGTGGGGCAAAACGGGTTTAAAAATCCGGATGTATCGTTGGGACAAAATGGGGCATCCAAAAATGATTGGAAAATTGACTTTTGCCCGCACAGTCCCGTTTTGCCCCGCTGTGCCATTTTGCCCCGGTCTCCCCTAGTCACCGGGATTTACGTAGCTTTTTTATTTCTGACGTTCCTTCTACTATGATCAAGCTTTAGGCATCAGAGTCGCCACTCGGTAAGAAGCATCTTGTCAGCACACATCTTTCTAAACGCATTTATATTCACCGGGATGAGATACGGTCGATAGCTAATTCTAATAGCTTAATTCACCGCGAGACTCATTTAAAATAGAAATCCGGTTCGCACAACGCATTTCGGTGAATTTATACCCGAACTGCATAAGCCCTTGGCAAAGTTTTCCATTGAGCGTTTAATGGTAATGAATGGTATCGAAGGGTAATCAGTGGGATCCTTATGGAAATTGATGGGGAAAATTGAAACGGTACTTTCTATCATTTATTCTTAATGAGACGCCACTGGCAAATCAGTGAAAAATGTTCAGTGGTACATTTCCCATTCGTTCCCAATAGGAGACCAATGGGAATTTCCTGGGAATAGTCAACTGGTACTTTTTCCAATGGAAGTTCAATTCCAAATGACTGGGAAAATTCAAGTGCTACTTTTTCCGATTCGTTATTAATGGGAGTTTAATTCCAAATGACGGGGATAATCCAAGTGGTCCTTTTTCCATTCGTTATTAATGGTAGTCCATTGGAGCATAACTGGGTCAGCTGAAATGGTATTACTTATCATTCGGAATAAATGAGAACTGAATCGAATGGTAAAAAGCCAGAGAATCTTTAATGGCACTTATAACTATTTATAATTCACGAGGAACGAGAATCGAGTCGTTAAACACTAGAGAATCACGTGGGTGAGTAGGAACTTTCCCTCGAATGGTATAAACGATAATGAATTGCAGATACGTGAGTTCACGATAGTAGCGGTCAACTTAGGGATCGAAATTATTTATGAATAATAGGAGACATTTTTCGGTAACATTACAGCCTTTTTGATTTATTATATATTTAGACAGTGTAGAAACGTGGATAATTATATATAGTCTGTTTTTCGGCGAATAAGAATGCCAGCGGGATAAAAATACCATACAACAAATGGGAAACTGAATGGCATATTGAGTGGTATATTATATGTTAGTACAAGTGGGAACATTGGCAAAACCTCATTTTGCCAATGTTCCACCTTTAACAAATAGTTAATGATAATGAATGGGATTTTCGATGGTAATTTATGGGAGACTTAGCCAAGGGAGGACGCGAGGCGGGAACCTTTTCGTCGAACGCTCGAGAAAATTTGTCTCATACACATAGGAAAAAAAATGTTACGTGAAAAAGAAATATTAAAATATAAACAATTTAACATTTTTATTAAAATAAAGTTTTGCATCCCTCAATATACAACGAAATAATCTGAACGTTAGATCATCAGAGAGGATGAACGATTTAATACAAAATTCAATACTACGTTTTATATTTAGCAGACACAGTAAATTGGTCAGCCATTCAGTCTCCTCGAAAAGTTATTGTGTTTTTTTAATGGGGTAGACCGACAGATCGACTAGTAGAAATGTGAAAATGCTTTTTAGCATTCGAGGACGTTCACTGAGAAAAGAATCGAATAAAAATCTCTTTATCGCTTGAAAAAAATTACCATAGCACATAGTAAGACGGAACTATAGCACCAGCTATAGCTGAAAGTGGAGGATTCAGAATTTTTTGAAGACATTATGGTAACAAATTCTTGGAAAATCTTTCACTTTTTGCCATAAGTGGCGAGCTAATAGTGTACTACCATGGGCTATGGAATTTTTTTTTTTACGATTGGTAATTTTCTTATGTCCTTTTCTGAGTGTGTAAAACAAGTTCCTTGGCCAAAATCTTATGTTACAAATTTACAAATTTTATGTTTTGTTGAATCTCTTTCCTCTTATTACATACTTGGTATGCGATCAGAAACTAAAAAAAGCTGCAAAGTAATTTGCACCTGGCTTCATCGTTTCTCACAATTTTGTCAATTTTTCTCGATGATAAAGTTTACTGTTCCATTTTTGGCTTCCTCATAGAAGAAGCTACGGGCAAAATTATGAGAAACGAGACAGTCATAAGCATTACTTTTCAGCTTTATTCATAACATTAACAAACTTCTACATGTTATTGCATAAAATCACTAACTAAAATTTGCATAATTCGTCGTTTTGACGCCGTGTCTCATGTGTCCTCACTGATGACGAATCTCTAAGTCATTTTGAGGGAAATGAATGCAGTTTTTCCGAGTTACTCTATTTACTCTTCCAGCAGGAAACGTGTCGATTAACTTTATTCGAAGCCGACGAAAAGCACTGAAATAGATGCGGAATGGAGAAGTGCGCTGAAATCTCTTAATAGCACATCCCTCTATACTCTCAACCACTCAACCGTCCGCTCTCTCCCGCATCAGCTTACCTCCCGACTCGTTTTCCTTATTACCGGCTATCGAGGGGCACTTCGCTCTATCGGTCCCATTGACCGTTGAAAACGGACTATTTTAAGAAGTCGCTCGGCGTATTTAGGACTATCGAGGAGTACCTCAGAATATAACTCACCACGGAAAATATCTCGAACGCCCGACTCTCAGAGTCTTGTCGCGAGACATCGATATATATTCCTGCCTATATACAATATATTGATTCTGGCAAGGATACGACAACGGGAGAGGCTTGACACTAGCGATAAGCCCTGCAACCAGTCTTTTCGCGAAGAC
Organism: Exephanes ischioxanthus; assembly: GCA_958510785.1. NCBI lineage: Eukaryota > Metazoa > Arthropoda > Insecta > Hymenoptera > Ichneumonidae > Exephanes > Exephanes ischioxanthus. The sequence goes on from OY294024.1 coordinate 5,504,935, forward strand.
GTACGGGTATTCAGGAATATTGACGTGTACGGGATGAAGCGAAGAGTGCCCGCGGGAAGAGACGAGACCAGATATTTCTGAGGGCTCCGATACCCGCATGTATCGTGGAGAAAAAAAAACAACGCTCCGAAGGAACGAAAAGAAGCAGGAAGATAGAATTGAATAGTGAAAGACGAGTAGCTCACATGTAGATATAAGACAAATGATCCCCAGTATAAAAGCTTCTGACTCCTTCCTCCGAGCTATGCATGCTGCGCATGTACTCTCACGAGTGGGCGTTCGTATAATTTTCAGCGGGACGCCCGGCGACAGCGCTTGCTAATAATTGGCTCTTTAATCATCCCATGTAGGTTTTGCCGATGGAACGGACGTGGCCGATGGTCGGGCTAGTGTTGACGTGGCGATTGTCGAATCCCGAACGCTCGGCCAATGTTCGGCCAAGTATTGGCTCGCCAATGGTTGGTTTGATCATTGGTGGCCAATGCTCGGCCGCGTTCGACTCGCCAATTGTTGGTTAGTCGATTTGAGGCCAATGTTCGGCCGAGTATTTGCTCACCATCGGTTGGTTTAACCATTGGCGGCCAATGCTTAGTCAAGTATTGACTCGCCAATTGTTGGGTTGTCGATTTGAGGCCAGTGTTCGGCCGAGTATGAATTCACCAAACATTGATTTTCCGATTTTAGGCGAATATTCAGCCGAATACCGATTTACCAATCGTTGGTCGGTTGATGCATGATCTCAAGATTCATTGGTGTGCCAATTTCAGGCCAATGTTCGACCGAATATCGAGTCGACAATCATTGGTTTACCGATATGACGCCTACATTGGACCATCAATCATCGACTTTAGCCGCTAGATGGCGTTAACCCAAGTTGTTTCTCGCAAGCGAAAGTGTACCCGAGCGTCAATATAAGAGCATGCGAAATGACAAATTTTTTAACAGCTCAATAAATGCATTGACATACCAATATACAATATGTATTGCCAATACATTGAATGAGTATGGTCGCTTTGAGAATTCTCACAGGATTAAATATATAAAATATAATCTCTTGCAGACATGCGAAGCATGAAAAAAGGGGTATTCTAACTTTTACAATATAAAAAAGTATTCCTTTAAAACCACTCTCGCCCTATATATGTAACCTATAGAGGGCCGACATCGACAACCAATTATCGGCCGATCCTCTTGATCGACCTTGGGGCCAATGTTGGGTGCCAATATTGGCCCCAAGTACTTATCATCCAAGGCTCCCTCGATGATTGGGCCAAGCCCGCATGCCAATGTTGGCAACATCGGTACCAAGCTTCACCCAACCATTGGCCACGTTCGATCACCCTTCATGGGATGCTAGCTGTTGAAATACCAGAGGAATTATCGTTTGTTTTTGGCCCTCTGTTATACCAGCCTGCTATCCTGCGCGGGTCTCATTTAATAATAGAATCACCTGCATCCTCGTACGCGTATTCCATGGATATTCTGAATATTTGAAATTGATCGGAGCATTCTCAATCGTATAGCCGATTCGTTCAATCAGCGGGAAACCACACAGACGCAAACAGAAAAAAAATATTTAAAAAAAAATGTTTTGAAATAAAAATGGTAAAACACAGATCGCCGGATTTTTACGTGTACCCGTCGAGTCGGTGATTGGACGTATACGATTTTATTACACGAAACCCCTCTGTGTAGAACACCCGGCGACAGTTTGCCGAATCGCCAAAGCTTGTTTATAGTTTCGGAAAGTCGGGCTGGTCTGCATCGTTCAAAAAATTCATTAGCTTGCAAATTGAAAGGCGCGGTTTGGCATATCTATTTAAAAAATCACGACTCGATCGCCCCAGCTCTCCGAAACGCGATCTGTCGGCAGCATAAAAACTTTCACAGTTTGGACATCAATTTCTTTCGACATATTAGACATGACATTTATAACTTCCTCCACATGACGATTGATGACAGATTGGGGGAGAGTGTGTCATAATGGACCAGTTATCATTTCAGTATATTTGTGCTATTTTTAACCCCCGAATTCCCGAAGGGCAAAATACAGGAGTTATGAGCATTATCGTCATCGTAACTTTCGGTACTTTCTTTATATCCAGATATCTTTTTTTACATCATGACTTACGTCTTTTTCCAAGTTTTGTTATGATTGCGTGCGAATTTAGAGATAAAGACTTTTAGAAAAAAAGTGTTTGTCTATATCGACATGTCAGTGAGATAGGGCGTCATTATTTGTCTGCTCATCGAGTACTGTCGTTAATTTCACAAAGTCTCAATGCACACTCACCCTAGCAGTGTACGTTTGACGACGGATCAGCCGACGGATCAGCCGACCGTTTTACCTATTGTTATTAGTGATATCAATATTTAGTGCAAAGTTGTCGGCGAAAATGATTCGATACGGTGTATACAGTAATATACGGTGCGATAATCAACCATCACATTTTTTATTTTTTAGTTTTATGAACTTGGGGTAAAAGTGGTGAATATGGACACGTTTCCTACTTTGGTGGAAGAAATAGGTTGCCGAACTCACTCTTTATAAAGGTCTGGCAAATGAAATATTTTAATGATTTTTTCCCCCCAGACGTTGCACGATGGTCCATCTCGCTTTTTTCGCATGCTTGGTAATTTGGACCATACGGTTCGACTAATAAATTAACGTTACCTACGAATATTTCGATAAGGCTCCGGGCACTGAGAATCGAATTGAAGTTTTTTCAGAACTTCAAGTTTTTATTAAGACAATTTCTCTATTGAAACAGGGTAACCCAATGGTGATCCACATTACCGAACTATGAAAATCAGTATAACTCATGTTATATTTTTTAATCTCATCAGAAGCAAGGTTTAACACTTAAAATATCTCAATGGTATCAATATAAGTGAACGAAGTTTTAGATTTTTTTATAAAATATTTTATAGAATATTTGCTTCGTTTAATTCCTTCAGTTATACGACCGTCGCTATGACAATCACTGAATATAACCATTCAGTGACTGATTACGCGCAGTTAATTATTAACGGCGTGATGACTATTATTTTACTATATGATCTTATTTTTTACTATATGATGTTATTTTTTACTATATGATGTTATATCTTCTTATGGTGACTTGGCTATTATTTTCATGTGCGTGGTGATGATTTTGATTGCCAAATATTTATGATTTTTTTGGCAAGTTGCATCAGTGAATTTTTACGAAAATGGACATGTATTGTCAATTTAGTGTGCAGTCGTTGGTGACAATGATTTTGATCATAAATGGGTTTACTGCAAGTTGGTAAATTCAGAAAATAAGGCATACAATAATCATTCGTATACATAGTGCAATCGATAGCCTCCTGCAATTATTGGTTCCATTACTAATTATTGAATTTAAAAAAGTATCGTAGCAGGTTTTGAATAGTACTTTGCGATACTAGTACGGAAAAGCGATGTTTCGATGAAGGTTGTGAAGTTGGCTGCACGAGCCGGATCGAGAGCTACAACGGCACGAGGCGAGGCCGAGTGATGCTTGTAGCTCGAGAGGAGGCGAGTGCTGCCTACTTCCCAACCGCCGTCGGGAGACCGCTTTTTCGTACAAGTATCGCATACTACTTTTTGTGACAAGTGCACGAAAATTCCCGCTTTTCGTGCTTGTAAAGTGCGTTCGGAAAAATAACTACAGTGCCAGATAAGTGTGCGCGAAAAGTAACTGGAGTGTTAAAAAAGTGTGCGCAAAAGTAGCTAGAGTGTGAAAAATGTGTGCGAAAAGGAACTAGCGTGTGAAAAAAGTGTAAAATGAGTATCTACAGCACTTTTCGCGCATCCTCTGCTAGAAAGCGCCACTTTCGCCACACTTTACAGGCACGAAAAGCGGGACTTTTCGTGTACGTGTTACAAATTTTTTTAAATTATTAATCGTATATTTCAGCCAGAGTAATTTCAGACCATAGCCGAAGTTCAAACTTAACATTTTTCATATTTCATGGGATGGGTTAATTTTGCCATATCAACTATGCTGTGCGGTCCATTTTGCCCTATTCCCCCAATATTCCATATATATTAGCTGAGCTATGTTTAGGAAACTAGATTGTCACAATGGGGCGGAAGTTTGAGGTTTTTAAAAATCTAATTATATTTCAGATCGACTCCATATTGCTCAACAATGTTGCCCCACTTTCCTCTATCTGTTCGGTATGATATGCCTATACCTATATGCAGGTAGATATCGTCAGCCCTCGGTTATTCTCTCGTTCGCACGATCGATCCTAGAATCGACTGCGCGCTGCATAAATCCTGAATGCGGACAGACCCCGCCATTAGATCCGCCCATCTCAATCACTGACGCACCGAGAGTCATAAATTTCTTGCCACAGTTCAGGTAATAGGGAAAGGAGAGACGTGAGGAATATGTGTACAGCGATAGAGGAAAAGCAGAAGAGTAATTTAAAGCTCGAGACGGTGGAGAATTTGATGAATTTTACTGGAACATTCCCCAGAATTAGCATATATAATTGAATGACGCATTGGGCTCGTTCACTCTGAACATTTACGGTAGTCCTTGCGAATAGTGCTCATTTCGCATAATTTTCAGAGAAATGAGAGGGAATTACATACACTTCTGGTATAAAAATGATATGAAAATCTGAAAAAAAACTCAAGTATATTGAATGTGCTGAAACGATTAGTTTTCCATAATAATAATTCCAAATTGTTATTAACAAATTTATGAAAAATATAATTATTCAACAAGTCTCCCGGAAACCTCACTTTTTTATTGAAAATGATTCCTTCACTTTTCTGAAGGTATACATTTTTTCAAATTTTTTAATTCACTTTAATTTTTTTATGGGAAAAATGTGTAGACAGTTAGAAAATGTCGCAAGGACTACCTTAGAGCATGCTTACAAAAGTAATGAAAATTGATTAATTAACGTTGGATAAACCATTAATTCGAATAACCTCCCACTGGAATTAACCAAGGTGTAAATACAATGTTCTGTTGAACAGAGTTTCATGTACTCTGCACGAAACCGTGTTCTTTCCATGCATTAAGTGTGAAGAATCAGGTACACTGGCGCGAAGATCTTTTCCTAGGAAAAAAATATTTTTAAGTGATTTTTAAATGTCGTGTCACACTATATACGTACAACATTTCGCGTACGTTTCGTGTTCCCTTGGATTTCGATTTTCGTATACCAACCTAGTGTGCAGTGAATGTCGGCTGGCGCGGTTGAAACCGGTACACCGAGAAGAACATCGGCGGCTTTTTGTATTTCACTTTTCTCTCTCTCATTCGCTCCGTCGCGAAGGTACGAAAGAGAAAGAGAGCAGGGTGAATTCGCCCGGACTTGCTGGGTTAAACGGGGTAGATACGAGGGGGGGCTGAGAGGAGGGTGCAAAACCTTGGTAGCACGAGCGCCCACTGAGGCAGTGATCGAGCGGTCGCGACTTAATGAAACTCTTAAGTGCCGACTATTAATATGGCTTCCGAGTTCTACGAGGTAGGTAGAAGTTCCAGCGTTGAACCGTGTGTATAGTAGTACTATGCCGAGGCAAACGAGCTGATGGAGCGGTGGGAGGTAAAAGCGAGCCTGAAAGCCGGCGAGTAAGAGAGATAAAACATTATAGAAGTATGAGGGAGACAGCTCTCAACGTACCTATATAAAGTGTTACACAGTATGATTACACACGAGCGAGATTTTGCGGATGAGAGGCAAAGAGCGAGGGCATTGGAACGCGGGGAAGCGGTGAGAGATCCCGAACAGCAGGGCGTCGAATGAAATTCCCGGCACTATTCGGGAACACCGACGTACAACGACTATATGTTATTTCGGCAATCGGCGAGCTAATAACCGAGCGCCTACAAATCATGCGTAAAATAATAGTTGGCGTTTATTGGCTTATCACTGTCCGGGCACGGTCGAGTGCGGTCGGAACTCGTGCGGAATCGCCCACGGTACCGCAGCCTTGTTGACTTTTTTTGTGAACCGTAGCACGGTGCCGAGTGTAAATTTAGTACGTATTTTCGGGCATTTAGAGTAAAGTACGTTCACACATGCGAAATGCTTATGTTATACGATCGAGTATATAATCAACTAGAGAGATAATAATAATTGGTTTTTCATCGCGAATTCATTGTACTCTCTTGGAGCCGCGCCGTAATATCCGAGTTGAGCAAATGAGAGTCCTAACGACCGGTGGACAATACAAGTTGGGAACTAATTATAGTATAACAACCCGTAGCTTAAAGATAAACTTATTTTTGGGTGAAAACTTTTATTATCCCTGTTTACTCTACAATCCTTCATAGTAGGATAGGCCCAAAAAATAGTATAGTCCAATCAAGGATGTGTTTATACTTCACGAAGAACATACTCCGTAATCTCATGGATTATACTTATCTCGATGTAACATATTCTCGATTATATTATTAATTTTCTTAACTCAAAAACATTTTGTTCTAGAAAGAATTAAATATACATATATACATTTACTCACTTTGAGAAAACGATATTTTATCGAAACAGTCGTATTCCCTGGCGGATCAAATGTTACAATGTTTTAAACTGAGCCTAAACCTCCTATCCGGAAGTCTTTCATCCGGCGCTAAGCCAGAGAGCGTGAGTGTGAGAGTAGAATTAAAATGTTCATTTCGATATCCTACGGCGATTTCGGTTATCACATCAGTACTCTTAAATAATACAAAATGGTTCTTCTAATAGTATGATATACTATGGAAAGGGAAAAAGTTGAAAATTTTTATTTTCAAATCGCTACCTCATAAAAGTTGAAAATTGAAATGATTATATCGCTCTCTCATAATGTTCCTTTATCCGCGAAGCCTCTTCTATGAGGAAGCATTGTCTGTATTTTTGGCTTCCTCATGAAGGAAGCTTCGCGAATAAAGGAACATTATGATTCAATTTCAAACTTTTATGAGAAAGCGATATAATAATTTCAATTTTCAACTTTTACGAGGAAGCGCTATGAAAATTTTTATTTTCAACTTTTTTTCCATTTCCACCGTATACCCTTCCGGGTTTTTAGGGAACCCGATCTCGATTTCCCCGAGCACGACCTACCCACACCCAGCTAAGCTACCTAATTTCCAGTGCGTCCGTAGCCGATTTACCTATACTGTACCACATTTGCAGGGGACACGGGGAAACTACGGAAAACCCGTGCCGGGTTCCCCTCCGGTATTTGTGCACTGGTTTTTAAAACATCTATTTTAAAAAAATCTATTTATCGTGCATAATAACATGTTATTACGCACGAAAAAATAGATATCTTGAACTGTACTTTTCGGAGGTAATTTAAGTATCAAATAAAAACCATGTTTTCATAAGATCTGGATAGTTGAGTGGGTTAAGGTGCAACGGTCGGACTGTAAGACCCCTGTAAGACTCAGCGAGTGACAAAATTATCAGCGTTTTTTCCGGGATTATATTGTGCATGTCAGTTGAGTAAGTTCGTATTGTACGAGAAAAACAGCGCACAAACGTGTAAGTGTGAAAGACTGTTCGCTACAGTATATACAATTAAAAGTAAAGAATACTATTTTTTTTAATTTTTGCATTGTCATAAAACGCAATGGCACAATATGCTGTAATTAAGACGTAATAAAGTCATCATATAATGTAATTTCAGTCTGAAAGATGCTACCTATTTGACACAAATACGTCGTCACGACGGGCAGCCTTCGCACTCACGATGACACGTTGTGCAGTAATTATGGAGGCATCGTGTCATCATCTGATCGCGACGCCATTCACTGTGCGTGTCAATTATGCCGCCACAGTGACACCACCGCGTGCCAAGACAGTCGCCAAGACGTGATGCCAATGTGACTCCAATGTGATGAAAACGGCCTTTTTTTGACAAAGTATTTTAATATTAACTATTAAAGGCCACACCCGGCGCGGCCTGGGTCAAGGGTTGCCGGGGCTCTGTTTGACGAATGGATTCAATTCTAATTGTTTGCCGGAAGGGCGCCAGTTAGTTTTCAGACAAACTAACAAACTGAGTATGTATCATTGTCGGCTAACTCATAATTTTCGAAACGATCACAGGGGGGAGGGGGGGGGGGGGGGGGGGTAGGATTGGGTGACCCAATAAATTATTGCGAAATCACTATAGCAAAGAAGATGTTCAAACAAGAAATACAAGTTTTATTTAAATCCCTGACTTACGTGAATTTCAATATATTCCTGAATACACAATTCACGCTGTTCTTTAACAAAACAATATAATTCGACAATTCAAGCATTGCCGTACAAGACACGAAATATTCTTTCACAAAATATGGACGAGACTCCTCGAGGACTGACCAGCCATGCTCTATGACGGTCGACGGGCAAGTGTTGATCACTGCTGAATCATTAAACGAGCGCTCGATATTTCGTCGCTCGTGGTGGTGCGTCATTAGCCCTTTGTCTAGTACGCGAATCAAGAAGCGGCTCTTATTCAGTATCTCTGACTTGTCAATATTTTGCCGCGTTTCGGCGTTACAACTGGATCTTGCTGTTGAGAATTATCATTAGCACAGATTTAAATACAGCACAGAAAGTAATAATATAATTAACAAAATAGATTCCCTACGATAGCGCTCGAGGAGTTAATTGAGCGCAATGACGTCGAGGAATTTGTCGATTTTATTTTCCTGTCACAGTGATGTTACGTAGAGATGGCACGACGTGACGTCAAAAGTTAGCTTAATGTGGCCGTATCTCACTTCGCTTGTGCCGTCACGCAGTACCGCTGCCTGACGCGTTTCTGCTGCTATTACGCAGTCATTTGTCTATTGGGTGTGCAACAAAACATATCATTTGGAAGAAAAAATATATAATCTTATAGTTGAATTTTCAATAAGGTTTGATAAGAGATATGAGAACAAATTAATGCAGAAAAAACTCATCATTTAAACCAATTTTATAGCAAGATTTTCGTCTGAAAAAGCTCTGTGTCAGATGCGGCCACATTTGGTCACATCAGGCCGTATTTCTTGTCTGATCATGGTTGATAATTTCCTCCCGATTTTATTATGACCAATACTACGCTTGGCAATGATTTTCATTAATCAATTGTATTTTATACCTATAAAATAATATTGAAGAATAAAGACGTCTCCTGTATTCCGGGCTAATGTGTTTGCATTTAATGGTTCAGTGCTTTCTCCAAGCAAACTCTTCTCTTGGTCTACAGCTCCCATATATCGCGATCGCAATCTATCGGTAGAATGGATAGAACGAATGAGCGATGGAAGAGCAACGGAGAAGCAGTTACAAAAATAGAGACAAAAAAACTTGGCACCGAGTGGGTCGGTTTACAGCACTCGTTCGATCTTGGTAATTAATCAGAGACTCACGAGCGCAAACTCATACGCTCTCAGTGAACAGAAATTGTATCTCATCGGGGGACGATCAATTGTTTTTATCAGCCGACACCTCTTCTCCTGGGTATAATGAATCATTTTCCAATGTATGAAATATACGTCTTTGTGTTGTTTATTTTATTTATTTTTTTTTCACCGACCTAGCGAAAAGTTCGATTCACTCTCGTCGTGTAATATTGTAATACCGATGCTGACGGGCTCGGTGCTTAATTTAGTATCTACAGAAAGCTAGAACGGTCTGACTGACACAAGAGATTGTCGAGTTCGATTAATGTGATTACAGCGTTGTGGTAGTTGTCCATTCCATTCGTTCGTCACTCGATTGTACGCTAAGTTCCGTATACCATATATCGTTAGGCAGTTGCCAAATGCGTGCAGGGCGGAGTGTTCCGTTGATCGTGAGCCCCGATTTTATTGCTCTCTTTGAAAACAAGTGCGGTATATACGATGTGGTGAACGGTAATACGAGCACCACTTGTTGTTAAATTGCCAGCCTGTGTTCTTGTTTCCCTGCTGTGCTGGTCCGGCAGTTCACGAGTGGTGGCATGACAGGAACAAAATTCACGACTCTCACCGACGAACGTACATCCTATTAAATGCGTCGAGTAGGCGTAGGAGTAGGCGTTGGCACGGTTGCAACGCTTTAAACGTTGTTCGCGTTGCGTGCTCATTCGTTACGGACACGACGACATCTCGTTCGCCCTTTATCTAATCGCGTAATATCCAAGTTTCTCTTGCTCCATGTCCGTTCAATTTTAACTCTGCAACGCTTGTTATGCACAAGAGTGCACCCTGATCTCTATCTCCGATACGACAACGAACTAAACAGTTTAATAAGAAAATTTTGATCGCCAATATTCCGAAAATTAGTGAAGTTCGGTATTCGTTTCTTTCTTTGACCCAAGCTGGGTGGCTGAAATGATTCAAAATTGAGAATTCTAAACGTAATTATGTTCAGATTTCTCACAAAGCTTTCTCTATGATGAAGCCGAAGAGGCCCAAGAAATGCCCTTTCGAAGGTGCCACAATGAATGGATGAATGAACGCGAAATTCAATACCAAAACTTCATTTTTATATGTACAGACAGATTTTTATATGTGTGACAGAGCATGTTTCGCTGCGAACAAAAGTGTCTTTGAAAAGTTATTGTGTTTTCGGACGGGACAGACTTATAGACCTATAACAGATTATAGATTATAGATATATTATACATAGACCTACAAACAGACAGACAGACAGACAGATATGGAAAAATGCTTTTTTTCATCCTGGAACACGCTGGAGTACATGTTTCTGGAATATAAATCTCACAGTTCAATTTATTTAATACAATACTTCCTCTCCATACATACTTAGTATGGTATGAGAAAGTAAATAGTACTTTGCGATACTAGTGTCCCGATCAGCGATTACGTCCCGATCAGCGATTTTCACTCCATCTCGGTCAAGGAGAATTTACACCCTCCCTTTACACGTTATTCGGAGATGACGCTTTATCGAGGTTTTGGCTGTTTTGAACCTAACCTTTCGGAAAATAATTCGGGATAGGGCCTAGAGTGTATATATTTGATATTGATAAAATTTTATTTGCGGTTAAAAATTGTAATTTACTAGATTTTAAGTGACGATTTTGAACTGGATGCTGACTCTTTCTATCGTCTGGAACGCGATACGCGGCTATCTCTCTCTCGCATGCACTCTCGACGCACGACCCGCAACGACTCACTAACACGCTCACTCATCCTAATACTTTAACGCGCCATGATATAGCTGAAATAAAATTGACGTACACGAATATCTATTGACCATGAAAATGCTTTAACCTCGAGGACAGCAAATAAATGTTGACAATTTATAATTAGCAAATAGATGTTCATAAATAATCATTCAGAGGAAATGGATTTTTAAAATGTAGATGATAACTTCCAAGATTTACGATATGATTTAAATAGGTTTACCTCAGAATGAATGATCGAATGAATCGAACGATGAATGATGTTTATCGGTATCGAAAATAGAATGTCCTTCCCAAATATGGATGAATATTCGAATCAGAATCGAATGATGATGATGATCGACTTCCAGAAATGAACGTTCTTCCCAGATTTTAACGATGTAGGTGGATGATTTCGATGATTAATGATTTTCAGGAGGAATATACTCAAATTCGATGGAATGATTCGGAAAGATATAAATCATTTATTGAACTGAGTTAAATTGAATATTGATCTTTGAAAATTTTACAAGTCGATTGTGCGTTAATTACTCTTAGAGTATTACAAAGGTTGAGGTTTTTGCCCCGGTCGCCAAATAGAAGAAGTGCCGAGTGGGCGGTGGACGCGCGAATAAATAACCTCGGTGCCGGACACCCCCGCATCACCGTTGTCACACCTGAGCGTCGACTCCCCACTGTTATCACCTGATTTCTTTCTTTGATTGCTTAATTACATTTTCCTTATTTCACAGTTTTACAATACCTTTTACATTACAATTTGTTGATCATTAATTATTATCGCGAATTTTATTAACATAGAAATTTCAACGAAAGCTGTACGAGCTTTCGTTGCACCGTTCACAATCATTCACATACATTTTTATCTTAATATTTATTTGATTATTTCACTGTATTAATTGTTTTACCTTTCCTTCCTATTTTACGTAGTTTTCTTTAGTTTTCCCATTATTTCCCGCTTGATTATTTGTTTAGTATTTATTATTTTTATATTTATTCCTTTTTATAATTTTATTTACCTTCTATTCTGTAATGTTGTCAGCACGATATGACTTAATTTTGTACTTCTTATGCTTGGCTCTATTTTATTTCAATAATGTATAGGGGTTTTTATGCGTGCGTGGTTTAGAAACGAGAGTGAACTTTTACGAGCGCGAGGAATTTAGATACTAGGAATACATTAGATGAGTAGGGTTTCATGCGTGTGTAATTTAGAAAAGAGAGAGAAGTTCTTACGACTGTGAGGGATTAGAGTGAGAAAGCGAATAGGTAGGGGGAATAAACCCTGGAGCGTGCGGCAGTGGCACGTGCGGCTGGTCAACCTAATACAGTGGTTGATAATTTTTGTCTATGATTAGGTTTTTTGGAAAAAAAAATATAGTTGAGATGTTGCGTGGGACGTAACAATATGCAGAATTTAATTGTGGCGTATAATTGTGAATCTGGTATAGACGAATTGTACCGAACAAGCGTCAATGTGGTATGTTCAAACTAGAAAGCGCTATGAGAGACAGGGCGCTGACCAATCAAAAGAGAGAGGGAGAGAGAGAGAGAGAGAGGGAATCCGAGAGCAAACTCCGCACACGAAGAATATCGATCGATGAAATGGTTTGATCGCGCACTGATTGACGACGGTAATCACGCTTCCGCGAGAGTCCTGGATTAGTCAGCTTTCGAGGAGTTTCGTAGCTTTGTCTAATTATGATTATTCATTGGAATTCTGTCGACCCTGTCGAATCATATCATGTTTTGTCAAAAGATAGTGTGTGAGTGTCAACGTTACTGCCAAATTAATTTGCTCAATGCATAAAAGGATAATTGCCGAAAGATAAACACGCGAGTCAACATATTTAAATAAACTCATTTACTTCTTTTCGAAATGCCATGAAATCTATTATTTTGATACTGCAAATTCGTTCCATTCCGTGGGTCATCCAATTGAACTTCCCCTGTGTGTCTTTTGTCGATTAAATTATAAAATAATAAGATTTCATTAATTTATTTAAAAACTAATTGACGCCCATTTAATTAATTAGAATTTATAAACTTCTCTTAAATTCATAAAATAAACCACTGGCAGCCACTGACCCAATCCGCGCCAGGTGTGGCTTTCGACAATTATTAATGGAATTCCATCGACAAAAAAACTTTTCTCAACATCTACATGGATATAGAAGATATATAAATTTGTATGCCACAATTTGACTCATATGATTTAACTTATTTGTTATTTTTCCTTCTCATCCCATACGAAGTATGTAAGGGGAATAAATATTGTAATCCAAGAAAGATTGGACTGCCATATTATAGTTTGGAAACATGTTATACATGTTGATGTCTACATAATAATAAAGTTTACGATTGGACGCTCATACCGATATTCACGGATACTCACACGGTTACTCGCAGATACTCACAAACACTCATGCCGATACTCAAAGGTACTAAGGCACCGTACACTATTCTTTAAGGGATGTTTGTGAAAATATGATGAGATCATAGGGGTATGGACAGATCGGGGTCGTATTTACCGAAACCCATGCGGGAGCGTTAGGCGCGCGAATCTCCAGAACCTAGTAGTATATGTATATATTCAATATAGTTATTGTGTAGTACCCATGTAAAAAAAAAAAATACGTGACGTATCCGTCCGGGATCCGTATTTCGTCAGTATAATATACAGCTTTTAACCCGATCCGGTACTTTTTACGGACTTCAACCTTTGAAGATCCCAAGTGGGTTGTAACATGTTCCTCTACTACAACAACCGAATTATTGGGTATTATCAGTTCGACTGCGACACACAGTTCAGGTACCAGGTTGTGGACAACAGGTTTATTGAAGTCCAGGTCGATTCCTCCATAGTTTCATGCATCCAGACTACCCGTTCATAGTTTTCGGTATCCAGGACTATGTCTGCATATTTATCGAAATCTCAGTTAACCTGTCCGTAGTTTTCAGGTCGATCGCACCAGTGAAATTGCTAATCGACTGAAGATGCTCGCGCATAAAACGTTTGCCGTTTTCCGTCACACAGACGAGTCGATGTTACTGCACATGCGCAGTAAACAAGAAGACATCACGTCTGTTTCGGCAAACGGTCGATCGACGATCAATCGCACGAACGCTCGAACTTTCACCGCTGTTTCGCGTCCCGGCAGCGCAACCTCTCTCGCGTTCGGCTTTGTTGATATCGCGGGCGCCCATCCGGACTCGCGACACATGCACACACTCACGCACACACGCACACACACACTCTTCCCGTCTGATACTTGCCGTTTTCCGTTGCCGAAAAGTCAGCGGTTATCTTCAATTTCAAACTACCCCTCGATCTATATTCAACGTCTCACGAGGACTGATCAAACAAAGTGAATCTCTGTTCTCGATCAAGTTAATGATCGTATACGCTATTCTTTTTGCAACCCTCGACTCTTCCCCTCAGCTCGGAAAACCTCCGCTACGTGCACAGAATCTCACGGAAGTCTTAACAACGTCACATATTTTGCATCAACTTTGTTGTATCCTTACTTTGGGGTTCAGGAATAATCACTCACAGTATTTAATATATATGTTCTCTGTATTATGCATATGTGTCTTGCTTCAAGTAGCGGGCAGGAATCAATGAGGCACGAGAAGCGCGATGCGCACACGTCTTCGTTACGCTGATCGATCCTCGATCTGTGCTGGCCTCTAGGTTGAAAACATCTTGCCTCTGCTTCGCCCATATAGATCGACGTGGAACGGGTCGCTTCTTCTAGGGCAGGTCCTCGTAAACGCTACTTTCGAAAAGCCTTTCCCAGTTTCGATGTCTGCTATTCGCGACACACTTGTGTTTCGGTCTTTTCCTACGTTGATCATGACCTTGAGTGCCTCGAACACCTGGCCTCGCCTCATCTTCGATTAGTATCGCCTCTTCCCTTTCTCCGGGATCTCTTCCTTCGATCTGTTCATTATCTACTGAATCGAAGTATGGTATACTCGTGCAGTCTTTTTTTTTTCTTCGATTGGCCTGACTTTTCATCGATTGTTCCGATTAGCGCAGCAATTTGATCGACGTTCGTCTTCTATATGAGGCCCGTATCGGATTCTTCCACGACATAATTACGTTTTTTCCCGACTGCGCTAAAAAGGCCCCATTTCATGCATGTAACGGGGGTGGAAAGTGGCCGATTCTTGACGAGCGGGAGGAAAAGTAATTTAGCGAGAGGAAATATAATTTAGCGGGAGGGAAAATAATTTAGCGGGAGGAAAAATGATTTAGCGGGTGGAAAAGTAATTTAGCGGGAGGAATTAGTACATTATTCCACGAGGGCGAAAAACGTTTTCGCCCTCGTGGAGTAATCAAAAGTAATCAAACGTTTTTCTCGAAGGCGAGTGCTGTAATCACACGAGTTAGAAAAAGTGTTTCGCACGAGGGATGTATGAAATTATTCATCACCAGGTGCGAAAATGGCGGTTTTACGCACGTGGCCATTTCCGCACCGAGTGATGAAAAAGTGATTTAGTGGGAGGGAAAGTGAACTTTTCCTCCCGCTCGTCAAGACTCGGCCAATTTCCATCCCCGTTGCAGGCATAGAAATATGGCCACTTTTTAGCATAGTGGGAAAAAAAATATCGTATGTTACACGGGAGGAAGTGCCTTTTCACCTCGTGTGAATTTCTGCCCTTGCTTCTCACTTTCCTCCCTTGCAGTATAATATACTATTTCACACGTTACGTGACGGTTCCGATAGTCCATTTCGGTCCTGCAGCTTGATAATTTCTCAATCGTATTTTGGTGTCTGCTAAAATCGTTCCAATTTTCCCTTAGTACTCGCTAAGTACTCGCTTAGTACTCGTAGGTCGTCGCTTGTAGGGTTTTGTCAGTCCTCGTCCGTCAGTTTCATCCTATCCAAGACTGTTCGCAACGTTCTTCCAAACGTTTTTTTTTCCACCGGACTCTTCCCAGTCGTTGTCGACGGTGTGGTGTGTTATTTAAACAAAAGTGATCACAGTTTCAGCTCCCAGTCTCCTTCGACAAATGTTTTTAATGACCTCTTCGTGGTCTGCACCATATGTTCAGCTTGGCCGTTCGCTTCCGGGTTATACGGAGTTATGTGCAAGTATGTTATATCGTTCTTTTCGTAGAATTGCGTTACCTCCGCCGATGAAAACGCTGTTCCATGATATAGGACTATAGTGTCCGGTAGTCCGAAGGTAGCAAACATTTTTCGCATTTCCCTAATAACTGAGGCCGAATTCATCGAAGGGATCTTTCTAATTTTCCACTACTTTGTCGTCGAGTCGACAACGATGAGGAAGGTCTGTCCTTCGATCGGCTCTGCAAAATCTATATGTAATCGGCTCCACGCCGTACTCGGTGTTTCCAATGTTTCCGTCTGAGTTCTTTTTAGTCGCGGATAATGTCTCTATACACCTTCTACAGTTTTTTGTTATCGTGTCTTCTATTAGTACAGACGCCAGACGTGGTTCTGTATGCAATCCGCGGTCGCCGAAATAACTTTGTTGGATTCAATAGATTTTTACCTCGCGATCACGAATATATAACGTGTTTTGTGGAAATTCGGGTCATTTAATTGTTAATCGCAATTGTTTATTAACAAAATAAGGTATTGTCTCTTTCACTTCGGATATTTTTTTTCGTATACCTACTTTGGTCGATTTTGGGTCGAGAAGGTTCTATGCAATTTTCTTGTAGACGGACAGTTCCTGTCATTTAGCCCAGAAGACTTTATACTTATCCTTGATGCTCTGCGGTCATCCTCTTCTTAGCCAGTGCTTCAGCCGTATTAACATTTCGTCCTCTTCTGTGGCGATGGGAATCTCCTGCGCTGAGATCGGGCCAACCCGTTCTCGATCATGGGTATTTCTCCATATTCCTCTTCTTGTTCTTTTACGAGGTTACTTAGATGTAACCACGACAGGAAATCGGCGTTTCCGTGTTGCTTTCCCGGGAGGTGCTTCAGTTCGAAGTTGTACGCGCACAGGGTTCTCGAGTATTGACTTAACTTTGGCGAAATTATCTCTGGCGCCAGCCGATTGGGGTCGAAGATTTCGAAAAGCGGCTTATGGTCCGTTATCAGCGTAAATTTTCACGCATCGAGATACTGGTGAAAATGTTTTACCGCATCCAGCAAAGCTAACGCTTCTCGATCGACTTGCGAATACTTGCGCTGCATTTTCGTGAGTGTTTTTGATGAGAAAACCACTGGATCTTCCAGACCATCCTCTCCCACATTTCAGAGTACCGCGCCGATTCCTGTAGGTGCGGAATCCGCTGCTACGACTATCAGTCTTTTCCCATCGAAATGCCGATGTATCGGAGCTGAATTTAATATTTCTTTCAAGACTCGTAATGCCCTTCTGTGCTCTTCGGTCCACTCCCACTTTCCTTTACCATCGAGTAATCGGGGGAGCGGTTCTGCGATTTATTATCTACCCTTTATCAATCTTCCCCAGAAGTTTATGCCTCCTAAAAATACCTGTGGGTCTAAGCTCAATTGATGGAATTTCTGGGATACAAAATATCGGAGAAAGGTATTCAAGCTTTGTCCGATATGTGGTATCCCAGAAATTCCATCGATCGAACTCCGAATTCGCACTTTTCCCGGTTCATACGCAAGTTAGCGTAGTCGAGCCTCTGCAGGACCTTCTGTAGTCGACTTTCGTGTTGCTCTTTACCTCTGCCTTGGATCTTGATATTGTCCTGATTGTAGATTAATATTCCTGGGATTCCCTGCAGTCGAGACAACATACATTTTTGGAATATTCGGGGTGCAATATTCAGTCTACCTAGAAGCACATTAACATTGAATAATCCTTGCGGCGTACTGATAGTGAGGATTTTCGATGTATATCCATTAAGCAAAAGAAAATCTCACCGCCGTTTAGAGACGTCATTACCCCCTCTACGGTCGGTATTTGATACTCCGATTCTCGAATGTAAGGATTTACTTATAATCGTCAACCATTCTCATTTTTCCCTGTGTGGCCCACTCTGACTGATCAACTGGTGAAAACATCCTCATTTCCACCACCTCTGCAAGAACCTCGTTGACCGGCACGATAAGTCCGGACGGCACTCTTTTCGATTACAAACATTTCGATGTGTGCTCAGGGTTCAGCTCAATGTTGATCGGTGTTCCAGTGCGTCCAGGCGGGTTCTGTCGTAGCACTTTCGTATATAATATTTCACGGTAAATTCAGATTTTTTGTGAGGGTTTAATTGTCATTCCCAGCATCTGCCAAACCAATCTTATGCCCGAATTATATTATAAAGGTGTCATCGAAATTCCGATAGAATGGTTCGTTTCAGCGAAAATCGAACATGAAGATTTAACTTTTGGCATATTGTTTCTTTAAACAATCATTTCTATCAAGTTCATCGCATTTATCATCAAATGAATGTCGGATTCTGTCATTACTGGTAAGCGTTGAGGAAAGTTATGAAACATTTCATTCTATTTCTGCAACAAAGAAAGAGCCAAAAATAAACCAACGGAGACATAGATTTAAATAGGATATTGAGAATACAAATATAAATTGAACGAAACAGTACGAGGTTCAGAGTGAACCGCGTCGCGTGGAGTCGTATCGTCAGTTTATCTCATCCTGGCCTGTCAGGTGCTCACTTGCCGTGAGGGTTTCCGACCCGTCGAGGTGGCTATTAATTAATTAGCCTGCGAACTGGCCAATCACCATTCCCGCCGCGAGCGCCCGATCGACATACAGTGGACCGGCTGATTAGTGATTACAGAGAACCCGAGGGGCGACGGCACTTTATATATTCCTACAGCAGTGGTAGATAGTCGCGATTCTGTATACGCAAGTAGTATAGGTACAGACATGCGCGTTGCCGACCAGGAATTATGACATTGCATGGAGTAACTCAAAATATTCCAAACATAAATAACATCACAACAACGAAATTCATTGCAAAATATTGCATAACTAAGAACGTGCGATAAAATATCGCTGGACATGAAAAAAATGTAGTGTATTTTATCGTCCTCCCCGACTAGTCGCCCACCCGGACATGATCGTCAGACTCCATTGGAATGAATTGTAATTATATTATAATATAATATATCCGAGAAATACTTTTTTGTAACATGTGCACGAAAAGTCCCGCTTTTCGTGGCTGTAAAGTGTGTCGAAAGTGGCGCTTTCTAGCAGAGGATGCGCGAAAAATGCTGTAGATACTATTTTTACACGCTAGTTTGTTTTCCGCACACTTTTTTCACACTCTAGCTACTTTTGCGCACACTGTTTTAACATTCTAGTTACTTTTCGTGCTGATTTATCTGTCACTGTATCTATTTTTCCGAACGCACTTTACAGGCACGAAAAGCGGGAATATTCGTGCACTTGTCACAAAAAGTAGTTGTAAGATTGTACTTTCGAATTCAAATAGCGATAGTCGAGAGGAGAAATATGGGAGCCCGAAACAGGGATCGATAATCGATCACGAATAATCCGTGCGTAAGCGTACGCACTAGCGTCGCGCATGCGTTACCAGGCACACGTGCGAACATTTTCTCAAAATATCGGTCTCTTTCTCTCTGGGGACGTCGAGCACGACGGACGTGAACTTCTACGTGAAGGAAGGAGATTAGCGGGGCGAACTCGTGTCGGACTCTCCTTGTCGAGCGTGGCTGGCCTAGAACCAAATCAATTCTGGATCCTCCTCCGAAAGAACACTGCGAGCCCCAGAGTTTAAAAGAAAGAGCCACCAATCAAAGATAAGTCTCGATTGTTTATTGTATCAAATTTTATGTCGACTGTATGAAACTTATACGAGAAAATTATATAAGAATTATTAATGTATTCTCGAAACGTCGGAGTGAGTCGCGATAAATGAGAACAGCTCGGGTTATGTCTGTGTATGTATTGAGTGCTATAACGTTAGGGTATTGTTTGTAAGTTGTCGAGTCGTTCGGATTTTGGATTAAAAAGAGCCGTGGACCATATGCCTAATTGTCAGTACACCAGTATTTTATTTTCGTGTATCGAGTTGCGTTTTGTTTCTCTTTATTTATTTATCGGTTTATTTTTTCATCGCGAGTTCGAATTATTACCTGTATTGTCTCTGTCGTCCTAGGTCTAACTTTAAAATTCTCACATAGTATGCGATACTTGTACGAAAAAGCGGTATCCCGACGGCGGTTGGGAAGTAGGCAGCACTCGCCTCCTCTCGAGCTACAAACGTCACTCGGCTTCGCCTCGTGCCGTTGTAGCTCTCGATCCGGCTCGTGCAGCCAACTTCACAACCTTCGTCGAAAGACCGCTTTTCCGTACTAGTATCGCAAAGTACTATTCTGCGCTGTCATATTTCTGTGTGTTGTAATGATATTGTATTGTTTTTTCGCGCTGGGTTTATCAAAATAACAATGTCTATGCAATAAACTTGGCAAGATCCTACCGGAGACGTTCTGTCCAAGAAGCAACGTTGAGACAATACACGTTTAGGTAAGTTACAAAATTACAACCAGAGAAGTTAAAGTTTCCCCCCTTCTTGCTCGGTAGGGAGATAGGATACATCTTCCCTTTTGGTACATGGTGTTAGAGTCGTTACTTTAATTACAACGACAGAAAGGTAACATGGTGACAAGTTTATTGCAAAACAGAGATCAATAAACCCACCCCCCACCCCCCTCCCCAAATGCGTGCCAAATTTTAACACGGTTGATAAAACTGTTCTTGTGTTATAGACGGTTGAATTTGGCAGGCCTGACACACTCACACACACACACACACACGTACGCACACATTCATCCATCCAAACATTTTTTCGAAATATGATTTTTCGACGTTTTGGAACATTCTTAACATGTTTTCATTAAAATCTCGAAAAAATGTTTTTCACCAGCAGAAGCTTCCTCTATGAGGAAGCAAAAATGGGTGAAAAAGTAGTTTGCAAATTGAGCTCAAAACTGTTCATCATACTAAAGGGAACATAGTGGTGTTAGGAAATGTTTACTTCACTATCGATTTATTTTATTTTTTTCATGTATGCCAATTTCGTCTATACTACTGAGAATAATTGCAATAACCATCAGTACAATGTGATGTTTCACATGTTACGTTAGCAGCCATAAATAATTTGTGTCATTATCGGGTACGCCCGATCATCGATTGTCAGACGTCCTAGTTTAGTAACCTTCTCCCTTTATGTCTTATAGTGTGTTACGTATTCGTCTTTCCACTTCCGTTCACGTATCACACTACGCCACCTATGAAAAAAATGACGCCACAGTTTTTGTTTCGTATCCTTGGAGGGCGTATGGCGAGATTTTCCACTTCAAACGTTCCAACATAGGTAATATCGATGATGGGTAGAGTACAACCTCGTCGGGAGTCCGCTATTTCGTACAAGTATCACATTCTACTTGACGAAATTGGTCGACTGCGGGTAGAAATGAGCTTCGACGATGGTTTTTAAAG
Source organism: Exephanes ischioxanthus (assembly GCA_958510785.1). Classification (NCBI taxonomy): domain Eukaryota; kingdom Metazoa; phylum Arthropoda; class Insecta; order Hymenoptera; family Ichneumonidae; genus Exephanes; species Exephanes ischioxanthus. The sequence continues at coordinate 5,526,500 of OY294024.1, forward strand.
TTTCTTTAATGCTAGTAACTAATAGATGAATTACAAGGCAGTAACGTTTGTTTGCATACAAAGCCATAGCGGCTGAGCTCGCGAAACTCGACGTTGACTCGATACGACCGAGTCGCAGACTGACCCCGGAAGACGAGACCCCGAAAGACGGAGGCTATTGATTACTAGTCAAATATCGCGTGATCGGTCGGTAATCCGGGACACTACATACTTTTTGAAACAAATGTACAAAAACTTCATTTTATGTAACTCGTGCATGAAAAGCGCTACTTTCCGTGCCTGCCGAGAGTAGCGTAAGTGGCGCTTTGCAGCCGTGAGTTTAGTAAATTCCCGGTGCATGCGCAGATCTGCTCCTTTGCGTGCGATTTCTGGAATTTATTGCACGCTGCTCGTACTTTATGCACACTGGCTGTACAGCCCCACAATGAGCAGGCACGGAGTAGCACTTCTGCATTCGTTACATAAAATATTATGCGATACTTGTGTAGTGTAGCGAACATCATACTTGGACTGTGAAGTAAGTCGCACTCGCCGCACTCGTACCATAGGGAGCACTCGCTTTCGGCTCGTGCTCCTGTCCCATGTAGGGTGAACGGATGAGGCCGACGGTCGGGCCAACCTCGAAGCCCCCGGTGCCACCATTGGCATGCGAGCCTGGCCCGATCATCTAACGAGCCTTGGATGATAAGCCCGCCCCGATGGTGGTAGCTTATATTGGCCCGAAGGTCATTCATGATGCTTGGCCGATGATTGGTTTTCAATGTCGGCCCTCTATAGGTTACTAATATAGGACGAAAATAGTTTTATCCTATACTTTTTTCAATATAGTAAAAATTGAAATATTCCGAACCCTTTTTTCATGCTTTGCATGTCTGTAAGAGATTATATTTTATGTATTTTCTCTTGCGAGAACTCTCAAAGCGATCATACTCAGCCAATGTATTGCCTAAGCATGTATAACACGCATCTTTTGCGAGAATTAAAGAAGGTGTCATCGCGCATGCTTATATATTGACGCCCGGGTACACTTTCGCTTGTGAGAAATAACTTGGATTGCCGCCATCTAGCGGCGAAAGCCGCTGGTTGATGGCCCAATGTTGGCGTCTCATCGGCAGACCGACGATTGGCGGGTTGATATTCCGAACATTGGCTTAAAATCGGCAGCCCAATGGTTGGTGAGTTCATGCTCGGCAGGGCATTGACCTCAGACGACAAGCCAACGTTTGGCGAGTCAACACTCGACCGATCACTGGCCGCAAATTATCCAACCAACCAATGACGAGCCAATACTTGACCAAACATTGGCCGAAAATCATCCTACCAATAGTTCGTAAGTTCATGCACCAACAGTCCAACGGTTGGCGAATCGATATTCGACCGAACATCGGCCGAATATCGGCAGATCAATGGATGGTGAATTCATGCTCGGCCGAACATTGGCCCGAAATCGACAAACCAATGATTGACAAACCAATCCTTGGTCGAAGGTTGGGGTATTAATATCGTTACGGCCATTTTCAGTCAATCGGCAAAACCTCCATGGGGTGGGACTCGCGCATCTCGTGTGACTCACTTCACAGCATGCGTATAAAGTTAGCTTTACCGCACTTGTATTGCAAAGTACTATTATTACTGTAACGTATCGGAAGTGTTACGTTTCCCGTAATTCTTAAAAACATATTTTCAATAAGATTGTTAACCATACTATTAATTGAATTAATAATTAACCTAATTTAAGCCTCAACGATAGGCATTAAAAGCATAGGCTAACGCCTCATGCATGAGACGGATACATGTATCCGTCTCACTGACACTTCCACTTTTTCTCTACAGCGCTACGCCGTACCGGCCCTTGCGTGTAAAAATTTACGACTTCTTCCGAGTCAGGTCATTTCCCTTTTCCCTTTCCCTTTTCTGTCACCGCTCTCACATAAAAATCTTTCACACTCCGCTCTAAAAGGCGATAACGTCACCCGAAGATATTTTCTTTGACTAAAGCCTGAACACCCGTTCTTCTATCTGTTTCGCCCTTCCACTCGAGCTTCCTACACACTAATTAACGTCAAGTATAAAATACGTCACACTCAAGATTCCAATATATTTTCACCTTTCCGAATCGTTCTACATTATGATGACAACGCCTCTTTTCTCACATCTATTAATTCTACGGGTATTGTAAATTTCTCATCCCCGAATTCCGAATGTCAACTTCTCTGTCATCCAAGGAGCATCCACTCCCTACTCCAATTCAAACACTCTTTCTTCCTTCCGCACATTTAGAACCTATCTTTTGTCCAGCTTTATACTGCTAGCCTCTTCTAACATTAATAAGCATAGGAGTAGATCTAGTATGAATAGGCCATGATTTTCTGAACTAAATCACTTATTCTTCGAACAACGAACCTGCTGCATCTTCAACGAATCCACGCAGAGCGCGCAAAGCTCTTATTAAAACCTCTGGCCCTGCGAGGGAAAGTACTCCGATTAAAATACTAGTTGAGCAAGTTGGGTCTTTTCAGACATACTGTATTTTCGACAACACTATTTCAATATATACGTATTGTGAGTATTCCAACCAACGAATTATTTCGAACATTTATTTGCATGCACTCTGGTCTTTCTGATAATCTCTCAGGAGGCTCAATACCTTCTACCGTCATTTTCCTTGATTAAATCCACGGCAGTGCGGCGAGGTCCCCGTCCTCGAGTAAAGGGCTAACGCCTTGACTCAAAAGTGAGACTATTCTATGTTTATGGTTCTCATTGAGCGAACTCGCCATTCGCAGGTCTGAACAGAAGCATGTGAAAAACTGAATACAGTAGAACCTCGATGATCCGAACCCTCAATTATTCAAACCATGACTCCGTTTATCCGAACACTCGGTTATCCGAACGTTAGCGAGACAGATTATACATTGTTGCAGTTTCACCCAACCCAGCGAGAGTTAAACAGCGCGCCTCACAGACTCATTTCTATATTTTGTAATCCTTTGAATCGCCTTACATACGTAGTTCACACGGAAGCAGCTTCGTGATCTCGCTGCTCAGATGCGCGGTAGCTAACATTCGGCTATTGAAAATGCACGAGGTTATTGTACAGAATCCTTGAAATAAGACTTCGACGTTGGAAATATGTAATAAAAAGATGTTTTGAAGTCCAATATATACTATTTTTTCATTTATATATGTCTTCTTTATATACCTGTTATAATCCCGTTAAGAAAATGTGCATTTCGATTATCCGAATTTTTGATTATCCGTATAAGACTCGCTCCCGACGGGTTCGGATAATCGAGGTTCTACTGTAGTGTGATTTACGCATGCGCACTATTTTTCTTGCGAGCGTTACAGGTATAAAAAGGGTTTTTTTTTCATGTGCCACTGTTAATATTTTGATTAATTCGTTAATGCACAGCATTTTTGAATGATGCCAACGACACAAGCAGACAAAGGAATGAAAGAGAAGAATGGCGTGATGACATCGGCGAACTCTCCGAATAAGACATCTTCATCGACGCGAAAGGTAATTAAACACGGACTTGTCAGGCTAATGACTGCAATACAATTTAATGGTAGAAGATAATTGAATGTAATACTAGTTTCCTCCTTTTATCAGCTCGGATTGGGACTTAAGGGGAGCAAGGAGGTCTGCCCGAGCAAAAATTCAGTGTTATTCGATTATTTATTACATGAAAAATGAATGTATGTTATATCGTTTCTCAAGTTCCGTTTACAAACTATCATATGCTTCGTGGCGATATGTACAATGGCTTCGGAGACTTTGTGTGCAGACCACCGAATAAGGTAGTTTTGAGAAAATCATGATCAATGTTCGCGCTTGCGTGGCCGCGGGCATGCATTTTTGCATTGACCACTTTCCGAATTTTTTTTCAATTTGCACAATGTATATACATATGTGCAAAACACTGTTGATTTTTTCATAATCTCAAACCCCTTGGTCCCCTTAATGGTGTGTCGAAATTATAAATTCAGTGTAGCGTCAGCAGAGAAAGAATTTGAATCGGATTGAATATCAATAGTAAATCAACCATTTCATTTATTGCACAGGTTGGATATTAAGGGCTTACGCCACAGCAGAGCTAGGCAGTATTTTAAATACTTGATGTATTTTAAGTATTTTAAATACTTGATTATTTTAAGTATTTTAAATACTTGATGTATTTTAAGTATTTTAAATACTTGATGTATTTTAAGTATTTTAAATACTTGATGTATTTTAAGTATTTTAAATACTTGATGTATTTTAAGTATTTTAAATACATATTTTAAGTACTCAAATACTTTTTTGATATTTCAAGTACTTTTCGGGTCTTTAAGAACAAAATACAAAATATTTCCGGTTTCTCCATATTAAGGCTGTGAGAAAAAGTTTCGAATATGGGGTAGGGCTAGGGCCGGCCAAGCCGACTATGCTACTTAAGGCGGCGAATGGAACTTCCATCTGGGCGACCAAACCGACTTAGCCGCGTTTTGAGAAAAACGCGTTTAAAGTTCGGCTGCATCGCTGCGCTCCGCGCTCCGCGACTTTCGTAATTCGATGAATTTCGACAACAACATTTAACAGAATATTCTTGACACTATTATAAATTATCAGAAAAGAAAAAAATCGTAATTGTACTGTGGCCCTTAATGTACAGCCCCTATGTTGTTTTACAGTGCCATTATAACGTACTAAAGGATGTGAGGTTCAAGTGGCCCTTTGTATTTTGATTCCATGTAAAACGGTAATTTCTAGTCTATACAGGAGGTTTGATCGATTACGTTATGTAGCTTGGCAAGGACGGCGGTGCGGAAGCTCTGCAACGAGGTCGAAGATGGAGGGAAGACGGAGGGGAGGAGGAGGTGGAAGAAGAGGAAGAGGATGCGGTAAGCAGTAAGCACATCTATAGCTACGGCCAATCGCCTGGAGACGTTACGCAGTAGCATAACCAAGCCTCGGCTGTATGGACGTATATACAACGTTACATATACACACGTACGTGAGATTAATGCAATCCCTGTGGACTAGCTACCGCTGGGTTTTGGCATTTGCTGCAGCCCTCAGCTCACCGGACTAGGACGTATCTAACCAGAATGCCCGCTTGCATATGGCTACCGGGATTTGCAACAACGTGTCGATTGATATCACTTTCCTCTGTCCCGTGAAGGTATACCGGTTCTGGTATATCAATGCTCTGATCTGCGTCCTCCAACGTTCATCTGCAGTACTTGTGCTTACAGTCATCCATAATCCAATAGCTGCAATAAGCAGGACGTGATGTAAAATAAGACCTTCCTACAAGAATAGAGTGTGTGTTTGACGATATTCGATCCTATCCGACCCTCGTGTCTTTGACGAGATTCGATGAAGGTTTTTGAGAGGGAGGGGTAGGGGGATTGGGATTTCCATTATCGTCAGCAATCCTGATATCAGGTCGTGGACTTGCATTACGGCTTTGAGGAGTCTTTAGGATATTAGGATATTACAAGGATGTTGCTGGAACACTGAGAGAAGGATCTAGTAAAAACTAGCGATTACCATAAATTACCATAGCACATAGTAGTAGCGAACTAAGGCACCACCTATGGCGGAAAGTCTGGAATTTTCCAAGAATTTTTACCATAATACCTAAGAAAAATGCTTACAAATCCGGTACTTCCTACCATAGGTGGTGCCGTAGAGCCCTACTACTATGTGCTATGGTAATATTTCTCAAGCGATATAGCCATGTTTACTAGACCCTTCTCTCAGTGAACTGACGCTCATATCGTCTTATGACGGGGTCCGGCAAGTCCTGACGGACAGTCTTGGTGAACGTCTTATAGGGAGGAGGAGGACATACGGAGGCTGCCTATATTGAAGTCTCATTGTATTCCGAAGCATTATCGTCACCCAAGATTCGCAGATACGTATCATCACAATACTGTGTACATCCGTGTACCATCCCACTGTCTGGTTATTACTTCCTGAGCTGCAGTTTCGAGACTCGATACACTGCATCCTGGTGTACTATACTGTACGGATGATCCATATCGATATTGCGATTTGGCGTGCGTAGCGATCTTGCTGAATCAACAATCATAGATATTACGAGCGCTCTAGAATTTAATACTGCGTACCAAGCTATGTGCATCTTAGTTATAACATTGGTTTGCGGATCAGGGGAAGTTCAGGTAACGAGGGTCCACACGGAGCGCGTCAGTATCCTATTGTCACTCTCGTGCATTTCTTGCGGCATTCTCTCTATCTATAGAAATATCTTCAAAACTCGTTACTCGTCCCGTTATGGAAACTTTGAATAAGAATTTCCATTCCCGAACGCTGAGTATATATCCGTATTGGTGTAACGCTCAGGCGACGGCCACGTGAACAGCGCACGAAAAGGGACGACGAAGAGTGAATCGATTGCTGATGCTGCTAAGGGTCTCACGAGCGCTGCCACAGCGACGTGGTACGGCGAGACTTTGCACGCCACGTCGATGCTGCTATTTCTGGGGCGGGGGAAGGTAATAAGCCGGCCGTTTGTCGCTCCGGGTGTCAAATAAGCGCATCGCGAGGCTCGACCCGTGGTGTGGTTGCCCCCTGGTCCCGCTCCAGGAGATCCGCTCTTCTACACTGTCGTCTGCAATGGCTTTCCGCCCCTCACTCTCGCTCACGAGTAGCTGGCTCGTAGGTAGGTACACCTCTCTCGCGAGTCGCTATTTCCACACCCATCGTCACATTCCAACCACCACTATCTCCAACAACCCCTATAGCTATCCTTCTGTTCTCGGCCGCCATCCTCTCCTTTCCCATCCCGACAGCTTCAGAATGACACGAGCAACGCGCTGAATAACAAGAAGAAGCATCCCGTATGTTATCGTGGTCGTTGTAATGGAAAAATGTAAAGCGACCTATAACGGCTTATCAAGACTAGCAGCTCATTCGTTACCACAATCAACTGACCAAGGATTGATTGTTTTTTAATTCCAGAGTGAAACGAGGAGTATCGTGTGATCAACCTTCACACGAAGTTAGGTGCACTCGGGTTTTTGCATGGCTGAAACAGTCGATATCGCGCGACCATAGGTTCAAATACGTTGCATGAACATTCAAGCGATAGGGCTGCTGTATAGGATTTTAATCCTCTCATGATCCCCAGCTTCGAGAAGTATTGGTGCGAAATGAGTGGGCTGTGGAACGGGAGAGGGGAGGATTGTGGTGGTGTCCGAGAGGAAGATCAAAGGCGGAAATGGCGGAGTTACGCAACACACGCTCACAGCGCTGTGAAGTACCGGTACGATCATGAGAGGGTTGAGGTTGTTTAAATCCAATTCAAGTTCTGATGTCCACAATTCAAAATAGCAATAGTCAGTATGGCTAACAGGAATCACGAAAATATCCGACGTGAATTAAATTTTGAACGGGCAAAAAGGCAGCAATAGATACTAATACGTAAAGGATACGATGCTCTATTGCCCTCTCGATCGAGGGAAAGCCCTATAAATGAAAAAGGAAACATTATCATAAGTAATTTATAATACAATTTATGTAATTTTTAATGTTGGAATTGCAATTCAGGTCCGCAGTGCTTTTCTTTTGTATTCGCAGCCTTCATTGTTTTTATGTTGCTTGTTAGTCCTTTATCATCAGCCTTTGTCATCGTCCTTTCTCTTGTCGGACGATATTTTTCTCTCAATAAAACTTATTCTGGACAACCTGATAATCTAACATTTTAATTTATAATCGAACAATTATCTCATGGTTTTAGGAATACTTATTATCTTAAACCGACAGCGGTGGATGCGCGGTTGGCGCACGGCTCGGGTGGTCCCCCAAGTCAAGCTGATTCGTTCGCGATCAGCACTTGGATGGGTGACCGCTTAGCCGTGCGCTAGCTGGCGCATCGACCGTTGAGCGGGAGACGCTTTCTTCTGAGACTTTGGTGTTTCTGCACTTTACTCAATTGCAAAAATACCGGTGGATCAGTAGAATATGGCCGTCTGTATCGGCACGGGTTTTCCGTAGTTTCCCCGTGTCCCCGGGTAGGGAGTGCTAGGGGGGAATCGAGATGGGGTTCCGTAAAAACCCGACAGGGTATACGGTGGAATTGGAACAACAAATATTTAAAAAAAAATACTTATTCTCTTCAGTCGGGAATATTTTTGATTGTTGCAAATTATTTAATTCAATAAAAATGCATCCGGTGGAACAAATAGCCTTCAGGTTCTCAAGAAAGCGAGCTTTGGTCGATGAGAATAATTTTATCTCACGAGGGACCCACAGGGCACGCGTACACTGCGAATAACTAAATACCTTAAGAAGTTCTTTTCACATTCGTTATACAAATGTGCATAATAAAAGTAATATTTTCAGTATACTATATATATAGTTTCATATCTGGCGAAACATGAAAAATAGAAACTTTCATCCTTCTTACTTTCGCCTCGACACCCCGGTTGTTATCAAGAACTTTACCGTACCCGTAGCAGCAGCCAGCGGTTGAAATTGAGTTTCTCTTGCTCGCTCGCACTCGTCGCACACCCCGTTTCTCCGTACTGGGATGAGAAAAGGAAAAAAAAATTCGCCACTCTCGACTCGGCGAGCGAAGACTCGGAGGAAAATTAGAGCGGTTGGATCGTTACGCAGTACGTGGTCGATATAAATGGTATGCTATATGCTGTATAGATGTAAATAATTTATATAATATATCGGACAGGTTATATTATATTATCCTGGTATCAGCGCATGGTACAGCACGCGACACGTATATACTATGTAATATGTACGTATATGCGTGAACTCTAGTTACAGCGTGAACTGCCGAACCGTAGGTACATTAAATGGTACAAGTTGGAAACTTGCGAGAGTTCTTCTATCTCTTGACCAACTTCACCGAGTGTCTCTGCTCGATAAAGGCCTGTTTTCTTTGCGACTCCGAGAGTAAAAAAGGCCTTTCTCGGTCTCTGTTTTTTTTTCTTCCTCTCCACGTTCACCGTCTCTCATGTGCCGGCTGTTCCCTTCTCGGTTCACTACCTATCGCATCTTCTCACACCGGTCGAGTGCCACCAAGTCCCCACTTTGCTCTCGGTACTCCAAAGTTTTTTTTTTCTGCTTCGTTTCGGTTGATACTGCTAGTTTTCTCATAGCCGAGTGACCTCGCGGTAGGCACTTGTCATTTTAATATTGAAATAAAAAAACGTACGTGGAACTGAAATTAAAGCGAATTAGATACGAGTGTCGTGATGAAAGAACGAGGACAAAGAGAGTTTGCAATACAAGGTAACCAGCTTAATGCTCCGAGATAAGCGATTAATGCGGGAAAAGCTGTCAGATAGAACTGCAGGGCAATTGCAACCTCGCGGACAGAATTAAGTAATTTGATAGTCGACGGCTGAGTTTGCTTAATTCTCTGGCGGGCCGGTGAGCGCGATGCATTGCCGGTGAGAGCGGTAAATTGAGAGGCTTCAGTCGACGAGGCCACAGGGCAAGGTCGGGCGCGTCAAGTGGAATTTTATAATCCGGAAATGAAAGCTATTATACCCGGGAAATTAAAGAGTGAATGGTTGAAAGTAGAGACGGTCGAGTGTCTGTATCATGCTGGCGCGTTGATAATTACCACTCCGAAGGTGAAAGATTTTTTCGGTTTATAACAAACAGCGCTATTGATGCGCTTCGATATTAAATGTCCGAGAGGCAAACAACTTCTTCTAGCACTGAACACCAAATTGCTTCACGCAAGGGGGCCAAGAATGTCCCAATGATATTTTGTTTAGGCATTGCGATGTTACTTCCCAATTTTACGGCATATTTTTGAACTCGAAAACGTCTCGGGCCGTGAAATGTGACTCATCTTCATAGCGTTGTATCGACGTGTTCATCTCCGGATCAAGAGATGCGATGGCGTCTCGACGCCAAGTACTTAACAAAGATATTTTTATAAGCAAGATGCTACCATGTAATTATACTCCAATATGCCGAATGTGGAACCATCGAATCGTTGATGTTTGAAAACAAAGCATCGGCTCCGAATTCGGAGCCACTTTCATCATATAATTCGGATTTTCTAATTTAGTGTCAGATTCGGGACCCAAGCTTTCCAACGCGCCCAGTTACGATTGTTATAATCGTAACTAGGCGCGTTGGTAGCGTTTGCTGGGCAGTTATTGTCCAGCAAACGCTGCGATATGGGCATCGTGCGCCGAAAAAGGTCCGAAATTCTTCGCCGCTAAAAAGTTGAGTAATATGAACCCAGATATTTTATCACAATGTCGAAAAATCTCGAAAATATATCGCACTGCGAATTTTGCATTGTTGTCATTTAAGGGAGCAGACGTGTCATAGAACCAGATTGAAGTATTTAAAAGTCAAATCTCATTCGTTCTGATTGCGCACAAACGCTTTAGTTATCATTGAAGTGTCGTGCGGGTTTCCGGTTTTGTAGACATCCGCTCGCGTAGATGTCGCTACGGCCAACACAATTTTCAGTTACTGCCAGACTTTTTGACAATCTACAATCTCGTCGATTCAATAATATTATTCTCAGAAGTTTTTACGACGTTTTATTTGTATACGTGACATGATAATATAAAAAATATATATTATATTATTTCTTATTACACTAGCAGGTTGTTGTGGCTCGCGCGCTTTGTCCGCTCGCAGTTTAACTGCGTTAAATTTTATATTTTATATTTTTATTTTTTTATTTTATTGAAGTATTGCAGCAATTTCATAACGGTTGTTCATAAAAGTTGAAAATTAAAATTATCTTATCGCTTTCTTATAATGTTCCTTTATTCGCCAAGCTTCGTCTATGAGGATGCATTGTCTGTACTTTTGGCTTCCTCATAGAGAAAGCTTCGCAAATAAAGGAACATTATAAGAACGCGATATGATAATTTCAATGTCCAACTTTTATGAGAAACGACATGAAAGTTTCAATTTTGAACTTTTATGAGGAAAGTGATATGAAAATTTCAATTCCTAACTTTTTTGTGTGTTTCGATAAACAGGGTTTTTCTGGAACAGATAATAACATTACACACCACAGCTGCAATCACAAGATAAGCAGCGGCACTCAATATTAAAAGCGGCAATATGGGAAATTAGCGATATCAAGACTCGTTAGGTACAAACTTTCCGGCGCCTTCAGCGACCGGCAATATCTCTGCGCGTGACGTCGACTTTGTACCTGGCGAATTCAGCTGAATCGGCGAAACTGAGCTTGACTCGCTTCTCCGCGGATCTGAGCGAATTCTCGTACAATTGAGAGATGTAAGTTTCTAAACAGCAGCGGTTGAAAATAGAATGGTACAGACCTTCGCGACTGTCATCATATAGATTGCATGCATCTCTGATAGCCAACATTGAATTCCATTTCGAAGCCAGAAAGCGTAGAATGGACAATGCAGCTTTGCAAGTACATTCCTTCATTGAATGATTTAACTCGTGTAGTTATAAATAAAACAATGTAAACCCAGTAAATACAGACTCTTCAGCGATGCTAGTAAGCGGACGGATTGTGTTCAAACAAATGGTACTGGGTTCGAGAACCTCCGCCGAACGAGAAAGATAGTAGGAACAACAGCTGTGAGCGGGTGTTCCTACTAGCTGTGAGCTCTGAGTAATACGGCGCGAGTTATTGTGGTATGAATATGTGTGGGTAACCCGTACCATAGTAGATATCAATTGTAATAAACTTTATACTGATAATATTATTCTCATCCTCAGTCTTACTGGTACAATAAATACGCTTTCCCACACTTGCTATAAACTTATATTCTTTGAGGGAACAAATTATTACATCTGTGTCTTTTGGAAAGTTCACATTCTATTAATTGGTTAGTCGAATGAGGTATCTCTCTTTCTACAGGTACTTCAACAAAATCTCAAGAATTCATTTATTGGAAATAAGTCCGTGCTTCACGTGGAGATAGATTTGTAAGCGCAATAGCGTGCTTTCTCCCTTTTTCCCTCTCTCGCACGTAACATCCATATAAATACGCCGCGACGTGGGTCTATACATTGTGAGCTTCGAAAGAACCGCCTAAACAAAAATAAAAGGAGCAGATCGAGGGCGCCAGCGATCAATACCAACGACGTGCGCGCCTGCGTAATTGTTAAAATTGAACCGCGCCGGCGTGAAATCTCTCAGTGTCCTCATGCTCCGAAAATTACGCTCTCGTTCGGCCTCTTTCTCTCTGGGGACGTCGTGTGAGACGGACGCGTCCATACACTAAGAAGGAAGTAGGAGAATAGCGAGGTGAACTCGTGTCGGACTCTCCCGATCGAGCGTGGCCTGCCGATCATCACCAGGAAAATCTCATTATACCTTCGTCAATTTCCCTGCGAGCCCCAGAGTCGAAAAGAAAGAGCCGCCGAATTAAGATAACTTGAACCATTTTATTGTTTTGGTATAACGCGCGATTATATTTTTGGGTGTATTACTACAGCGGAATCAAAATGTATGAGTGTGGAATGGGATGAAATTGTACGAAACTTAGGTCGATAAAATGAATTTATTGTTAATTGGGGACAAGAACTAGACTCAGGCATAATTGTACGCCTGTCAAGTAACTTGAGGAAATATTTGTGAAATGAAGAGATCGGGCCTCTATTAACCCTGAAAATACACGTGCAAGTGATTCATTAAATTGCCTTACGAACGATTTTGAGCATTTTTAATTTGTAGTTATTTCTGTTGATCGTCCTTTTCTTTTTTATTTATCGCGGGTTCAGTGATTTCGAAACTTTCCGTTTATTAGCTTCCTATGATTTGTGAGGTCGATGAAATTGCGACCTTTACAACATAGATCTTAACATCTTGATATATCTTTATGGAGTCATTTTCATGAATGATATAGACTCCATGCATGAACGGTTAAACATCGTCCGCATGCTTGTAATCACGGCTGGACGAATACCCCAGGTACTTGAGGTACGTATTGAAGTACCAAGTACTGAAAGAACTGAGCCTTGAGTAGGGTAGACGTACCATTTGTGGCAACTCTCTCTTTTAATGCTAAACTAGGGACAATGACGCGCGCTGCCGCGCGCGAGCGGAAATTTGTTAGCGCTGCAGCGCTCCATTTGCCCAAGATCTCTAAATTAGTAATTTGATAAGGAAACTACGGATAAGGGATAAGGGATCATCTGTCCATCGATCTACTGAACTTGCGAATTGAACGATCACCTATCCATTTACTGATCGCTCGATTTGAACATTTTCACTCATCCAACTACTGGACTTCCGATTTGTACGGTCACCCATCCATCTACTGGACTCCCTACTTGAACGGTCACCCATTCATCTACCGAACTCTCGATCTGAATGGTCACCTATCCATCTATTGAACTTTCGATTTGAACATTCAGCCATGCAACTACCATTTTGAAAGTGGAAAAACAAGAAGGGGGTACCCTTACCATTTTTCGAAAAAATGGTATTTTTACAAAAAAAATTTTTAGAATTTTTTCGTTAATGAAATCGGTTGGTAAATATGCCACTTGAAAACAATGGCGGAGGTTTTAATTCGATATCTCGAAATTTTTTGAAAAAAAGTGCCGTTTCGCAAAATTTAACATAGGATTCCCTATGCTGAAAATGATCAATTTTAAAAATTTTGAAAAAAATACAAGTTGCATGTGTTTTGAGCCGGAAATGGGCCACTTGAAGCCAATGGAGATGGTAAAAAATCGATATCTCGAAAAAAAATATTTGGCCATTTTGAAAGTGGAAAAATGAGAAGGGGGTACAATTTTTAGACTTTCAAAATGGCCAAATAATTTTTTTCGAGATATCGATTTTTTACCATCTCCATTGGCTTCAAGTGGCCCATTTCCGGCTCAAAACACATGCAACTTGTATTTTTTTCGAAATTTTAAAAATTGACCATTTTCAGCATAGGAAATCCTATGTTAAATTTTGCGAAACGGCACTTTTTTTCAAAAAATTTCGAGATATCGAATTAAAACCTCCGCCATTGTTTTCAAGTGGCATATTTACCAACCGATTTCATTAACGAAAAAATTCTAAAAAATTTGTTTGTAAAAATACCATTCTTATCGAAAAATGGTAAGGGTACCCTTCTCATTTTTCCACTTTCAAAATGACCAAATATTTTTTTTCGAGATATCGATTTTTTACCATCTCCATTGGCTTCAAGTGGCCCATTTCCGGCTCAAAACACATGCGACTTGTATTTTTTTTTTAATTTTTAAAATTGACCATTCTCAGCATAGGGAATCCTATGTTAAATTTTGCGAAACGGCACTTTTTTTCAAAAAATTTCGAGATATCGAATTAAAACCTTCGCCATTGTTTTCAAGTGGCATATTTACCAACCGATTTCATTAACGAAAAAATTCTAAAAAATTTTTTTGTAAAAATACCATTTTTGTCGAAAAATTGTAAGGGTACCCCCTTCTCATTTTTCCACTTTCAAAATGGCCAAATATTTTTTTTCGAGATATCGATTTCTTACCATCTCCATTGGCTTCAAGTGGCCCATTTCCGGCTCAAAACACATGCGACTTGTATTTTTTTTTTAATTTTTAAAATTTACCATTCCCAGCATAGGGAATCCTATGTTAAATTTTGCGAAACGGCACTTTTTTTCAAAAAATTTCGAGATATCGAATTAAAACCTTCGCCATTGTTTTCAAGTGGCATATTTACCAACCGATTTTATTAACGAAAAAATTCTAAAAAATTCTTTTGTAAAAATACCATTTTTGTCGCAAAATTGTAAGGGTACCCCCTTCTCATTTTTCCACTTTCGAAATGGCCAAATATTTTTTTTCGAGATATCGATTTCTTACCATCTCCATTGGCTTCAAGTGGCCCATTTCCGGCTCAAAACACATGCGACTTGTATTTTTTTTTTAATTTTTAAAATTGACCATTCTCAGCATAGGGAATCCTATGTTAAATTTTGCGAAACGGCACTTTTTTTCAAAAAATTTCGAGATATCGAATTAAAACCTTCGCCATTGTTTTCAAGTGGCATATTTACCAACCGATTTCATTAACGAAAAAATTCTAAAAAATTTTTTTGTAAAAATACCATTTTTGTCGAAAAATTGTAAGGGTACCCCCTTCTCATTTTTCCACTTTCAAAATGGCCAAATATTTTTTTTCGAGATATCGATTTTTTACCATCTCCATTGGCTTCAAGTGGCCCATTTCCGGCTCAAAACACATGCGACTTGTATTTTTTTTTTTATTTTTAAAATTGACCATTCTCAGGATAGGGAATCCTATGTTAAATTTTGCGAAACGGCACTTTTTTTCAAAAAATTTCGAGATATCGAATTAAAACCTTCGCCATTGTTTTCAAGTGGCATATTTACCAACCGATTTCATTAACGAAAAAATTCTAAAAAATTCTTTTGTAAAAATACCATTTTTGTCGCAAAATTGTAAGGGTACCCCCTTCTCATTTTTCCACTTTCAAAATGGCCAAATATTTTTTTTCGAGATATCGATTTTTTACCATCTCCATTGGCTTCAAGTGGCCCATTTCCGGCTCAAAACACATGCGACTTGTATTTTTTTTTTTATTTTTAAAATTGACCATTCTCAGGATAGGGAATCCTATGTTAAATTTTGCGAAACGGCACTTTTTTTCAAAAAATTTCGAGATATCGAATTAAAACCTTCGCCATTGTTTTCAAGTGGCATATTTACCAACCGATTTTATTAACGAAAAAATTCTAAAAAATTTTTTTGTAAAAATACCATTTTTGTCGAAAAATTGTAAGGGTACCCCCTTCTCATTTTTCCACTTTCAAAATGGCCAAATATTTTTTTTCGAGATATCGATTTTTTACCATCTCCATTGGCTTCAAGTGGCCCATTTCCGGCTCAAAACACATGCGACTTGTATTTTTTTTTTAATTTTTAAAATTGACCATTCCCAGCATAGGGAATCCTATGTTAAATTTTGCGAAACGGCACTTTTTTTCAAAAAATTTCGAGATATCGAATTAAAACCTTCGCCATTGTTTTCAAGTGGCATATTTACCAACCGATTTTATTAACGAAAAAATTCTAAAAAATTCTTTTGTAAAAATACCATTTTTGTCGCAAAATTGTAAGGGTACCCCCTTCTCATTTTTCCACTTTCGAAATGACCAAATATTTTTTTTCGAGATATCGATTTCTTACCATCTCCATTGGCTTCAAGTGGCCCATTTCCGGCTCAAAACACATGCGACTTGTATTTTTTTTTTAATTTTTAAAATTGACCATTCTCAGCATAGGGAATCCTATGTTAAATTTTGCGAAACGGCACTTTTTTTCAAAAAATTTCGAGATATCGAATTAAAACCTTCGCCATTGTTTTCAAGTGGCATATTTACCAACCGATTTCATTAACGAAAAAATTCTAAAAAATTTTTTTGTAAAAATACCATTTTTGTCGAAAAATTGTAAGGGTACCCCCTTCTCATTTTTCCACTTTCAAAATGGCCAAATATTTTTTTTCGAGATATCGATTTTTTACCATCTCCATTGGCTTCAAGTGGCCCATTTCCGGCTCAAAACACATGCGACTTGTATTTTTTTTTTTATTTTTAAAATTGACCATTCTCAGGATAGGGAATCCTATGTTAAATTTTGCGAAACGGCACTTTTTTTCAAAAAATCTCGAGATATCGAATTAAAACCTTCGCCATTGTTTTCAAGTGGCATATTTACCAACCGATTTCATTAACGAAAAAATTCTAAAAAATTCTTTTGTAAAAATACCATTTTTGTCGCAAAATTGTAAGGGTACCCCCTTCTCATTTTTCCACTTTCAAAATGGCCAAATATTTTTTTTCGAGATATCGATTTCTTACCATCTCCATTGGCTTCAAGTGGCCCATTTCCGGCTCAAAACACATGCGACTTGTATTTTTTTTTTAATTTTTAAAATTGACCATTCCCAGCATAGGGAATCCTATGTTAAATTTTGCGAAACGGCACTTTTTTTCAAAAAATTTCGAGATATCGAATTAAAACCTTCGCCATTGTTTTCAAGTGGCATATTTACCAACCGATTTCATTAACGAAAAAATTCTAAAAATTTTTTTGGTAAAAATACCATTTTTGTCGAAAAATTGTAAGGGTACCCCCTTCTCATTTTTCCACTTTCAAAATGGCCAAATATTTTTTTTCGAGATATGGATTTTTTACCATCTCCATTGGCTTCAAGTGGCCCATTTCCGGCTCAAAACACATGCGACTTGTATTTTTTTTTTAATTTTTAAAATTGACCATTCCCAGCATAGGGAATCCTATGTTAAATTTTGCGAAACGGCACTTTTTTTCAAAAAATTTCGAGATATCGAATTAAAACCTTCGCCATTGTTTTCAAGTGGCATATTTACCAACCGATTTTATTAACGAAAAAATTCTAAAAAATTTTTTTGTAAAAATACCATTTTTGTCGAAAAATTGTAAGGGTACCCCCTTCTCATTTTTCCACTTTCAAAATGGCCAAATATTTTTTTTCGAGATATCGATTTTTTACCATCTCCATTGGCTTCAAGTGGCCCATTTCCGGCTCAAAACACATGCGACTTGTATTTTTTTTTTAATTTTTAAAATTGACCATTCCCAGCATAGGGAATCCTATGTTAAATTTTGCGAAACGGCACTTTTTTTCAAAAAATTTCGAGATATCGAATTAAAACCTTCGCCATTGTTTTCAAGTGGCATATTTACCAACCGATTTCATTAACGAAAAAATTCTAAAAATTTTTTTGGTAAAAATACCATTTTTGTCGAAAAATTGTAAGGGTACCCCCTTCTCATTTTTCCACTTTCAAAATGGCCAAATATTTTTTTTCGAGATATGGATTTTTTACCATCTCCATTGGCTTCAAGTGGCCCATTTCCGGCTCAAAACACATGCGACTTGTATTTTTTTTTTAATTTTTAAAATTGACCATTCCCAGCATAGGGAATCCTATGTTAAATTTTGCGAAACGGCACTTTTTTTCAAAAAATTTCGAGATATCGAATTAAAACCTTCGCCATTGTTTTCAAGTGGCATATTTACCAACCGATTTTATTAACGAAAAAATTCTAAAAAATTTTTTTGTAAAAATACCATTTTTGTCGAAAAATTGTAAGGGTACCCCCTTCTCATTTTTCCACTTTCAAAATGGCCAAATATTTTTTTTCGAGATATCGATTTTTTACCATCTCCATTGGCTTCAAGTGGCCCATTTCCGGCTCAAAACACATGCGACTTGTATTTTTTTTTTAATTTTTAAAATTGACCATTCCCAGCATAGGGAATCCTATGTTAAATTTTGCGAAACGGCACTTTTTTTCAAAAAATTTCGAGATATCGAATTAAAACCTTCGCCATTGTTTTCAAGTGGCATATTTACCAACCGATTTTATTAACGAAAAAATTCTAAAAAATTCTTTTGTAAAAATACCATTTTTGTCGCAAAATTGTAAGGGTACCCCCTTCTCATTTTTCCACTTTCAAAATGGCCAAATATTTTTTTTCGAGATATGGATTTTTTACCATCTCCATTGGCTTCAAGTGGCCCATTTCCGGCTCAAAACACATGCGACTTGTATTTTTTTTTTAATTTTTAAAATTGACCATTCTCAGCATAGGGAATCCTATGTTAAATTTTGCGAAACGGCACTTTTTTTCAAAAAATTTCGAGATATCGAATTAAAACCTTCGCCATTGTTTTCAAGTGGCATATTTACCAACCGATTTCATTAACGAAAAAATTCTAAAAAATTTTTTTGTAAAAATACCATTTTTGTCGAAAAATTGTAAGGGTACCCCCTTCTCATTTTTCCACTTTCAAAATGGCCAAATATTTTTTTTCGAGATATGGATTTTTTACCATCTCCATTGGCTTCAAGTGGCCCATTTCCGGCTCAAAACACATGCGACTTGTATTTTTTTTTTAATTTTTAAAATTGACCATTCTCAGCATAGAAAATCCTATGTTAAATTTTGCGAAACGGCACTTTTTTTCAAAAAATTTCGAGATATCGAATTAAAACCTTCGCCATTGTTTTCAAGTGGCATATTTACCAACCGATTTCATTAACGAAAAAATTCTAAAAAATTTTTTTGTAAAAATACCATTTTTGTCGAAAAATTGTAATTGTAATTGTAATTGTATTGTACCCCCTTCTCATTTTTCCACTTTCAAAATGGCCAAATATTTTTTTTCGAGATATGGATTTTTTACCATCTCCATTGGCTTCAAGTGGCCCATTTCCGGCTCAAAACACATGCGACTTGTATTTTTTTTTTAATTTTTAAAATTGACCATTCCCAGCATAGGGAATCCTATGTTAAATTTTGCGAAACGGCACTTTTTTTCAAAAAATTTCGATATCGAATTAAAACCTTCGCCATTGTTTTCAAGTGTCATATTTACCAACCTATTTCATTAACGAAAAAATTCTAAAAAATTTTTTTGTAAAAATACCATTTTTGTCGAAAAATTGTAAGGGTACCCCCTTCTCATTTTTCCACTTTCAAAATGGCCAAATATTTTTTTTCGAGATATGGATTTTTTCCCATCTCCATTGGCTTCAAGTGGCCCATTTCCGGCTCAAAACACATGCGACTTGTATTTTTTTTTTAATTTTTAAAATTGACCATTCTCAGCATAGGGAATCCTATGTTAAATTTTGCGAAACGGCACTTTTTTTCAAAAAATTTCGAGATATCGAATTAAAACCTTCGCCATTGTTTTCAAGTGGCATATTTACCAACCGATTTCATTAACGAAAAAATTCTAAAAAATTTTTTTGTAAAAATACCATTTTTGTCGAAAAATTGTAAGGGTACCCCCTTCTCATTTTTCCACTTTCAAAATGACCAAATATTTTTTTTCGAGATATGGATTTTTTACCATCTCCATTGGCTTCAAGTGGCCCATTTCCGGCTCAAAACACATGCGACTTGTATTTTTTTTTTAATTTTTAAAATTGACCATTCTCAGCATAGGGAATCCTATGTTAAATTTTGCGAAACGGCACTTTTTTTCAAAAAATTTCGAGATATCGAATTAAAACCTTCGCCATTGTTTTCAAGTGGCATATTTACCAACCTATTTCATTAACGAAAAAATTCTAAAAAATTTTTTTGTAAAAATACCATTTTTGTCGAAAAATTGTAAGGGTACCCCCTTCTCATTTTTCCACTTTCAAAATGGCCAAATATTTTTTTTCGAGATATGGATTTTTTACCATCTCCATTGGCTTCAAGTGGCCCATTTCCGGCTCAAAACACATGCGACTTGTATTTTTTTTTTAATTTTTAAAATTGACCATTCTCAGCATAGGGAATCCTATGTTAAATTTTGCGAAACGGCACTTTTTTTCAAAAAATTTCGAGATATCGAATTAAAACCTTCGCCATTGTTTTCAAGTGGCATATTTACCAACCGATTTCATTAACGAAAAAATTCTAAAAAATTCTTTTGTAAAAATACCATTTTTGTCGAAAAATTGTAAGGGTACCCCCTTCTCATTTTTCCACTTTCGAAATGGCCAAATATTTTTTTTCGAGATATCGATTTCTTACCATCTCCATTGGCTTCAAGTGGCCCATTTCCGGCTCAAAACACATGCGACTTGTATTTTTTTTTTAATTTTTAAAATTGACCATTCTCAGCATAGGGAATCCTATGTTAAATTTTGCGAAACGGCACTTTTTATCAAAAAATTTCGAGATATCGAATTAAAACCTTCGCCATTGTTTTCAAGTGGCATATTTACCAACCGATTTCATTAACGAAAAAATTCTAAAAAATTTTTTTGGAAAAATACCATTTTTGTCGAAAAATTGTAAGGGTACCCCCTTCTCATTTTTCCACTTTCAAAATGGCCAAATATTTTTTTTCGAGATATGGATTTTTTCCCATCTCCATTGGCTTCAAGTGGCCCATTTCCGGCTCAAAACACATGCGACTTGTATTTTTTTTTTAATTTTTAAAATTGACCATTCTCAGCATAGGGAATCCTATGTTAAATTTTGCGAAACGGCACTTTTTTTCAAAAAATTTCGAGATATCGAATTAAAACCTTCGCCATTGTTTTCAAGTGGCATATTTACCAACCGATTTCATTAACGGAAAAATTCTAAAAAATTTTTTTGTAAAAATACCATTTTTGTCGAAAAATTGTAAGGGTACCCCCTTCTCATTTTTCCACTTTCAAAATGGCCAAATATTTTTTTTCGAGATATGGATTTTTTACCATCTCCATTGGCTTCAAGTGGCCCATTTCCGGCTCAAAACACATGCGACTTGTATTTTTTTTTTAATTTTTAAAATTGACCATTCTCAGCATAGGGAATCCTATGTTAAAGTTTGCGAAACGGCACTTTTTTTCAAAAAATTTCGAGATATCGAATTAAAACCTTCGCCATTGTTTTCAAGTGGCATATTTACCAACCGATTTCATTAACGAAAAAATTCTAAAAAATTTTTTTGTAAAAATACCATTTTTGTCGAAAAATTGTAAGGGTACCCCCTTCTCATTTTTCCACTTTCAAAATGGCCAAATATTTTTTTTCGAGATATGGATTTTTTCCCATCTCCATTGGCTTCAAGTGGCCCATTTCCGGCTCAAAACACATGCGACTTGTATTTTTTTTTTAATTTTTAAAATTGACCATTCTCAGCATAGGGAATCCTATGTTAAATTTTGCGAAACGGCACTTTTTTTCAAAAAATTTCGAGATATCGAATTAAAACCTTCGCCATTGTTTTCAAGTGGCATATTTACCAACCGATTTCATTAACGAAAAAATTCTAAAAAATTTTTTTGTAAAAATACCATTTTTGTCGAAAAATTGTAAGGGTACCCCTTTCTCATTTTTCCACTTTCAAAATGGCCAAATATTTTTTTCGAGATATGGATTTTTTACCATCTCCATTGGCTTCAAGTGGCCCATTTCCGGCTCAAAACACATGCGACTTGTATTTTTTTTTTAATTTTTAAAATTGACCATTCTCAGCATAGGGTATCCTATGTTAAATTTTGCGAAACGGCACTTTTTATCAAAAAATTTCGAGATATCGAATTAAAACCTTCGCCATTGTTTTCAAGTGGCATATTTACCAACCTATTTCATTAACGAAAAAATTCTAAAAAATTTTTTTGTAAAAATACCATTTTTGTCGAAAAATTGTAAGTGTACCCCCTTCTCGATTTTCCACTTTCAAAATGGCCAAATATTTTTTTCGAGATATGGATTTTTTACCATCTCCATTGGCTTCAAGTGGCCCATTTCCGGCTCAAAACACATGCGACTTGTATTTTTTTTTTAATTTTTAAAATTGACCATTCTCAGCATAGGGAATCCTATGTTAAATTTTGCGAAACGGCACTTTTTTTCAAAAAATTTCGAGATATCGAATTAAAACCTTCGCCATTGTTTTCAAGTGGCATATTTACCAACCGATTTCATTAACGAAAAAATTCTAAAAAAATTTTTTGTAAAAATACCATTTTTGTCGAAAAATTGTAAGGGTACCCCCTTCTCATTTTTCCACTTTCAAAATGGCCAAATATTTTTTTCGAGATATGGATTTTTTACCATCTCCATTGGCTTCGAGTGGCCCATTTCCGGCTCAAAACACATGCGACTTGTATTTTTTTTTTAATTTTTAAAATTGACCATTCTCAGCATAGGGAATCCTATGTTAAATTTTGCGAAACGGCACTTTTTTTCAAAAAATTTCGAGATATCGAATTAAAACCTTCGCCATTGTTTTCAAGTGGCATATTTACCAACCGATTTCATTAACGAATAAATTCTAAAAAATTCTTTTGTAAAAATACCATTTTTGTCGCAAAATTGTAAGGGTACCCCCTTCTCATTTTTCCACTTTCAAAATGGCCAAATATTTTTTTTCGAGATATGGATTTTTTACCATCTCCATTGGCTTCAAGTGGCCCATTTCCGGCTCAAAACACATGCGACTTGTATTTTTTTTTAATTTTTAAAATTGACCATTCTCAGCATAGGGAATCCTATGTTAAATTTTGCGAAACGGCACTTTTTTTCAAAAAATTTCGAGATATCGAATTAAAACCTTCGCCATTGTTTTCAAGTGGCATATTTACCAACCGATTTCATTAACGAAAAAATTCTAAAAAATTTTTTTGTAAAAATACCATTTTTGTCGAAAAATTGTAAGGGTACCCCCTTCTCATTTTTCCACTTTCAAAATGGCCAAATATTTTTTTTCGAGATATGGATTTTTTACCATCTCCATTGGCTTCAAGTGGCCCATTTCCGGCTCAAAACACATGCGACTTGTATTTTTTTTTTAATTTTTAAAATTGACCATTCTCAGCATAGGGAATCCTATGTTAAATTTTGCGAAACGGCACTTATTTTCAAAAAATTTCGAGATATCGAATTAAAACCTTCGCCATTGTTTTCAAGTGGCATATTTACCAACCGATTTCATTAACGAAAAAATTCTAAAAAAATTTTTTGTAAAAATACCATTTTTGTCGAAAAATTGTAAGGGTACCCCCTTCTCATTTTTCCACTTTCAAAATGGCCAAATATTTTTTTTCGAGATATGGATTTTTTACCATCTCCATTGGCTTCAAGTGGCCCATTTCCGGCTCAAAACACATGCGACTTGTATTTTTTTTTAATTTTTAAAATTGACCATTCTCAGCATAGGGAATCCTATGTTAAATTTTGCGAAACGGCACTTTTTTTCAAAAAATTTCGAGATATCGAATTAAAACCTTCGCCATTGTTTTCAAGTGGCATATTTACCAACCGATTTCATTAACGAAAAAATTCTAAAAAATTTTTTTGTAAAAATACCATTTTTGTCGAAAAATTGTAATTGTAATTGTAATTGTATTGTACCCCCTTCTCATTTTTCCACTTTCAAAATGGCCAAATATTTTTTTTCGAGATATGGATTTTTTACCATCTCCATTGGCTTCAAGTGGCCCATTTCCGGCTCAAAACACATGCGACTTGTATTTTTTTTTTAATTTTTAAAATTGACCATTCCCAGCATAGGGAATCCTATGTTAAATTTTGCGAAACGGCACTTTTTTTCAAAAAATTTCGATATCGAATTAAAACCTTCGCCATTGTTTTCAAGTGTCATATTTACCAACCTATTTCATTAACGAAAAAATTCTAAAAAATTTTTTTGTAAAAATACCATTTTTGTCGAAAAATTGTAAGGGTACCCCCTTCTCATTTTTCCACTTTCAAAATGGCCAAATATTTTTTTTCGAGATATGGATTTTTTCCCATCTCCATTGGCTTCAAGTGGCCCATTTCCGGCTCAAAACACATGCGACTTGTATTTTTTTTTTAATTTTTAAAATTGACCATTCTCAGCATAGGGAATCCTATGTTAAATTTTGCGAAACGGCACTTTTTTTCAAAAAATTTCGAGATATCGAATTAAAACCTTCGCCATTGTTTTCAAGTGGCATATTTACCAACCGATTTCATTAACGAAAAAATTCTAAAAAATTTTTTTGTAAAAATACCATTTTTGTCGAAAAATTGTAAGGGTACCCCCTTCTCATTTTTCCACTTTCAAAATGACCAAATATTTTTTTTCGAGATATGGATTTTTTACCATCTCCATTGGCTTCAAGTGGCCCATTTCCGGCTCAAAACACATGCGACTTGTATTTTTTTTTTAATTTTTAAAATTGACCATTCTCAGCATAGGGAATCCTATGTTAAATTTTGCGAAACGGCACTTTTTTTCAAAAAATTTCGAGATATCGAATTAAAACCTTCGCCATTGTTTTCAAGTGGCATATTTACCAACCTATTTCATTAACGAAAAAATTCTAAAAAATTTTTTTGTAAAAATACCATTTTTGTCGAAAAATTGTAAGGGTACCCCCTTCTCATTTTTCCACTTTCAAAATGGCCAAATATTTTTTTTCGAGATATGGATTTTTTACCATCTCCATTGGCTTCAAGTGGCCCATTTCCGGCTCAAAACACATGCGACTTGTATTTTTTTTTTAATTTTTAAAATTGACCATTCTCAGCATAGGGAATCCTATGTTAAATTTTGCGAAACGGCACTTTTTTTCAAAAAATTTCGAGATATCGAATTAAAACCTTCGCCATTGTTTTCAAGTGGCATATTTACCAACCGATTTCATTAACGAAAAAATTCTAAAAAATTCTTTTGTAAAAATACCATTTTTGTCGAAAAATTGTAAGGGTACCCCCTTCTCATTTTTCCACTTTCGAAATGGCCAAATATTTTTTTTCGAGATATCGATTTCTTACCATCTCCATTGGCTTCAAGTGGCCCATTTCCGGCTCAAAACACATGCGACTTGTATTTTTTTTTTAATTTTTAAAATTGACCATTCTCAGCATAGGGAATCCTATGTTAAATTTTGCGAAACGGCACTTTTTATCAAAAAATTTCGAGATATCGAATTAAAACCTTCGCCATTGTTTTCAAGTGGCATATTTACCAACCGATTTCATTAACGAAAAAATTCTAAAAAATTTTTTTGGAAAAATACCATTTTTGTCGAAAAATTGTAAGGGTACCCCCTTCTCATTTTTCCACTTTCAAAATGGCCAAATATTTTTTTTCGAGATATGGATTTTTTCCCATCTCCATTGGCTTCAAGTGGCCCATTTCCGGCTCAAAACACATGCGACTTGTATTTTTTTTTTAATTTTTAAAATTGACCATTCTCAGCATAGGGAATCCTATGTTAAATTTTGCGAAACGGCACTTTTTTTCAAAAAATTTCGAGATATCGAATTAAAACCTTCGCCATTGTTTTCAAGTGGCATATTTACCAACCGATTTCATTAACGGAAAAATTCTAAAAAATTTTTTTGTAAAAATACCATTTTTGTCGAAAAATTGTAAGGGTACCCCCTTCTCATTTTTCCACTTTCAAAATGGCCAAATATTTTTTTTCGAGATATGGATTTTTTACCATCTCCATTGGCTTCAAGTGGCCCATTTCCGGCTCAAAACACATGCGACTTGTATTTTTTTTTTAATTTTTAAAATTGACCATTCTCAGCATAGGGAATCCTATGTTAAAGTTTGCGAAACGGCACTTTTTTTCAAAAAATTTCGAGATATCGAATTAAAACCTTCGCCATTGTTTTCAAGTGGCATATTTACCAACCGATTTCATTAACGAAAAAATTCTAAAAAATTTTTTTGTAAAAATACCATTTTTGTCGAAAAATTGTAAGGGTACCCCCTTCTCATTTTTCCACTTTCAAAATGGCCAAATATTTTTTTTCGAGATATGGATTTTTTCCCATCTCCATTGGCTTCAAGTGGCCCATTTCCGGCTCAAAACACATGCGACTTGTATTTTTTTTTTAATTTTTAAAATTGACCATTCTCAGCATAGGGAATCCTATGTTAAATTTTGCGAAACGGCACTTTTTTTCAAAAAATTTCGAGATATCGAATTAAAACCTTCGCCATTGTTTTCAAGTGGCATATTTACCAACCGATTTCATTAACGAAAAAATTCTAAAAAATTTTTTTGTAAA
The DNA here is from genome assembly GCA_958510785.1 of Exephanes ischioxanthus. Classification (NCBI taxonomy): domain Eukaryota; kingdom Metazoa; phylum Arthropoda; class Insecta; order Hymenoptera; family Ichneumonidae; genus Exephanes; species Exephanes ischioxanthus. Next base: position 5,553,023 of record OY294024.1, read on the forward strand.
AATACCATTTTTGTCGAAAAATTGTAAGGGTACCCCTTTCTCATTTTTCCACTTTCAAAATGGCCAAATATTTTTTTCGAGATATGGATTTTTTACCATCTCCATTGGCTTCAAGTGGCCCATTTCCGGCTCAAAACACATGCGACTTGTATTTTTTTTTTAATTTTTAAAATTGACCATTCTCAGCATAGGGTATCCTATGTTAAATTTTGCGAAACGGCACTTTTTATCAAAAAATTTCGAGATATCGAATTAAAACCTTCGCCATTGTTTTCAAGTGGCATATTTACCAACCTATTTCATTAACGAAAAAATTCTAAAAAATTTTTTTGTAAAAATACCATTTTTGTCGAAAAATTGTAAGTGTACCCCCTTCTCGATTTTCCACTTTCAAAATGGCCAAATATTTTTTTCGAGATATGGATTTTTTACCATCTCCATTGGCTTCAAGTGGCCCATTTCCGGCTCAAAACACATGCGACTTGTATTTTTTTTTTAATTTTTAAAATTGACCATTCTCAGCATAGGGAATCCTATGTTAAATTTTGCGAAACGGCACTTTTTTTCAAAAAATTTCGAGATATCGAATTAAAACCTTCGCCATTGTTTTCAAGTGGCATATTTACCAACCGATTTCATTAACGAAAAAATTCTAAAAAAATTTTTTGTAAAAATACCATTTTTGTCGAAAAATTGTAAGGGTACCCCCTTCTCATTTTTCCACTTTCAAAATGGCCAAATATTTTTTTCGAGATATGGATTTTTTACCATCTCCATTGGCTTCGAGTGGCCCATTTCCGGCTCAAAACACATGCGACTTGTATTTTTTTTTTAATTTTTAAAATTGACCATTCTCAGCATAGGGAATCCTATGTTAAATTTTGCGAAACGGCACTTTTTTTCAAAAAATTTCGAGATATCGAATTAAAACCTTCGCCATTGTTTTCAAGTGGCATATTTACCAACCGATTTCATTAACGAATAAATTCTAAAAAATTCTTTTGTAAAAATACCATTTTTGTCGCAAAATTGTAAGGGTACCCCCTTCTCATTTTTCCACTTTCAAAATGGCCAAATATTTTTTTTCGAGATATGGATTTTTTACCATCTCCATTGGCTTCAAGTGGCCCATTTCCGGCTCAAAACACATGCGACTTGTATTTTTTTTTAATTTTTAAAATTGACCATTCTCAGCATAGGGAATCCTATGTTAAATTTTGCGAAACGGCACTTTTTTTCAAAAAATTTCGAGATATCGAATTAAAACCTTCGCCATTGTTTTCAAGTGGCATATTTACCAACCGATTTCATTAACGAAAAAATTCTAAAAAATTTTTTTGTAAAAATACCATTTTTGTCGAAAAATTGTAAGGGTACCCCCTTCTCATTTTTCCACTTTCAAAATGGCCAAATATTTTTTTTCGAGATATGGATTTTTTACCATCTCCATTGGCTTCAAGTGGCCCATTTCCGGCTCAAAACACATGCGACTTGTATTTTTTTTTTAATTTTTAAAATTGACCATTCTCAGCATAGGGAATCCTATGTTAAATTTTGCGAAACGGCACTTATTTTCAAAAAATTTCGAGATATCGAATTAAAACCTTCGCCATTGTTTTCAAGTGGCATATTTACCAACCGATTTCATTAACGAAAAAATTCTAAAAAAATTTTTTGTAAAAATACCATTTTTGTCGAAAAATTGTAAGGGTACCCCCTTCTCATTTTTCCACTTTCAAAATGGCCAAATATTTTTTTTCGAGATATGGATTTTTTACCATCTCCATTGGCTTCAAGTGGCCCATTTCCGGCTCAAAACACATGCGACTTGTATTTTTTTTTAATTTTTAAAATTGACCATTCTCAGCATAGGGAATCCTATGTTAAATTTTGCGAAACGGCACTTTTTTTCAAAAAATTTCGAGATATCGAATTAAAACCTTCGCCATTGTTTTCAAGTGGCATATTTACCAACCGATTTCATTAACGAAAAAATTCTAAAAAATTTTTTTGTAAAAATACCATTTTTGTCGAAAAATTGTAAGTGTACCCCCTTCTCGATTTTCCACTTTCAAAATGGCCAAATATTTTTTTCGAGATATGGATTTTTTACCATCTCCATTGGCTTCAAGTGGCCCATGTCCGGCTCAAAACACATGCGACTTGTATTCTTTTTTTAATTTTTAAAATTGACCATTCTCAGCATAGGGAATCCTATGTTAAATTTTGCGAAACGGCACTTTTTTTCAAAAAATTTCGAGATATCGAATTAAAACCTTCGCCATTGTTTTCAAGTGGCATATTTACCAACCGATTTCATTAACGAAAAAATTCTAAAAAATTTTTTTGTAAAAATACCATTTTTGTCGAAAAATTGTAAGGGTACCCCCTTCTCATTTTTCCACTTTCAAAATGGCCAAATATTTTTTTTCGAGATATGGATTTTTTCCCATCTCCATTGGCTTCAAGTGGCCCATTTCCGGCTCAAAACACATGCGACTTGTATTTTTTTTTTAATTTTTAAAATTGACCATTCTCAGCATAGGGAATCCTATGTTAAATTTTGCGAAACGGCACTTTTTTTCAAAAAATTTCGAGATATCGAATTAAAACCTTCGCCATTGTTTTCAAGTGGCATATTTACCAACCGATTTCATTAACGAAAAAATTCTAAAAAATTTTTTTGTAAAAATACCATTTTTGTCGAAAAATTGTAAGGGTACCCCCTTCTCATTTTTCCACATTCGAAATGGCCAAATATTTTTTTTCGAGATGTGGATTTTTTACCTTCTCCATTGGCTTCAAGTGGCCCATTTCCGGCTCAAAACACATGCGACTTGTATTTTTTTTTTAATTTTTAAAATTGACCATTCTCAGCATAGGGAATCCTATGTTAAATTTTGCGAAACGGCACTTTTTTTCAAAAAATTTCGAGATATCGAATTAAAACCTTCGCCATTGTTTTCAAGTGGCATATTTACCAACCGATTTCATTAACGAAAAAATTCTAAAAAATTCTTTTGTAAAAATACCATTTTTGTCGAAAAATTGTAAGGGTACCCCCTTCTCATTTTTCCACTTTCGAAATGGCCAAATATTTTTTTTCGAGATATCGATTTCTTACCATCTCCATTGGCTTCAAGTGGCCCATTACCGGCTCAAAACACATGCGACTTGTATTTTTTTTTTAATTTTTAAAATTGACCATTCTCAGCATAGGGAATCCTATGTTAAATTTTGCGAAACGGCACTTTTTATCAAAAAATTTCGAGATATCGAATTAAAACCTTCGCCATTGTTTTCAAGTGGCATATTTACCAACCTATTTCATTAACGAAAAAATTCTAAAAAATTTTTTTGTAAAAATACCATTTTTGTCGAAAAATTGTAAGTGTACCCCCTTCTCGATTTTCCACTTTCAAAATGGCCAAATATTTTTTTCGAGATATGGATTTTTTACCATCTCCATTGGCTTCAAGTGGCCCATTTCCGGCTCAAAACACATGCGACTTGTATTTTTTTTTTAATTTTTAAAATTGACCATTCTCAGCATAGGGAATCCTATGTTAAATTTTGCGAAACGGCACTTATTTTCAAAAAATTTCGAGATATCGAATTAAAACCTTCGCCATTGTTTTCAAGTGGCATATTTACCAACCGATTTCATTAACGAAAAAATTCTAAACATTTTTTTGTAAAAATACCATTTTTGTCGAAAAATTGTAAGGGTACCCCCTTCTCATTTTTCCACTTTCAAAATGGCCAAATATTTTTTTTCGAGATATCGATTTTTTACCATCTCCATTGGCTTCAAGTGGCCCATTTCCGGCTCAAAACACATGCGACTTGTATTTTTTTTTAATTTTTAAAATTGACCATTCTCAGCATAGGGAATCCTATGTTAAATTTTGCGAAACGGCACTTTTTTTCAAAAAATTTCGAGATATCGAATTAAAACCTTCGCCATTGTTTTGAAGTGGCATATTTACCAACCGATTTCATTAACGAAAAAATTCTAAAAAATTTTTTTGTAAAAATACCATTTTTGTCGAAAAATTGTAAGGGTACCCCCTTCTCATTTTTCCACTTTCAAAATGGCCAAATATTTTTTTTCGAGATATCGATTTCTTACCATCTCCATTGGCTTCAAGTGGCCCATTTCTGGCTCAAAACACATGCGACTTGTATTTTTTTTTTAATTTTTAAAATTGACCATTATCAGCATAGGGAATCCTATGTTAAATTTTGCGAAACGGCACTTTTTTTCAAAAAATTTCGAGATATCGAATTAAAACCTTCGCCATTGTTTTCAAGTGGCATATTTACCAACCGATTTCATTAACGAAAAAATTCTAAAAAATTTTTTTGTAAAAATACCATTTTTGTCGAAAAATTGTAAGGGTACCCCCTTCTCATTTTTCCACATTCGAAATGGCCAAATATTTTTTTTCGAGATGTGGATTTTTTACCTTCTCCATTGGCTTCAAGTGGCCCATTTCCGGCTCAAAACACATGCGACTTGTATTTTTTTTTAATTTTTAAAATTGACCATTCTCAGCATAGGGAATCCTATGTTAAATTTTGCGAAACGGCACTTTTTTTCAAAAAATTTCGAGATATCGAATTAAAACCTTCGCCATTGTTTTCAAGTGGCATATTTACCAACCGATTTCATTAACGAAAAAATTCTAAAAAATTTTTTTGTAAAAATACCATTTTTGTCGAAAAATTGTAAGTGTACCCCCTTCTCGATTTTCCACTTTCAAAATGGCCAAATATTTTTTTCGAGATATGGATTTTTTACCATCTCCATTGGCTTCAAGTGGCCCATGTCCGGCTCAAAACACATGCGACTTGTATTCTTTTTTTAATTTTTAAAATTGACCATTCTCAGCATAGGGAATCCTATGTTAAATTTTGCGAAACGGCACTTTTTTTCAAAAAATTTCGAGATATCGAATTAAAACCTTCGCCATTGTTTTCAAGTGGCATATTTACCAACCGATTTCATTAACGAAAAAATTCTAAAAAATTTTTTTGTAAAAATACCATTTTTGTCGAAAAATTGTAAGGGTACCCCCTTCTCATTTTTCCACTTTCAAAATGGCCAAATATTTTTTTTCGAGATATGGATTTTTTCCCATCTCCATTGGCTTCAAGTGGCCCATTTCCGGCTCAAAACACATGCGACTTGTATTTTTTTTTTAATTTTTAAAATTGACCATTCTCAGCATAGGGAATCCTATGTTAAATTTTGCGAAACGGCACTTTTTTTCAAAAAATTTCGAGATATCGAATTAAAACCTTCGCCATTGTTTTCAAGTGGCATATTTACCAACCGATTTCATTAACGAAAAAATTCTAAAAAATTTTTTTGTAAAAATACCATTTTTGTCGAAAAATTGTAAGGGTACCCCCTTCTCATTTTTCCACATTCGAAATGGCCAAATATTTTTTTTCGAGATGTGGATTTTTTACCTTCTCCATTGGCTTCAAGTGGCCCATTTCCGGCTCAAAACACATGCGACTTGTATTTTTTTTTTAATTTTTAAAATTGACCATTCTCAGCATAGGGAATCCTATGTTAAATTTTGCGAAACGGCACTTTTTATCAAAAAATTTCGAGATATCGAATTAAAACCTTCGCCATTGTTTTCAAGTGGCATATTTACCAACCTATTTCATTAACGAAAAAATTCTAAAAAATTTTTTTGTAAAAATACCATTTTTGTCGAAAAATTGTAAGTGTACCCCCTTCTCGATTTTCCACTTTCAAAATGGCCAAATATTTTTTTTCGAGATATGGATTTTTTACCATCTCCATTGGCTTCAAGTGGCCCATTTCCGGCTCAAAACACATGCGACTTGTATTTTTTTTTTAATTTTTAAAATTGACCATTCTCAGCATAGGGAATCCTATGTTAAATTTTGCGAAACGGCACTTATTTTCAAAAAATTTCGAGATATCGAATTAAAACCTTCGCCATTGTTTTGAAGTGGCATATTTACCAACCGATTTCATTAACGAAAAAATTCTAAACATTTTTTTGTAAAAATACCATTTTTGTCGAAAAATTGTAAGGGTACGCCCTTCTCATTTTTCCACTTTCAAAATGGCCAAATATTTTTTTTCGAGATATCGATTTTTTACCATCTCCATTGGCTTCAAGTGGCCCATTTCCGGCTCAAAACACATGCGACTTGTATTTTTTTTTTTTAATTTTTAAAATTGACCATTCTCAGCATAGGGAATCCTATGTTAAATTTTGCGAAACGGCACTTTTTTTCAAAAAATTTCGAGATATCGAATTAAAACCTTCGCCATTGTTTTCAAGTGGCATATTTACCAACCGATTTCATTAACGAAAAAATTCTAAAAAATTTTTTTGTAAAAATACCATTTTTGTCGCAAAATTGTAAGGGTACCCCCTTCTCATTTTTCCACTTTCAAAATGGCCAAATATTTTTTTTCGAGATATGGATTTTTTACCATCTCCATTGGCTTCAAGTGGCCCATTTCCGGCTCAAAACACATGCGACTTGTATTTTTTTTTAATTTTTAAAATTGACCATTCTCAGCATAGGGAATCCTATGTTAAATTTTGCGAAACGGCACTTTTTTTCAAAAAATTTCGAGATATCGAATTAAAACCTTCGCCATTGTTTTGAAGTGGCATATTTACCAACCGATTTCATTAACGAAAAAATTCTAAAAAATTTTTTTGTAAAAATACCATTTTTGTCGAAAAATTGTAAGGGTACCCCCTTCTCATTTTTCCACTTTCAAAATGGCCAAATATTTTTTTTCGAGATATCGATTTCTTACCATCTCCATTGGCTTCAAGTGGCCCATTTCTGGCTCAAAACACATGCGACTTGTATTTTTTTTTAATTTTTAAAATTGACCATTCTCAGCATAGGGAATCCTATGTTAAATTTTGCGAAACGGCACTTTTTTTCAAAAAATTTCGAGATATCGAATTAAAACCTTCGCCATTGTTTTCAAGTGGCATATTTACCAACCGATTTCATTAACGAAAAAATTCTAAAAAATTTTTTTGTAAAAATACCATTTTTGTCGAAAAATTGTAAGGGTACCCCCTTCTCATTTTTCCACATTCGAAATGGCCAAATATTTTTTTTCGAGATGTGGATTTTTTACCTTCTCCATTGGCTTCAAGTGGCCCATTTCCGGCTCAAAACACATGCGACTTGTATTTTTTTTTTAATTTTTAAAATTGACCATTCTCAGCATAGGGAATCCTATGTTAAATTTTGCGAAACGGCACTTTTTTTCAAAAAATTTCGAGATATCGAATTAAAACCTTCGCCATTGTTTTCAAGTGGCATATTTACCAACCGATTTTATTAACGAAAAAATTCTAAAAAATTCTTTTGTAAAAATACCATTTTTGTCGAAAAATTGTAAGGGTACCCCCTTCTCATTTTTCCACTTTCAAAATGGCCAAATATTTTTTTTCGAGATATGGATTTTTTACCATCTCCATTGGCTTCAAGTGGCCCATTTCCGGCTCAAAACACATGCGACTTGTATTCTTTTTTTAATTTTTAAAATTGACCATTCCCAGCATAGGGAATCCTATGTTAAATTTTGCGAAACGGCACTTTTTTTCAAAAAATTTCGAGATATCGAATTAAAACCTTCGCCATTGTTTTCAAGTGGCATATTTACCAACCGATTTCATTAACGAAAAAATTCTAAAAAATTTTTTTGTAAAAATACCATTTTTGTCGAAAAATTGTAAGGGTACCCCCTTCTCATTTTTCCACTTTCAAAATGGCCAAATATTTTTTTTCGAGATATGGATTTTTTACCTTCTCCATTGGCTTCAAGTGGCCCATTTCCGGCTCAAAACACATGCGACTTGTATTTTTTTTTTAATTTTTAAAATTGACCATTCTCAGCATAGGGAATCCTATGTTAAATTTTGCGAAACGGCACTTTTTTTCAAAAAATTTCGAGATATCGAATTAAAACCTTCGCCATTGTTTTCAAGTGGCATATTTACCAACCGATTTCATTAACGAAAAAATTCTAAAAAATTTTTTTGTAAAAATACCATTTTTGTCGAAAAATTGTAAGGGTACCCCCTTCTCATTTTTCCACTTTCAAAATGGCCAAATATTTTTTTTCGAGATATCGATTTTTTACCATCTCCATTGGCTTCAAGTGGCCCATTTCCGGCTCAAAACACATGCGACTTGTATTTTTTTTTAATTTTTAAAATTGACCATTCTCAGCATAGGGAATCCTATGTTAAATTTTGCGAAACGGCACTTTTTTTCAAAAAATTTCGAGATATCGAATTAAAACCTTCGCCATTGTTTTGAAGTGGCATATTTACCAACCGATTTCATTAACGAAAAAATTCTAAAAAATTTTTTTGTAAAAATACCATTTTTGTCGAAAAATTGTAAGGGTACCCCCTTCTCATTTTTCCACTTTCAAAATGGCCAAATATTTTTTTTCGAGATATCGATTTCTTACCATCTCCATTGGCTTCAAGTGGCCCATTTCTGGCTCAAAACACATGCGACTTGTATTTTTTTTTTAATTTTTAAAATTGACCATTCTCAGCATAGGGAATCCTATGTTAAATTTTGCGAAACGGCACTTTTTTTCAAAAAATTTCGAGATATCGAATTAAAACCTTCGCCATTGTTTTCAAGTGGCATATTTACCAACCGATTTCATTAACGAAAAAATTCTAAAAAAATTTTTTGTAAAAATACCATTTTTGTCGAAAAATTGTAAGGGTACCCCCTTCTCATTTTTCCACATTCGAAATGGCCAAATATTTTTTTTCGAGATGTGGATTTTTTACCTTCTCCATTGGCTTCAAGTGGCCCATTTCCGGCTCAAAACACATGCGACTTGTATTTTTTTTTTAATTTTTAAAATTGACCATTCTCAGCATAGGGAATCCTATGTTAAATTTTGCGAAACGGCACTTTTTTTCAAAAAATTTCGAGATATCGAATTAAAACCTTCGCCATTGTTTTCAAGTGGCATATTTACCAACCGATTTTATTAACGAAAAAATTCTAAAAAATTCTTTTGTAAAAATACCATTTTTGTCGAAAAATTGTAAGGGTACCCCCTTCTCATTTTTCCACTTTCAAAATGGCCAAATATTTTTTTTCGAGATATGGATTTTTTACCATCTCCATTGGCTTCAAGTGGCCCATTTCCGGCTCAAAACACATGCGACTTGTATTCTTTTTTTAATTTTTAAAATTGACCATTCCCAGCATAGGGAATCCTATGTTAAATTTTGCGAAACGGCACTTTTTTTCAAAAAATTTCGAGATATCGAATTAAAACCTTCGCCATTGTTTTCAAGTGGCATATTTACCAACCGATTTCATTAACGAAAAAATTCTAAAAAATTTTTTTGTAAAAATACCATTTTTGTCGAAAAATTGTAAGGGTACCCCCTTCTCATTTTTCCACTTTCAAAATGGCCAAATATTTTTTTTCGAGATATGGATTTTTTACCTTCTCCATTGGCTTCAAGTGGCCCATTTCCGGCTCAAAACACATGCGACTTGTATTTTTTTTTTATTTTTAAAATTGACCATTCTCAGCATAGGGAATCCTATGTTAAATTTTGCGAAACGGCACTTTTTTTCAAAAAATTTCGAGATATCGAATTAAAACCTTCGCCATTGTTTTCAAGTGGCATATTTACCAACCGATTTCATTAACGAAAAAATTCTAAAAAATTTTTTTGTAAAAATACCATTTTTGTCGAAAAATTGTAAGGGTACCCCCTTCTCATTTTTCCACTTTCAAAATGACCAAATATTTTTTTTCGAGATATGGATTTTTTACCATCTCCATTGGCTTCAAGTGGCCCATTTCCGGCTCAAAACACATGCGACTTGTATTTTTTTTTTAAATTTAAAATTGACCATTCTCAGCATAGGGAATCCTATGTTAAATTTTGCGAAACGGCACTTTTTTTCAAAAAATTTCGAGATATCGAATTAAAACCTTCGCCATTGTTTTCAAGTGGCATATTTACCAACCGATTTCATAAACGAAAAAATTCTAAAAAATTCTTTTGTAAAAATACCATTTTTGTCGCAAAATTGTAAGGGTACCCCCTTCTCATTTTTCCACTTTCAAAATGGCCAAATATTTTTTTTCGAGATATGGATTTTTTACCATCTCCATTGGCTTCAAGTGGCCCATTTCCGGCTCAAAACACATGCGACTTGTATTTTTTTTTAATTTTTAAAATTGACCATTCTCAGCATAGGGAATCCTATGTTAAATTTTGCGAAACGGCACTTTTTTCCAAAAAATTTCGAGATATCGAATTAAAACCTTCGCCATTGTTTTGAAGTGGCATATTTACCAACCGATTTCATTAACGAAAAAATTCTAAAAAATTTTTTTGTAAAAATACCATTTTTGTCGAAAAATTGTAAGGGTACCCCCTTCTCATTTTTCCACTTTCAAAATGGCCAAATATTTTTTTTCGAGATATCGATTTCTTACCATCTCCATTGGCTTCAAGTGGCCCATTTCTGGCTCAAAACACATGCGACTTGTATTTTTTTTTTAATTTTTAAAATTGACCATTCTCAGCATAGGGAATCCTATGTTAAATTTTGCGAAACGGCACTTTTTTTCAAAAAATTTCGAGATATCGAATTAAAACCTTCGCCATTGTTTTCAAGTGGCATATTTACCAACCGATTTCATTAACGAAAAAATTCTAAAAAATTTTTTTGTAAAAATACCATTTTTGTCGAAAAATTGTAAGGGTACCCCCTTCTCATTTTTCCACATTCGAAATGGCCAAATATTTTTTTTCGAGATGTGGATTTTTTACCTTCTCCATTGGCTTCAAGTGGCCCATTTCCGGCTCAAAACACATGCGACTTGTATTTTTTTTTTAATTTTTAAAATTGACCATTCTCAGCATAGGGAATCCTATGTTAAATTTTGCGAAACGGCACTTTTTTTCAAAAAATTTCGAGATATCGAATTAAAACCTTCGCCATTGTTTTCAAGTGGCATATTTACCAACCGATTTCATTAACGAAAAAATTCTAAAAAATTTTTTTGTAAAAATACCATTTTTGTCGAAAAATTGTAAGGGTACCCCTTTCTCATTTTTCCACTTTCAAAATGGCCAAATATTTTTTTCGAGATATGGATTTTTTACCATCTCCATTGGCTTCAAGTGGCCCATTTCCGGCTCAAAACACATGCGACTTGTATTTTTTTTTTAATTTTTAAAATTGACCATTCTCAGCATAGGGTATCCTATGTTAAATTTTGCGAAACGGCACTTTTTATCAAAAAATTTCGAGATATCGAATTAAAACCTTCGCCATTGTTTTCAAGTGGCATATTTACCAACCTATTTCATTAACGAAAAAATTCTAAAAAATTTTTTTGTAAAAATACCATTTTTGTCGAAAAATTGTAAGTGTACCCCCTTCTCGATTTTCCACTTTCAAAATGGCCAAATATTTTTTTCGAGATATGGATTTTTTACCATCTCCATTGGCTTCAAGTGGCCCATTTCCGGCTCAAAACACATGCGACTTGTATTTTTTTTTTAATTTTTAAAATTGACCATTCTCAGCATAGGGAATCCTATGTTAAATTTTGCGAAACGGCACTTTTTTTCAAAAAATTTCGAGATATCGAATTAAAACCTTCGCCATTGTTTTCAAGTGGCATATTTACCAACCGATTTCATTAACGAAAAAATTCTAAAAAAATTTTTTGTAAAAATACCATTTTTGTCGAAAAATTGTAAGGGTACCCCCTTCTCATTTTTCCACTTTCAAAATGGCCAAATATTTTTTTCGAGATATGGATTTTTTACCATCTCCATTGGCTTCGAGTGGCCCATTTCCGGCTCAAAACACATGCGACTTGTATTTTTTTTTTAATTTTTAAAATTGACCATTCTCAGCATAGGGAATCCTATGTTAAATTTTGCGAAACGGCACTTTTTTTCAAAAAATTTCGAGATATCGAATTAAAACCTTCGCCATTGTTTTCAAGTGGCATATTTACCAACCGATTTCATTAACGAATAAATTCTAAAAAATTCTTTTGTAAAAATACCATTTTTGTCGCAAAATTGTAAGGGTACCCCCTTCTCATTTTTCCACTTTCAAAATGGCCAAATATTTTTTTTCGAGATATGGATTTTTTACCATCTCCATTGGCTTCAAGTGGCCCATTTCCGGCTCAAAACACATGCGACTTGTATTTTTTTTTAATTTTTAAAATTGACCATTCTCAGCATAGGGAATCCTATGTTAAATTTTGCGAAACGGCACTTTTTTTCAAAAAATTTCGAGATATCGAATTAAAACCTTCGCCATTGTTTTCAAGTGGCATATTTACCAACCGATTTCATTAACGAAAAAATTCTAAAAAATTTTTTTGTAAAAATACCATTTTTGTCGAAAAATTGTAAGGGTACCCCCTTCTCATTTTTCCACTTTCAAAATGGCCAAATATTTTTTTTCGAGATATGGATTTTTTACCATCTCCATTGGCTTCAAGTGGCCCATTTCCGGCTCAAAACACATGCGACTTGTATTTTTTTTTTAATTTTTAAAATTGACCATTCTCAGCATAGGGAATCCTATGTTAAATTTTGCGAAACGGCACTTATTTTCAAAAAATTTCGAGATATCGAATTAAAACCTTCGCCATTGTTTTCAAGTGGCATATTTACCAACCGATTTCATTAACGAAAAAATTCTAAAAAAATTTTTTGTAAAAATACCATTTTTGTCGAAAAATTGTAAGGGTACCCCCTTCTCATTTTTCCACTTTCAAAATGGCCAAATATTTTTTTTCGAGATATGGATTTTTTACCATCTCCATTGGCTTCAAGTGGCCCATTTCCGGCTCAAAACACATGCGACTTGTATTTTTTTTTTTAATTTTTAAAATTGACCATTCTCAGCATAGGGAATCCTATGTTAAATTTTGCGAAACGGCACTTTTTTTCAAAAAATTTCGAGATATCGAATTAAAACCTTCGCCATTGTTTTGAAGTGGCATATTTACCAACCGATTTCATTAACGAAAAAATTCTAAACATTTTTTTGTAAAAATACCATTTTTGTCGAAAAATTGTAAGGGTACCCCCTTCTCATTTTTCCACTTTCAAAATGGCCAAATATTTTTTTTCGAGATATCGATTTTTTACCATCTCCATTGGCTTCAAGTGGCCCATTTCCGGCTCAAAACACATGCGACTTGTATTTTTTTTTAATTTTTAAAATTGACCATTCTCAGCATAGGGAATCCTATGTTAAATTTTGCGAAACGGCACTTTTTTTCAAAAAATTTCGAGATATCGAATTAAAACCTTCGCCATTGTTTTGAAGTGGCATATTTACCAACCGATTTCATTAACGAAAAAATTCTAAAAAATTTTTTTGTAAAAATACCATTTTTGTCGAAAAATTGTAAGGGTACCCCCTTCTCATTTTTCCACTTTCAAAATGGCCAAATATTTTTTTTCGAGATATCGATTTCTTACCATCTCCATTGGCTTCAAGTGGCCCATTTCTGGCTCAAAACACATGCGACTTGTATTTTTTTTTTAATTTTTAAAATTGACCATTCTCAGCATAGGGAATCCTATGTTAAATTTTGCGAAACGGCACTTTTTTTCAAAAAATTTCGAGATATCGAATTAAAACCTTCGCCATTGTTTTCAAGTGGCATATTTACCAACCGATTTCATTAACGAAAAAATTCTAAAAAATTTTTTTGTAAAAATACCATTTTTGTCGAAAAATTGTAAGGGTACCCCCTTCTCATTTTTCCACATTCGAAATGGCCAAATATTTTTTTTCGAGATGTGGATTTTTTACCTTCTCCATTGGCTTCAAGTGGCCCATTTCCGGCTCAAAACACATGCGACTTGTATTTTTTTTTAATTTTTAAAATTGACCATTCTCAGCATAGGGAATCCTATGTTAAATTTTGCGAAACGGCACTTTTTTTCAAAAAATTTCGAGATATCGAATTAAAACCTTCGCCATTGTTTTCAAGTGGCATATTTACCAACCGATTTCATTAACGAAAAAATTCTAAAAAATTTTTTTGTAAAAATACCATTTTTGTCGAAAAATTGTAAGTGTACCCCCTTCTCGATTTTCCACTTTCAAAATGGCCAAATATTTTTTTCGAGATATGGATTTTTTACCATCTCCATTGGCTTCAAGTGGCCCATGTCCGGCTCAAAACACATGCGACTTGTATTCTTTTTTTAATTTTTAAAATTGACCATTCTCAGCATAGGGAATCCTATGTTAAATTTTGCGAAACGGCACTTTTTTTCAAAAAATTTCGAGATATCGAATTAAAACCTTCGCCATTGTTTTCAAGTGGCATATTTACCAACCGATTTCATTAACGAAAAAATTCTAAAAAATTTTTTTGTAAAAATACCATTTTTGTCGAAAAATTGTAAGGGTACCCCCTTCTCATTTTTCCACTTTCAAAATGGCCAAATATTTTTTTTCGAGATATGGATTTTTTCCCATCTCCATTGGCTTCAAGTGGCCCATTTCCGGCTCAAAACACATGCGACTTGTATTTTTTTTTTAATTTTTAAAATTGACCATTCTCAGCATAGGGAATCCTATGTTAAATTTTGCGAAACGGCACTTTTTTTCAAAAAATTTCGAGATATCGAATTAAAACCTTCGCCATTGTTTTCAAGTGGCATATTTACCAACCGATTTCATTAACGAAAAAATTCTAAAAAATTTTTTTGTAAAAATACCATTTTTGTCGAAAAATTGTAAGGGTACCCCCTTCTCATTTTTCCACATTCGAAATGGCCAAATATTTTTTTTCGAGATGTGGATTTTTTACCTTCTCCATTGGCTTCAAGTGGCCCATTTCCGGCTCAAAACACATGCGACTTGTATTTTTTTTTTAATTTTTAAAATTGACCATTCTCAGCATAGGGAATCCTATGTTAAATTTTGCGAAACGGCACTTTTTTTCAAAAAATTTCGAGATATCGAATTAAAACCTTCGCCATTGTTTTCAAGTGGCATATTTACCAACCGATTTCATTAACGAAAAAATTCTAAAAAATTCTTTTGTAAAAATACCATTTTTGTCGAAAAATTGTAAGGGTACCCCCTTCTCATTTTTCCACTTTCGAAATGGCCAAATATTTTTTTTCGAGATATCGATTTCTTACCATCTCCATTGGCTTCAAGTGGCCCATTACCGGCTCAAAACACATGCGACTTGTATTTTTTTTTTAATTTTTAAAATTGACCATTCTCAGCATAGGGAATCCTATGTTAAATTTTGCGAAACGGCACTTTTTATCAAAAAATTTCGAGATATCGAATTAAAACCTTCGCCATTGTTTTCAAGTGGCATATTTACCAACCTATTTCATTAACGAAAAAATTCTAAAAAATTTTTTTGTAAAAATACCATTTTTGTCGAAAAATTGTAAGTGTACCCCCTTCTCGATTTTCCACTTTCAAAATGGCCAAATATTTTTTTCGAGATATGGATTTTTTACCATCTCCATTGGCTTCAAGTGGCCCATTTCCGGCTCAAAACACATGCGACTTGTATTTTTTTTTTAATTTTTAAAATTGACCATTCTCAGCATAGGGAATCCTATGTTAAATTTTGCGAAACGGCACTTATTTTCAAAAAATTTCGAGATATCGAATTAAAACCTTCGCCATTGTTTTCAAGTGGCATATTTACCAACCGATTTCATTAACGAAAAAATTCTAAACATTTTTTTGTAAAAATACCATTTTTGTCGAAAAATTGTAAGGGTACCCCCTTCTCATTTTTCCACTTTCAAAATGGCCAAATATTTTTTTTCGAGATATCGATTTTTTACCATCTCCATTGGCTTCAAGTGGCCCATTTCCGGCTCAAAACACATGCGACTTGTATTTTTTTTTAATTTTTAAAATTGACCATTCTCAGCATAGGGAATCCTATGTTAAATTTTGCGAAACGGCACTTTTTTTCAAAAAATTTCGAGATATCGAATTAAAACCTTCGCCATTGTTTTGAAGTGGCATATTTACCAACCGATTTCATTAACGAAAAAATTCTAAAAAATTTTTTTGTAAAAATACCATTTTTGTCGAAAAATTGTAAGGGTACCCCCTTCTCATTTTTCCACTTTCAAAATGGCCAAATATTTTTTTTCGAGATATCGATTTCTTACCATCTCCATTGGCTTCAAGTGGCCCATTTCTGGCTCAAAACACATGCGACTTGTATTTTTTTTTTAATTTTTAAAATTGACCATTATCAGCATAGGGAATCCTATGTTAAATTTTGCGAAACGGCACTTTTTTTCAAAAAATTTCGAGATATCGAATTAAAACCTTCGCCATTGTTTTCAAGTGGCATATTTACCAACCGATTTCATTAACGAAAAAATTCTAAAAAATTTTTTTGTAAAAATACCATTTTTGTCGAAAAATTGTAAGGGTACCCCCTTCTCATTTTTCCACATTCGAAATGGCCAAATATTTTTTTTCGAGATGTGGATTTTTTACCTTCTCCATTGGCTTCAAGTGGCCCATTTCCGGCTCAAAACACATGCGACTTGTATTTTTTTTTAATTTTTAAAATTGACCATTCTCAGCATAGGGAATCCTATGTTAAATTTTGCGAAACGGCACTTTTTTTCAAAAAATTTCGAGATATCGAATTAAAACCTTCGCCATTGTTTTCAAGTGGCATATTTACCAACCGATTTCATTAACGAAAAAATTCTAAAAAATTTTTTTGTAAAAATACCATTTTTGTCGAAAAATTGTAAGTGTACCCCCTTCTCGATTTTCCACTTTCAAAATGGCCAAATATTTTTTTCGAGATATGGATTTTTTACCATCTCCATTGGCTTCAAGTGGCCCATGTCCGGCTCAAAACACATGCGACTTGTATTCTTTTTTTAATTTTTAAAATTGACCATTCTCAGCATAGGGAATCCTATGTTAAATTTTGCGAAACGGCACTTTTTTTCAAAAAATTTCGAGATATCGAATTAAAACCTTCGCCATTGTTTTCAAGTGGCATATTTACCAACCGATTTCATTAACGAAAAAATTCTAAAAAATTTTTTTGTAAAAATACCATTTTTGTCGAAAAATTGTAAGGGTACCCCCTTCTCATTTTTCCACTTTCAAAATGGCCAAATATTTTTTTTCGAGATATGGATTTTTTCCCATCTCCATTGGCTTCAAGTGGCCCATTTCCGGCTCAAAACACATGCGACTTGTATTTTTTTTTTAATTTTTAAAATTGACCATTCTCAGCATAGGGAATCCTATGTTAAATTTTGCGAAACGGCACTTTTTTTCAAAAAATTTCGAGATATCGAATTAAAACCTTCGCCATTGTTTTCAAGTGGCATATTTACCAACCGATTTCATTAACGAAAAAATTCTAAAAAATTTTTTTGTAAAAATACCATTTTTGTCGAAAAATTGTAAGGGTACCCCCTTCTCATTTTTCCACATTCGAAATGGCCAAATATTTTTTTTCGAGATGTGGATTTTTTACCTTCTCCATTGGCTTCAAGTGGCCCATTTCCGGCTCAAAACACATGCGACTTGTATTTTTTTTTTAATTTTTAAAATTGACCATTCTCAGCATAGGGAATCCTATGTTAAATTTTGCGAAACGGCACTTTTTATCAAAAAATTTCGAGATATCGAATTAAAACCTTCGCCATTGTTTTCAAGTGGCATATTTACCAACCTATTTCATTAACGAAAAAATTCTAAAAAAATTTTTTGTAAAAATACCATTTTTGTCGAAAAATTGTAAGGGTACCCCCTTCTCATTTTTCCACTTTCAAAATGGCCAAATATTTTTTTTCGAGATATGGATTTTTTACCATCTCCATTGGCTTCAAGTGGCCCATTTCCGGCTCAAAACACATGCGACTTGTATTTTTTTTTTTAATTTTTAAAATTGACCATTCTCAGCATAGGGAATCCTATGTTAAATTTTGCGAAACGGCACTTTTTTTCAAAAAATTTCGAGATATCGAATTAAAACCTTCGCCATTGTTTTGAAGTGGCATATTTACCAACCGATTTCATTAACGAAAAAATTCTAAACATTTTTTTGTAAAAATACCATTTTTGTCGAAAAATTGTAAGGGTACCCCCTTCTCATTTTTCCACTTTCAAAATGGCCAAATATTTTTTTTCGAGATATCGATTTTTTACCATCTCCATTGGCTTCAAGTGGCCCATTTCCGGCTCAAAACACATGCGACTTGTATTTTTTTTTAATTTTTAAAATTGACCATTCTCAGCATAGGGAATCCTATGTTAAATTTTGCGAAACGGCACTTTTTTTCAAAAAATTTCGAGATATCGAATTAAAACCTTCGCCATTGTTTTGAAGTGGCATATTTACCAACCGATTTCATTAACGAAAAAATTCTAAAAAATTTTTTTGTAAAAATACCATTTTTGTCGAAAAATTGTAAGGGTACCCCCTTCTCATTTTTCCACTTTCAAAATGGCCAAATATTTTTTTTCGAGATATCGATTTCTTACCATCTCCATTGGCTTCAAGTGGCCCATTTCTGGCTCAAAACACATGCGACTTGTATTTTTTTTTTAATTTTTAAAATTGACCATTCTCAGCATAGGGAATCCTATGTTAAATTTTGCGAAACGGCACTTTTTTTCAAAAAATTTCGAGATATCGAATTAAAACCTTCGCCATTGTTTTCAAGTGGCATATTTACCAACCGATTTCATTAACGAAAAAATTCTAAAAAATTTTTTTGTAAAAATACCATTTTTGTCGAAAAATTGTAAGGGTACCCCCTTCTCATTTTTCCACATTCGAAATGGCCAAATATTTTTTTTCGAGATGTGGATTTTTTACCTTCTCCATTGGCTTCAAGTGGCCCATTTCCGGCTCAAAACACATGCGACTTGTATTTTTTTTTAATTTTTAAAATTGACCATTCTCAGCATAGGGAATCCTATGTTAAATTTTGCGAAACGGCACTTTTTTTCAAAAAATTTCGAGATATCGAATTAAAACCTTCGCCATTGTTTTCAAGTGGCATATTTACCAACCGATTTCATTAACGAAAAAATTCTAAAAAATTTTTTTGTAAAAATACCATTTTTGTCGAAAAATTGTAAGTGTACCCCCTTCTCGATTTTCCACTTTCAAAATGGCCAAATATTTTTTTCGAGATATGGATTTTTTACCATCTCCATTGGCTTCAAGTGGCCCATGTCCGGCTCAAAACACATGCGACTTGTATTCTTTTTTTAATTTTTAAAATTGACCATTCTCAGCATAGGGAATCCTATGTTAAATTTTGCGAAACGGCACTTTTTTTCAAAAAATTTCGAGATATCGAATTAAAACCTTCGCCATTGTTTTCAAGTGGCATATTTACCAACCGATTTCATTAACGAAAAAATTCTAAAAAATTTTTTTGTAAAAATACCATTTTTGTCGAAAAATTGTAAGGGTACCCCCTTCTCATTTTTCCACTTTCAAAATGGCCAAATATTTTTTTTCGAGATATGGATTTTTTCCCATCTCCATTGGCTTCAAGTGGCCCATTTCCGGCTCAAAACACATGCGACTTGTATTTTTTTTTTAATTTTTAAAATTGACCATTCTCAGCATAGGGAATCCTATGTTAAATTTTGCGAAACGGCACTTTTTTTCAAAAAATTTCGAGATATCGAATTAAAACCTTCGCCATTGTTTTCAAGTGGCATATTTACCAACCGATTTCATTAACGAAAAAATTCTAAAAAATTTTTTTGTAAAAATACCATTTTTGTCGAAAAATTGTAAGGGTACCCCCTTCTCATTTTTCCACATTCGAAATGGCCAAATATTTTTTTTCGAGATGTGGATTTTTTACCTTCTCCATTGGCTTCAAGTGGCCCATTTCCGGCTCAAAACACATGCGACTTGTATTTTTTTTTTAATTTTTAAAATTGACCATTCTCAGCATAGGGAATCCTATGTTAAATTTTGCGAAACGGCACTTTTTTTCAAAAAATTTCGAGATATCGAATTAAAACCTTCGCCATTGTTTTCAAGTGGCATATTTACCAACCGATTTCATTAACGAAAAAATTCTAAAAAATTCTTTTGTAAAAATACCATTTTTGTCGAAAAATTGTAAGGGTACCCCCTTCTCATTTTTCCACTTTCGAAATGGCCAAATATTTTTTTTCGAGATATCGATTTCTTACCATCTCCATTGGCTTCAAGTGGCCCATTACCGGCTCAAAACACATGCGACTTGTATTTTTTTTTTAATTTTTAAAATTGACCATTCTCAGCATAGGGAATCCTATGTTAAATTTTGCGAAACGGCACTTTTTATCAAAAAATTTCGAGATATCGAATTAAAACCTTCGCCATTGTTTTCAAGTGGCATATTTACCAACCTATTTCATTAACGAAAAAATTCTAAAAAATTTTTTTGTAAAAATACCATTTTTGTCGAAAAATTGTAAGTGTACCCCCTTCTCGATTTTCCACTTTCAAAATGGCCAAATATTTTTTTCGAGATATGGATTTTTTACCATCTCCATTGGCTTCAAGTGGCCCATTTCCGGCTCAAAACACATGCGACTTGTATTTTTTTTTTAATTTTTAAAATTGACCATTCTCAGCATAGGGAATCCTATGTTAAATTTTGCGAAACGGCACTTATTTTCAAAAAATTTCGAGATATCGAATTAAAACCTTCGCCATTGTTTTCAAGTGGCATATTTACCAACCGATTTCATTAACGAAAAAATTCTAAACATTTTTTTGTAAAAATACCATTTTTGTCGAAAAATTGTAAGGGTACCCCCTTCTCATTTTTCCACTTTCAAAATGGCCAAATATTTTTTTTCGAGATATCGATTTTTTACCATCTCCATTGGCTTCAAGTGGCCCATTTCCGGCTCAAAACACATGCGACTTGTATTTTTTTTTAATTTTTAAAATTGACCATTCTCAGCATAGGGAATCCTATGTTAAATTTTGCGAAACGGCACTTTTTTTCAAAAAATTTCGAGATATCGAATTAAAACCTTCGCCATTGTTTTGAAGTGGCATATTTACCAACCGATTTCATTAACGAAAAAATTCTAAAAAATTTTTTTGTAAAAATACCATTTTTGTCGAAAAATTGTAAGGGTACCCCCTTCTCATTTTTCCACTTTCAAAATGGCCAAATATTTTTTTTCGAGATATCGATTTCTTACCATCTCCATTGGCTTCAAGTGGCCCATTTCTGGCTCAAAACACATGCGACTTGTATTTTTTTTTTAATTTTTAAAATTGACCATTATCAGCATAGGGAATCCTATGTTAAATTTTGCGAAACGGCACTTTTTTTCAAAAAATTTCGAGATATCGAATTAAAACCTTCGCCATTGTTTTCAAGTGGCATATTTACCAACCGATTTCATTAACGAAAAAATTCTAAAAAATTTTTTTGTAAAAATACCATTTTTGTCGAAAAATTGTAAGGGTACCCCCTTCTCATTTTTCCACATTCGAAATGGCCAAATATTTTTTTTCGAGATGTGGATTTTTTACCTTCTCCATTGGCTTCAAGTGGCCCATTTCCGGCTCAAAACACATGCGACTTGTATTTTTTTTTAATTTTTAAAATTGACCATTCTCAGCATAGGGAATCCTATGTTAAATTTTGCGAAACGGCACTTTTTTTCAAAAAATTTCGAGATATCGAATTAAAACCTTCGCCATTGTTTTCAAGTGGCATATTTACCAACCGATTTCATTAACGAAAAAATTCTAAAAAATTTTTTTGTAAAAATACCATTTTTGTCGAAAAATTGTAAGTGTACCCCCTTCTCGATTTTCCACTTTCAAAATGGCCAAATATTTTTTTCGAGATATGGATTTTTTACCATCTCCATTGGCTTCAAGTGGCCCATGTCCGGCTCAAAACACATGCGACTTGTATTCTTTTTTTAATTTTTAAAATTGACCATTCTCAGCATAGGGAATCCTATGTTAAATTTTGCGAAACGGCACTTTTTTTCAAAAAATTTCGAGATATCGAATTAAAACCTTCGCCATTGTTTTCAAGTGGCATATTTACCAACCGATTTCATTAACGAAAAAATTCTAAAAAATTTTTTTGTAAAAATACCATTTTTGTCGAAAAATTGTAAGGGTACCCCCTTCTCATTTTTCCACTTTCAAAATGGCCAAATATTTTTTTTCGAGATATGGATTTTTTCCCATCTCCATTGGCTTCAAGTGGCCCATTTCCGGCTCAAAACACATGCGACTTGTATTTTTTTTTTAATTTTTAAAATTGACCATTCTCAGCATAGGGAATCCTATGTTAAATTTTGCGAAACGGCACTTTTTTTCAAAAAATTTCGAGATATCGAATTAAAACCTTCGCCATTGTTTTCAAGTGGCATATTTACCAACCGATTTCATTAACGAAAAAATTCTAAAAAATTTTTTTGTAAAAATACCATTTTTGTCGAAAAATTGTAAGGGTACCCCCTTCTCATTTTTCCACATTCGAAATGGCCAAATATTTTTTTTCGAGATGTGGATTTTTTACCTTCTCCATTGGCTTCAAGTGGCCCATTTCCGGCTCAAAACACATGCGACTTGTATTTTTTTTTTAATTTTTAAAATTGACCATTCTCAGCATAGGGAATCCTATGTTAAATTTTGCGAAACGGCACTTTTTATCAAAAAATTTCGAGATATCGAATTAAAACCTTCGCCATTGTTTTCAAGTGGCATATTTACCAACCTATTTCATTAACGAAAAAATTCTAAAAAATTTTTTTGTAAAAATACCATTTTTGTCGAAAAATTGTAAGTGTACCCCCTTCTCGATTTTCCACTTTCAAAATGGCCAAATATTTTTTTTCGAGATATGGATTTTTTACCATCTCCATTGGCTTCAAGTGGCCCATTTCCGGCTCAAAACACATGCGACTTGTATTTTTTTTTTAATTTTTAAAATTGACCATTCTCAGCATAGGGAATCCTATGTTAAATTTTGCGAAACGGCACTTATTTTCAAAAAATTTCGAGATATCGAATTAAAACCTTCGCCATTGTTTTGAAGTGGCATATTTACCAACCGATTTCATTAACGAAAAAATTCTAAACATTTTTTTGTAAAAATACCATTTTTGTCGAAAAATTGTAAGGGTACGCCCTTCTCATTTTTCCACTTTCAAAATGGCCAAATATTTTTTTTCGAGATATCGATTTTTTACCATCTCCATTGGCTTCAAGTGGCCCATTTCCGGCTCAAAACACATGCGACTTGTATTTTTTTTTTTTAATTTTTAAAATTGACCATTCTCAGCATAGGGAATCCTATGTTAAATTTTGCGAAACGGCACTTTTTTTCAAAAAATTTCGAGATATCGAATTAAAACCTTCGCCATTGTTTTCAAGTGGCATATTTACCAACCGATTTCATTAACGAAAAAATTCTAAAAAATTTTTTTGTAAAAATACCATTTTTGTCGCAAAATTGTAAGGGTACCCCCTTCTCATTTTTCCACTTTCAAAATGGCCAAATATTTTTTTTCGAGATATGGATTTTTTACCATCTCCATTGGCTTCAAGTGGCCCATTTCCGGCTCAAAACACATGCGACTTGTATTTTTTTTTAATTTTTAAAATTGACCATTCTCAGCATAGGGAATCCTATGTTAAATTTTGCGAAACGGCACTTTTTTTCAAAAAATTTCGAGATATCGAATTAAAACCTTCGCCATTGTTTTGAAGTGGCATATTTACCAACCGATTTCATTAACGAAAAAATTCTAAAAAATTTTTTTGTAAAAATACCATTTTTGTCGAAAAATTGTAAGGGTACCCCCTTCTCATTTTTCCACTTTCAAAATGGCCAAATATTTTTTTTCGAGATATCGATTTCTTACCATCTCCATTGGCTTCAAGTGGCCCATTTCTGGCTCAAAACACATGCGACTTGTATTTTTTTTTAATTTTTAAAATTGACCATTCTCAGCATAGGGAATCCTATGTTAAATTTTGCGAAACGGCACTTTTTTTCAAAAAATTTCGAGATATCGAATTAAAACCTTCGCCATTGTTTTCAAGTGGCATATTTACCAACCGATTTCATTAACGAAAAAATTCTAAAAAATTTTTTTGTAAAAATACCATTTTTGTCGAAAAATTGTAAGGGTACCCCCTTCTCATTTTTCCACATTCGAAATGGCCAAATATTTTTTTTCGAGATGTGGATTTTTTACCTTCTCCATTGGCTTCAAGTGGCCCATTTCCGGCTCAAAACACATGCGACTTGTATTTTTTTTTTAATTTTTAAAATTGACCATTCTCAGCATAGGGAATCCTATGTTAAATTTTGCGAAACGGCACTTTTTTTCAAAAAATTTCGAGATATCGAATTAAAACCTTCGCCATTGTTTTCAAGTGGCATATTTACCAACCGATTTTATTAACGAAAAAATTCTAAAAAATTCTTTTGTAAAAATACCATTTTTGTCGAAAAATTGTAAGGGTACCCCCTTCTCATTTTTCCACTTTCAAAATGGCCAAATATTTTTTTTCGAGATATGGATTTTTTACCATCTCCATTGGCTTCAAGTGGCCCATTTCCGGCTCAAAACACATGCGACTTGTATTCTTTTTTTAATTTTTAAAATTGACCATTCCCAGCATAGGGAATCCTATGTTAAATTTTGCGAAACGGCACTTTTTTTCAAAAAATTTCGAGATATCGAATTAAAACCTTCGCCATTGTTTTCAAGTGGCATATTTACCAACCGATTTCATTAACGAAAAAATTCTAAAAAATTTTTTTGTAAAAATACCATTTTTGTCGAAAAATTGTAAGGGTACCCCCTTCTCATTTTTCCACTTTCAAAATGGCCAAATATTTTTTTTCGAGATATGGATTTTTTACCTTCTCCATTGGCTTCAAGTGGCCCATTTCCGGCTCAAAACACATGCGACTTGTATTTTTTTTTTAATTTTTAAAATTGACCATTCTCAGCATAGGGAATCCTATGTTAAATTTTGCGAAACGGCACTTTTTTTCAAAAAATTTCGAGATATCGAATTAAAACCTTCGCCATTGTTTTCAAGTGGCATATTTACCAACCGATTTCATTAACGAAAAAATTCTAAAAAATTTTTTTGTAAAAATACCATTTTTGTCGAAAAATTGTAAGGGTACCCCCTTCTCATTTTTCCACTTTCAAAATGGCCAAATATTTTTTTTCGAGATATCGATTTTTTACCATCTCCATTGGCTTCAAGTGGCCCATTTCCGGCTCAAAACACATGCGACTTGTATTTTTTTTTAATTTTTAAAATTGACCATTCTCAGCATAGGGAATCCTATGTTAAATTTTGCGAAACGGCACTTTTTTTCAAAAAATTTCGAGATATCGAATTAAAACCTTCGCCATTGTTTTGAAGTGGCATATTTACCAACCGATTTCATTAACGAAAAAATTCTAAAAAATTTTTTTGTAAAAATACCATTTTTGTCGAAAAATTGTAAGGGTACCCCCTTCTCATTTTTCCACTTTCAAAATGGCCAAATATTTTTTTTCGAGATATCGATTTCTTACCATCTCCATTGGCTTCAAGTGGCCCATTTCTGGCTCAAAACACATGCGACTTGTATTTTTTTTTTAATTTTTAAAATTGACCATTCTCAGCATAGGGAATCCTATGTTAAATTTTGCGAAACGGCACTTTTTTTCAAAAAATTTCGAGATATCGAATTAAAACCTTCGCCATTGTTTTCAAGTGGCATATTTACCAACCGATTTCATTAACGAAAAAATTCTAAAAAAATTTTTTGTAAAAATACCATTTTTGTCGAAAAATTGTAAGGGTACCCCCTTCTCATTTTTCCACATTCGAAATGGCCAAATATTTTTTTTCGAGATGTGGATTTTTTACCTTCTCCATTGGCTTCAAGTGGCCCATTTCCGGCTCAAAACACATGCGACTTGTATTTTTTTTTTAATTTTTAAAATTGACCATTCTCAGCATAGGGAATCCTATGTTAAATTTTGCGAAACGGCACTTTTTTTCAAAAAATTTCGAGATATCGAATTAAAACCTTCGCCATTGTTTTCAAGTGGCATATTTACCAACCGATTTTATTAACGAAAAAATTCTAAAAAATTCTTTTGTAAAAATACCATTTTTGTCGAAAAATTGTAAGGGTACCCCCTTCTCATTTTTCCACTTTCAAAATGGCCAAATATTTTTTTTCGAGATATGGATTTTTTACCATCTCCATTGGCTTCAAGTGGCCCATTTCCGGCTCAAAACACATGCGACTTGTATTCTTTTTTTAATTTTTAAAATTGACCATTCCCAGCATAGGGAATCCTATGTTAAATTTTGCGAAACGGCACTTTTTTTCAAAAAATTTCGAGATATCGAATTAAAACCTTCGCCATTGTTTTCAAGTGGCATATTTACCAACCGATTTCATTAACGAAAAAATTCTAAAAAATTTTTTTGTAAAAATACCATTTTTGTCGAAAAATTGTAAGGGTACCCCCTTCTCATTTTTCCACTTTCAAAATGGCCAAATATTTTTTTTCGAGATATGGATTTTTTACCTTCTCCATTGGCTTCAAGTGGCCCATTTCCGGCTCAAAACACATGCGACTTGTATTTTTTTTTTATTTTTAAAATTGACCATTCTCAGCATAGGGAATCCTATGTTAAATTTTGCGAAACGGCACTTTTTTTCAAAAAATTTCGAGATATCGAATTAAAACCTTCGCCATTGTTTTCAAGTGGCATATTTACCAACCGATTTCATTAACGAAAAAATTCTAAAAAATTTTTTTGTAAAAATACCATTTTTGTCGAAAAATTGTAAGGGTACCCCCTTCTCATTTTTCCACTTTCAAAATGACCAAATATTTTTTTTCGAGATATGGATTTTTTACCATCTCCATTGGCTTCAAGTGGCCCATTTCCGGCTCAAAACACATGCGACTTGTATTTTTTTTTTAAATTTAAAATTGACCATTCTCAGCATAGGGAATCCTATGTTAAATTTTGCGAAACGGCACTTTTTTTCAAAAAATTTCGAGATATCGAATTAAAACCTTCGCCATTGTTTTCAAGTGGCATATTTACCAACCGATTTCATAAACGAAAAAATTCTAAAAAATTCTTTTGTAAAAATACCATTTTTGTCGCAAAATTGTAAGGGTACCCCCTTCTCATTTTTCCACTTTCAAAATGGCCAAATATTTTTTTTCGAGATATGGATTTTTTACCATCTCCATTGGCTTCAAGTGGCCCATTTCCGGCTCAAAACACATGCGACTTGTATTTTTTTTTAATTTTTAAAATTGACCATTCTCAGCATAGGGAATCCTATGTTAAATTTTGCGAAACGGCACTTTTTTCCAAAAAATTTCGAGATATCGAATTAAAACCTTCGCCATTGTTTTGAAGTGGCATATTTACCAACCGATTTCATTAACGAAAAAATTCTAAAAAATTTTTTTGTAAAAATACCATTTTTGTCGAAAAATTGTAAGGGTACCCCCTTCTCATTTTTCCACTTTCAAAATGGCCAAATATTTTTTTTCGAGATATCGATTTCTTACCATCTCCATTGGCTTCAAGTGGCCCATTTCTGGCTCAAAACACATGCGACTTGTATTTTTTTTTTAATTTTTAAAATTGACCATTCTCAGCATAGGGAATCCTATGTTAAATTTTGCGAAACGGCACTTTTTTTCAAAAAATTTCGAGATATCGAATTAAAACCTTCGCCATTGTTTTCAAGTGGCATATTTACCAACCGATTTCATTAACGAAAAAATTCTAAAAAATTTTTTTGTAAAAATACCATTTTTGTCGAAAAATTGTAAGGGTACCCCCTTCTCATTTTTCCACATTCGAAATGGCCAAATATTTTTTTTCGAGATGTGGATTTTTTACCTTCTCCATTGGCTTCAAGTGGCCCATTTCCGGCTCAAAACACATGCGACTTGTATTTTTTTTTTAATTTTTAAAATTGACCATTCTCAGCATAGGGAATCCTATGTTAAATTTTGCGAAACGGCACTTTTTTTCAAAAAATTTCGAGATATCGAATTAAAACCTTCGCCATTGTTTTCAAGTGGCATATTTACCAACCGATTTTATTAACGAAAAAATTCTAAAAAATTCTTTTGTAAAAATACCATTTTTGTCGAAAAATTGTAAGGGTACCCCCTTCTCATTTTTCCACTTTCAAAATGGCCAAATATTTTTTTTCGAGATATGGATTTTTTACCATCTCCATTGGCTTCAAGTGGCCCATTTCCGGCTCAAAACACATGCGACTTGTATTCTTTTTTTAATTTTTAAAATTGACCATTCCCAGCATAGGGAATCCTATGTTAAATTTTGCGAAACGGCACTTTTTTTCAAAAAATTTCGAGATATCGAATTAAAACCTTCGCCATTGTTTTCAAGTGGCATATTTACCAACCGATTTCATTAACGAAAAAATTCTAAAAAATTCTTTTGTAAAAATACCATTTTTGTCGCAAAATTGTAAGGGTACCCCCTTCTCATTTTTCCACTTTCAAAATGGCCAAATATTTTTTTTCGAGATATGGATTTTTTACCATCTCCATTGGCTTCAAGTGGCCCATTTCCGGCTCAAAACACATGCGACTTGTATTTTTTTTTAATTTTTAAAATTGACCATTCTCAGCATAGGGAATCCTATGTTAAATTTTGCGAAACGGCACTTTTTTTCAAAAAATTTCGAGATATCGAATTAAAACCTTCGCCATTGTTTTCAAGTGGCATATTTACCAACCGATTTCATTAACGAAAAAATTCTAAAAAATTTTTTTGTAAAAATACCATTTTTGTCGAAAAATTGTAAGGGTACCCCCTTCTCATTTTTCCACTTTCAAAATGGCCAAATATTTTTTTTCGAGATATGGATTTTTTACCATCTCCATTGGCTTCAAGTGGCCCATTTCCGGCTCAAAACACATGCGACTTGTATTTTTTTTTTAATTTTTAAAATTGACCATTCTCAGCATAGGGAATCCTATGTTAAATTTTGCGAAACGGCACTTATTTTCAAAAAATTTCGAGATATCGAATTAAAACCTTCGCCATTGTTTTCAAGTGGCATATTTACCAACCGATTTCATTAACGAAAAAATTCTAAAAAATTTTTTTGTAAAAATACCATTTTTGTCGAAAAATTGTAAGGGTACCCTTCTCATTTTTCCACTTTCAAAATGACCAAATATTTTTTTTCGAGATATGGATTTTTTACCATCTCCATTGGCTTCAAGTGGCCCATTTCCGGCTCAAAACACATGCGACTTGTATTTTTTTTTTAATTTTTAAAATTGACCATTCTCAGCATAGGGAATCCTATGTTAAATTTTGCGAAACGGCACTTTTTTTCAAAAAATTTCGAGATATCGAATTAAAACCTTCGCCATTGTTTTCAAGTGGCATATTTACCAACCGATTTCATTAACGAAAAAATTCTAAAAAATTTTTTTGTAAAAATACCATTTTTGTCGAAAAATTGTAAGGGTACCCCCTTCTCATTTTTCCACTTTCAAAATGGCCAAATATTTTTTTTCGAGATATGGATTTTTTCCCATCTCCATTGGCTTCAAGTGGCCCATTTCCGGCTCAAAACACATGCGACTTGTATTTTTTTTTTAATTTTTAAAATTGACCATTCTCAGCATAGGGAATCCTATGTTAAATTTTGCGAAACGGCACTTTTTTTCAAAAAATTTCGAGATATCGAATTAAAACCTTCGCCATTGTTTTCAAGTGGCATATTTACCAACCGATTTCATTAACGAAAAAATTCTAAAAAATTTTTTTGTAAAAATACCATTTTTGTCGAAAAATTGTAAGGGTACCCCCTTCTCATTTTTCCACTTTCAAAATGACCAAATATTTTTTTTCGAGATATGGATTTTTTACCATCTCCATTGGCTTCAAGTGGCCCATTTCCGGCTCAAAACACATGCGACTTGTATTTTTTTTTTAATTTTTAAAATTGACCATTCTCAGCATAGGGAATCCTATGTTAAATTTTGCGAAACGGCACTTTTTTTCAAAAAATTTCGAGATATCGAATTAAAACCTTCGCCATTGTTTTCAAGTGGCATATTTACCAACCGATTTCATTAACGAAAAAATTCTAAAAAATTTTTTTGTAAAAATACCATTTTTGTCGAAAAATTGTAAGGGTACCCCCTTCTCATTTTTCCACATTCGAAATGGCCAAATATTTTTTTTCGAGATGTGGATTTTTTACCTTCTCCATTGGCTTCAAGTGGCCCATTTCCGGCTCAAAACACATGCGACTTGTATTTTTTTTTTAATTTTTAAAATTGACCATTCTCAGCATAGGGAATCCTATGTTAAATTTTGCGAAACGGCACTTTTTTTCAAAAAATTTCGAGATATCGAATTAAAACCTTCGCCATTGTTTTCAAGTGGCATATTTACCAACCGATTTCATTAACGAAAAAATTCTAAAAAATTCTTTTGTAAAAATACCATTTTTGTCGAAAAATTGTAAGGGTACCCCCTTCTCATTTTTCCACTTTCGAAATGGCCAAATATTTTTTTTCGAGATATCGATTTCTTACCATCTCCATTGGCTTCAAGTGGCCCATTACGGGCTCAAAACACATGCGACTTGTATTTTTTTTTTTAATTTTTAAAATTGACCATTCTCAGCATAGGGAATCCTATGTTAAATTTTGCGAAACGGCACTTTTTTTCAAAAAATTTCGAGATATCGAATTAAAACCTTCGCCATTGTTTTCAAGTGGCATATTTACCAACCGATTTCATTAACGAAAAAATTCTAAAAAATTCTTTTGTAAAAATACCATTTTTGTCGCAAAATTGTAAGGGTACCCCCTTCTCATTTTTCCACTTTCAAAATGGCCAAATATTTTTTTTCGAGATATGGATTTTTTACCATCTCCATTGGCTTCAAGTGGCCCATTTCCGGCTCAAAACACATGCGACTTGTATTTTTTTTTAATTTTTAAAATTGACCATTCTCAGCATAGGGAATCCTATGTTAAATTTTGCGAAACGGCACTTTTTTTCAAAAAATTTCGAGATATCGAATTAAAACCTTCGCCATTGTTTTGAAGTGGCATATTTACCAACCGATTTCATTAACGAAAAAATTCTAAAAAAATTTTTTGTAAAAATACCATTTTTGTCGAAAAATTGTAAGGGTACCCCCTTCTCATTTTTCCACTTTCAAAATGGCCAAATATTTTTTTCGAGATATGGATTTTTTACCATCTCCATTGGCTTCGAGTGGCCCATTTCCGGCTCAAAACACATGCGACTTGTATTTTTTTTTTAATTTTTAAAATTGACCATTCTCAGCATAGGGAATCCTATGTTAAATTTTGCGAAACGGCACTTTTTTTCAAAAAATTTCGAGATATCGAATTAAAACCTTCGCCATTGTTTTCAAGTGGCATATTTACCAACCGATTTCATTAACGAAAAAATTCTAAAAAATTTTTTTGTAAAAATACCATTTTTGTCGAAAAATTGTAAGGGTACCCCCTTCTCATTTTTCCACATTCGAAATGGCCAAATATTTTTTTTCGAGATGTGGATTTTTTACCTTCTCCATTGGCTTCAAGTGGCCCATTTCCGGCTCAAAACACATGCGACTTGTATTTTTTTTTTAATTTTTAAAATTGACCATTCTCAGCATAGGGAATCCTATGTTAAATTTTGCGAAACGGCACTTTTTTTCAAAAAATTTCGAGATATCGAATTAAAACCTTCGCCATTGTTTTCAAGTGGCATATTTACCAACCGATTTCATTAACGAAAAAATTCTAAAAAATTCTTTTGTAAAAATACCATTTTTGTCGAAAAATTGTAAGGGTACCCCCTTCTCATTTTTCCACTTTCGAAATGGCCAAATATTTTTTTTCGAGATATCGATTTCTTACCATCTCCATTGGCTTCAAGTGGCCCATTACCGGCTCAAAACACATGCGACTTGTATTTTTTTTTTAATTTTTAAAATTGACCATTCTCAGCATAGGGAATCCTATGTTAAATTTTGCGAAACGGCACTTTTTATCAAAAAATTTCGAGATATCGAATTAAAACCTTCGCCATTGTTTTCAAGTGGCATATTTACCAACCTATTTCATTAACGAAAAAATTCTAAAAAATTTTTTTGTAAAAATACCATTTTTGTCGAAAAATTGTAAGTGTACCCCCTTCTCGATTTTCCACTTTCAAAATGGCCAAATATTTTTTTCGAGATATGGATTTTTTACCATCTCCATTGGCTTCAAGTGGCCCATTTCCGGCTCAAAACACATGCGACTTGTATTTTTTTTTTAATTTTTAAAATTGACCATTCTCAGCATAGGGAATCCTATGTTAAATTTTGCGAAACGGCACTTTTTTTCAAAAAATTTCGAGATATCGAATTAAAACCTTCGCCATTGTTTTCAAGTGGCATATTTACCAACCGATTTCATTAACGAAAAAATTCTAAAAAATTTTTTTGTAAAAATACCATTTTTGTCGAAAAATTGTAAGGGTACCCCCTTCTCATTTTTCCACTTTCAAAATGGCCAAATATTTTTTTTCGAGATATCGATTTTTTACCATCTCCATTGGCTTCAAGTGGCCCATTTCCGGCTCAAAACACATGCGACTTGTATTTTTTTTTAATTTTTAAAATTGACCATTCTCAGCATAGGGAATCCTATGTTAAATTTTGCGAAACGGCACTTTTTTTCAAAAAATTTCGAGATATCGAATTAAAACCTTCGCCATTGTTTTGAAGTGGCATATTTACCAACCGATTTCATTAACGAAAAAATTCTAAAAAATTCTTTTGTAAAAATACCATTTTTGTCGCAAAATTGTAAGGGTACCCCCTTCTCATTTTTCCACTTTCAAAATGGCCAAATATTTTTTTTCGAGATATGGATTTTTTACCATCTCCATTGGCTTCAAGTGGCCCATTTCCGGCTCAAAACACATGCGACTTGTATTTTTTTTTAATTTTTAAAATTGACCATTCTCAGCATAGGGAATCCTATGTTAAATTTTGCGAAACGGCACTTTTTTTCAAAAAATTTCGAGATATCGAATTAAAACCTTCGCCATTGTTTTCAAGTGGCATATTTACCAACCGATTTCATTAACGAAAAAATTCTAAAAAATTTTTTTGTAAAAATACCATTTTTGTCGAAAAATTGTAAGGGTACCCCCTTCTCATTTTTCCACTTTCAAAATGGCCAAATATTTTTTTTCGAGATATGGATTTTTTACCATCTCCATTGGCTTCAAGTGGCCCATTTCCGGCTCAAAACACATGCGACTTGTATTTTTTTTTTAATTTTTAAAATTGACCATTCTCAGCATAGGGAATCCTATGTTAAATTTTGCGATACGGCACTTATTTTCAAAAAATTTCGAGATATCGAATTAAAACCTTCGCCATTGTTTTCAAGTGGCATATTTACCAACCGATTTCATTAACGAAAAAATTCTAAAAAATTCTTTTGTAAAAATACCATTTTTGTCGCAAAATTGTAAGGGTACCCCCTTCTCATTTTTCCACTTTCAAAATGGCCAAATATTTTTTTTCGAGATATGGATTTTTTACCATCTCCATTGGCTTCAAGTGGCCCATTTCCGGCTCAAAACACATGCGACTTGTATTTTTTTTTAATTTTTAAAATTGACCATTCTCAGCATAGGGAATCCTATGTTAAATTTTGCGAAACGGCACTTTTTTTCAAAAAATTTCGAGATATCGAATTAAAACCTTCGCCATTGTTTTGAAGTGGCATATTTACCAACCGATTTTATTAACGAAAAAATTCTAAAAAATTCTTTTGTAAAAATACCATTTTTGTCGAAAAATTGTAAGGGTACCCCCTTCTCATTTTTCCACTTTCAAAATGGCCAAATATTTTTTTTCGAGATATGGATTTTTTACCATCTCCATTGGCTTCAAGTGGCCCATTTCCGGCTCAAAACACATGCGACTTGTATTTTTTTTTAATTTTTAAAATTGACCATTCTCAGCATAGGGAATCCTATGTTAAATTTTGCGAAACGGCACTTTTTTTCAAAAAATTTCGAGATATCGAATTAAAACCTTCGCCATTGTTTTCAAGTGGCATATTTACCAACCGATTTCATTAACGAAAAAATTCTAAAAAATTTTTTTGTAAAAATACCATTTTTGTCGAAAAATTGTAAGGGTACCCCCTTCTCATTTTTCCACTTTCAAAATGGCCAAATATTTTTTTTCGAGATATGGATTTTTTACCATCTCCATTGGCT
Source organism: Exephanes ischioxanthus (assembly GCA_958510785.1). Lineage (NCBI taxonomy): Eukaryota > Metazoa > Arthropoda > Insecta > Hymenoptera > Ichneumonidae > Exephanes > Exephanes ischioxanthus. The sequence continues at coordinate 5,587,458 of OY294024.1, forward strand.
TCAAGTGGCCCATTTCCGGCTCAAAACACATGCGACTTGTATTTTTTTTTTAATTTTTAAAATTGACCATTCTCAGCATAGGGAATCCTATGTTAAATTTTGCGAAACGGCACTTATTTTCAAAAAATTTCGAGATATCGAATTAAAACCTTCGCCATTGTTTTCAAGTGGCATATTTACCAACCGATTTCATTAACGAAAAAATTCTAAAAAATTCTTTTGTAAAAATACCATTTTTGTCGAAAAATTGTAAGGGTACCCCCTTCTCATTTTTCCACTTTCAAAATGGCCAAATATTTTTTTTCGAGATATGGATTTTTTACCTTCTCCATTGGCTTCAAGTGGCCCATTTCCGGCTCAAAACACATGCGACTTGTATTTTTTTTTTAATTTTTAAAATTGACCATTCTCAGCATAGGGAATCCTATGTTAAATTTTGCGAAACGGCACTTTTTTTCAAAAAATTTCGAGATATCGAATTAAAACCTTCGCCATTGTTTTCAAGTGGCATATTTACCAACCGATTTCATTAACGAAAAAATTCTAAAAAATTTTTTTGTAAAAATACCATTTTTGTCGAAAAATTGTAAGGGTACCCCCTTCTCATTTTTCCACTTTCAAAATGGCCAAATATTTTTTTTCGAGATATCGATTTTTTACCATCTCCATTGGCTTCAAGTGGCCCATTTCCGGCTGAAAACACATGCGACTTGTATTTTTTTTTAATTTTTAAAATTGACCATTCTCAGCATCGGGAATCCTATGTTAAATTTTGCGAAACGGCACTTTTTTTCAAAAAATTTCGAGATATCGAATTAAAACCTTCGCCATTGTTTTGAAGTGGCATATTTACCAACCGATTTCATTAACGAAAAAATTCTAAACATTTTTTTGTAAAAATACCATTTTTGTCGAAAAATTGTAAGGGTACCCCCTTCTCATTTTTCCACTTTCAAAATGGCCAAATATTTTTTTTCGAGATATGGATTTTTTACCATCTCCATTGGCTTCAAGTGGCCCATTTCCGGCTCAAAACACATGCGACTTGTATTTTTTTTTAATTTTTAAAATTGACCATTCTCAGCATAGGGAATCCTATGTTAAATTTTGCGAAACGGCACTTTTTTTCAAAAAATTTCGAGATATCGAATTAAAACCTTCGCCATTGTTTTCAAGTGGCATATTTACCAACCGATTTCATTAACGAAAAAATTCTAAAAAATTTTTTTGTAAAAATACCATTTTTGTCGAAAAATTGTAAGGGTACCCCCTTCTCATTTTTCCACTTTCAAAATGGCCAAATATTTTTTTTCGAGATATGGATTTTTTACCATCTCCATTGGCTTCAAGTGGCCCATTTCCGGCTCAAAACACATGCGACTTGTATTTTTTTTTTAATTTTTAAAATTGACCATTCTCAGCATAGGGAATCCTATGTTAAATTTTGCGAAACGGCACTTATTTTCAAAAAATTTCGAGATATCGAATTAAAACCTTCGCCATTGTTTTCAAGTGGCATATTTACCAACCGATTTCATTAACGAAAAAATTCTAAAAAATTTTTTTGTAAAAATACCATTTTTGTCGAAAAATTGTAAGGGTACCCCCTTCTCATTTTTCCACTTTCAAAATGGCCAAATATTTTTTTTCGAGATATGGATTTTTTACCATCTCCATTGGCTTCAAGTGGCCCATTTCCGGCTCAAAACACATGCGACTTGTATTTTTTTTTTAATTTTTAAAATTGACCATTCTCAGCATAGGGAATCCTATGTTAAATTTTGCGAAACGGCACTTTTTTTCAAAAAATTTCGAGATATCGAATTAAAACCTTCGCCATTGTTTTGAAGTGGCATATTTACCAACCGATTTCATTAACGAAAAAATTCTAAACATTTTTTTGTAAAAATACCATTTTTGTCGAAAAATTGTAAGGGTACCCCCTTCTCATTTTTCCACTTTCAAAATGGCCAAATATTTTTTTTCGAGATATCGATTTTTTACCATCTCCATTGGCTTCAAGTGGCCCATTTCCGGCTCAAAACACATGCGACTTGTATTTTTTTTTTAATTTTTAAAATTGACCATTCTCAGCATAGGGAATCCTATGTTAAATTTTGCGAAACGGCACTTTTTTTCAAAAAATTTCGAGATATCGAATTAAAACCTTCGCCATTGTTTTCAAGTGGCATATTTACCAACCGATTTCATTAACGAAAAAATTCTAAAAAATTTTTTTGTAAAAATACCATTTTTGTCGAAAAATTGTAAGGGTACCCCCTTCTCATTTTTCCACTTTCAAAATGGCCAAATATTTTTTTTCGAGATATCGATTTTTTACCATCTCCATTGGCTTCAAGTGGCCCATTTCCGGCTCAAAACACATGCGACTTGTATTTTTTTTTAATTTTTAAAATTGACCATTCTCAGCATAGGGAATCCTATGTTAAATTTTGCGAAACGGCACTTTTTTTCAAAAAATTTCGAGATATCGAATTAAAACCTTCGCCATTGTTTTGAAGTGGCATATTTACCAACCGATTTCATTAACGAAAAAATTCTAAAAAATTTTTTTGTAAAAATACCATTTTTGTCGAAAAATTGTAAGGGTACCCCCTTCTCATTTTTCCACTTTCAAAATGGCCAAATATTTTTTTTCGAGATATCGATTTCTTACCATCTCCATTGGCTTCAAGTGGCCCATTTCTGGCTCAAAACACATGCGACTTGTATTTTTTTTTTAATTTTCAAAATTGACCATTCTCAGCATAGGGAATCCTATGTTAAATTTTGCGAAACGGCACTTTTTTTCAAAAAATTTCGAGATATCGAATTAAAACCTTCGCCATTGTTTTCAAGTGGCATATTTACCAACCGATTTCATTAACGAAAAAATTCTAAAAAATTTTTTTGTAAAAATACCATTTTTGTCGAAAAATTGTAAGGGTACCCCCTTCTCATTTTTCCACATTCGAAATGGCCAAATATTTTTTTTCGAGATGTGGATTTTTTACCTTCTCCATTGGCTTCAAGTGGCCCATTTCCGGCTCAAAACACATGCGACTTGTATTTTTTTTTAATTTTTAAAATTGACCATTCTCAGCATAGGGAATCCTATGTTAAATTTTGCGAAACGGCACTTTTTTTCAAAAAATTTCGAGATATCGAATTAAAACCTTCGCCATTGTTTTCAAGTGGCATATTTACCAACCGATTTCATTAACGAAAAAATTCTAAAAAATTTTTTTGTAAAAATACCATTTTTGTCGAAAAATTGTAAGTGTACCCCCTTCTCGATTTTCCACTTTCAAAATGGCCAAATATTTTTTTCGAGATATGGATTTTTTACCATCTCCATTGGCTTCAAGTGGCCCATGTCCGGCTCAAAACACATGCGACTTGTATTCTTTTTTTAATTTTTAAAATTGACCATTCTCAGCATAGGGAATCCTATGTTAAATTTTGCGAAACGGCACTTTTTTTCAAAAAATTTCGAGATATCGAATTAAAACCTTCGCCATTGTTTTCAAGTGGCATATTTACCAACCGATTTCATTAACGAAAAAATTCTAAAAAATTTTTTTGTAAAAATACCATTTTTGTCGAAAAATTGTAAGGGTACCCCCTTCTCATTTTTCCACTTTCAAAATGGCCAAATATTTTTTTTCGAGATATGGATTTTTTCCCATCTCCATTGGCTTCAAGTGGCCCATTTCCGGCTCAAAACACATGCGACTTGTATTTTTTTTTTAATTTTTAAAATTGACCATTCTCAGCATAGGGAATCCTATGTTAAATTTTGCGAAACGGCACTTTTTTTCAAAAAATTTCGAGATATCGAATTAAAACCTTCGCCATTGTTTTCAAGTGGCATATTTACCAACCGATTTCATTAACGAAAAAATTCTAAAAAATTTTTTTGTAAAAATACCATTTTTGTCGAAAAATTGTAAGGGTACCCCCTTCTCATTTTTCCACTTTCAAAATGACCAAATATTTTTTTTCGAGATATGGATTTTTTACCATCTCCATTGGCTTCAAGTGGCCCATTTCCGGCTCAAAACACATGCGACTTGTATTTTTTTTTTAATTTTTAAAATTGACCATTCTCAGCATAGGGAATCCTATGTTAAATTTTGCGAAACGGCACTTTTTTTCAAAAAATTTCGAGATATCGAATTAAAACCTTCGCCATTGTTTTCAAGTGGCATATTTACCAACCGATTTCATTAACGAAAAAATTCTAAAAAATTTTTTTGTAAAAATACCATTTTTGTCGAAAAATTGTAAGGGTACCCCCTTCTCATTTTTCCACATTCGAAATGGCCAAATATTTTTTTTCGAGATGTGGATTTTTTACCTTCTCCATTGGCTTCAAGTGGCCCATTTCCGGCTCAAAACACATGCGACTTGTATTTTTTTTTTAATTTTTAAAATTGACCATTCTCAGCATAGGGAATCCTATGTTAAATTTTGCGAAACGGCACTTTTTTTCAAAAAATTTCGAGATATCGAATTAAAACCTTCGCCATTGTTTTCAAGTGGCATATTTACCAACCGATTTCATTAACGAAAAAATTCTAAAAAATTCTTTTGTAAAAATACCATTTTTGTCGAAAAATTGTAAGGGTACCCCCTTCTCATTTTTCCACTTTCGAAATGGCCAAATATTTTTTTTCGAGATATCGATTTCTTACCATCTCCATTGGCTTCAAGTGGCCCATTACCGGCTCAAAACACATGCGACTTGTATTTTTTTTTTAATTTTTAAAATTGACCATTCTCAGCATAGGGAATCCTATGTTAAATTTTGCGAAACGGCACTTTTTATCAAAAAATTTCGAGATATCGAATTAAAACCTTCGCCATTGTTTTCAAGTGGCATATTTACCAACCTATTTCATTAACGAAAAAATTCTAAAAAATTTTTTTGTAAAAATACCATTTTTGTCGAAAAATTGTAAGTGTACCCCCTTCTCGATTTTCCACTTTCAAAATGGCCAAATATTTTTTTCGAGATATGGATTTTTTACCATCTCCATTGGCTTCAAGTGGCCCATTTCCGGCTCAAAACACATGCGACTTGTATTTTTTTTTTAATTTTTAAAATTGACCATTCTCAGCATAGGGAATCCTATGTTAAATTTTGCGAAACGGCACTTATTTTCAAAAAATTTCGAGATATCGAATTAAAACCTTCGCCATTGTTTTCAAGTGGCATATTTACCAACCGATTCCATTAACGAAAAAATTCTAAAAAATTTTTTTGTAAAAATACCATTTTTGTCGAAAAATTGTAAGGGTACCCCCTTCTCATTTTTCCACTTTCAAAATGGCCAAATATTTTTTTTCGAGATATGGATTTTTTACCATCTCCATTGGCTTCAAGTGGCCCATTTCCGGCTCAAAACACATGCGACTTGTATTTTTTTTTTAATTTTTAAAATTGACCATTCTCAGCATAGGGAATCCTATGTTAAATTTTGCGAAACGGCACTTTTTTTCAAAAAATTTCGAGATATCGAATTAAAACCTTCGCCATTGTTTTCAAGTGGCATATTTACCAACCGATTTCATTAACGAAAAAATTCTAAAAAATTTTTTTGTAAAAATACCATTTTTGTCGAAAAATTGTAAGTGTACCCCCTTCTCGATTTTCCACTTTCAAAATGGCCAAATATTTTTTTCGAGATATGGATTTTTTACCATCTCCATTGGCTTCAAGTGGCCCATTTCCGGCTCAAAACACATGCGACTTGTATTCTTTTTTTAATTTTTAAAATTGACCATTCTCAGCATAGGGAATCCTATGTTAAATTTTGCGAAACGGCACTTTTTTTCAAAAAATTTCGAGATATCGAATTAAAACCTTCGCCATTGTTTTCAAGTGGCATATTTACCAACCGATTTCATTAACGAAAAAATTCTAAAAAATTTTTTTGTAAAAATACCATTTTTGTCGAAAAATTGTAAGGGTACCCCCTTCTCATTTTTCCACTTTCAAAATGGCCAAATATTTTTTTTCGAGATATGGATTTTTTCCCATCTCCATTGGCTTCAAGTGGCCCATTTCCGGCTCAAAACACATGCGACTTGTATTTTTTTTTTAATTTTTAAAATTGACCATTCTCAGCATAGGGAATCCTATGTTAAATTTTGCGAAACGGCACTTTTTTTCAAAAAATTTCGAGATATCGAATTAAAACCTTCGCCATTGTTTTCAAGTGGCATATTTACCAACCGATTTCATTAACGAAAAAATTCTAAAAAATTTTTTTGTAAAAATACCATTTTTGTCGAAAAATTGTAAGTGTACCCCCTTCTCGATTTTCCACTTTCAAAATGGCCAAATATTTTTTTCGAGATATGGATTTTTTACCATCTCCATTGGCTTCAAGTGGCCCATTTCCGGCTCAAAACACATGCGACTTGTATTTTTTTTTTAATTTTTAAAATTGACCATTCTCAGCATAGGGAATCCTATGTTAAATTTTGCGAAACGGCACTTATTTTCAAAAAATTTCGAGATATCGAATTAAAACCTTCGCCATTGTTTTCAAGTGGCATATTTACCAACCGATTCCATTAACGAAAAAATTCTAAAAAATTTTTTTGTAAAAATACCATTTTTGTCGAAAAATTGTAAGGGTACCCCCTTCTCATTTTTCCACTTTCAAAATGGCCAAATATTTTTTTTCGAGATATGGATTTTTTACCATCTCCATTGGCTTCAAGTGGCCCATTTCCGGCTCAAAACACATGCGACTTGTATTTTTTTTTTAATTTTTAAAATTGACCATTCTCAGCATAGGGAATCCTATGTTAAATTTTGCGAAACGGCACTTTTTTTCAAAAAATTTCGAGATATCGAATTAAAACCTTCGCCATTGTTTTCAAGTGGCATATTTACCAACCGATTTCATTAACGAAAAAATTCTAAAAAATTTTTTTGTAAAAATACCATTTTTGTCGAAAAATTGTAAGTGTACCCCCTTCTCGATTTTCCACTTTCAAAATGGCCAAATATTTTTTTCGAGATATGGATTTTTTACCATCTCCATTGGCTTCAAGTGGCCCATTTCCGGCTCAAAACACATGCGACTTGTATTCTTTTTTTAATTTTTAAAATTGACCATTCTCAGCATAGGGAATCCTATGTTAAATTTTGCGAAACGGCACTTTTTTTCAAAAAATTTCGAGATATCGAATTAAAACCTTCGCCATTGTTTTCAAGTGGCATATTTACCAACCGATTTCATTAACGAAAAAATTCTAAAAAATTTTTTTGTAAAAATACCATTTTTGTCGAAAAATTGTAAGGGTACCCCCTTCTCATTTTTCCACTTTCAAAATGGCCAAATATTTTTTTTCGAGATATGGATTTTTTCCCATCTCCATTGGCTTCAAGTGGCCCATTTCCGGCTCAAAACACATGCGACTTGTATTTTTTTTTTAATTTTTAAAATTGACCATTCTCAGCATAGGGAATCCTATGTTAAATTTTGCGAAACGGCACTTTTTTTCAAAAAATTTCGAGATATCGAATTAAAACCTTCGCCATTGTTTTCAAGTGGCATATTTACCAACCGATTTCATTAACGAAAAAATTCTAAAAAATTTTTTTGTAAAAATACCATTTTTGTCGAAAAATTGTAAGGGTACCCCCTTCTCATTTTTCCACTTTCAAAATGACCAAATATTTTTTTTCGAGATATGGATTTTTTACCATCTCCATTGGCTTCAAGTGGCCCATTTCCGGCTCAAAACACATGCGACTTGTATTTTTTTTTTAATTTTTCAAATTGACCATTCTCAGCATAGGGAATCCTATGTTAAATTTTGCGAAACGGCACTTTTTTTCAAAAAATTTCGAGATATCGAATTAAAACCTTCGCCATTGTTTTCAAGTGGCATATTTACCAACCGATTTCATTAACGAAAAAATTCTAAAAAATTTTTTTGTAAAAATACCATTTTTGTCGAAAAATTGTAAGGGTACCCCCTTCTCATTTTTCCACATTCGAAATGGCCAAATATTTTTTTTCGAGATGTGGATTTTTTACCTTCTCCATTGGCTTCAAGTGGCCCATTTCCGGCTCAAAACACATGCGACTTGTATTTTTTTTTTAATTTTTAAAATTGACCATTCTCAGCATAGGGAATCCTATGTTAAATTTTGCGAAACGGCACTTTTTTTCAAAAAATTTCGAGATATCGAATTAAAACCTTCGCCATTGTTTTCAAGTGGCATATTTACCAACCGATTTCATTAACGAAAAAATTCTAAAAAATTCTTTTGTAAAAATACCATTTTTGTCGAAAAATTGTAAGGGTAAAATTGTACCCCCTTCTCATTTTTCCACTTTCGAAATGGCCAAATATTTTTTTTCGAGATATCGATTTCTTACCATCTCCATTGGCTTCAAGTGGCCCATTACCGGCTCAAAACACATGCGACTTGTATTTTTTTTTTAATTTTTAAAATTGACCATTCTCAGCATAGGGAATCCTATGTTAAATTTTGCGAAACGGCACTTTTTATCAAAAAATTTCGAGATATCGAATTAAAACCTTCGCCATTGTTTTCAAGTGGCATATTTACCAACCTATTTCATTAACGAAAAAATTCTAAAAAATTTTTTTGTAAAAATACCATTTTTGTCGAAAAATTGTAAGGGTACCCCCTTCTCATTTTTCCACATTCGAAATGGCCAAATATTTTTTTTCGAGATGTGGATTTTTTACCTTCTCCATTGGCTTCAAGTGGCCCATTTCCGGCTCAAAACACATGCGACTTGTATTTTTTTTTTAATTTTTAAAATTGACCATTCTCAGCATAGGGAATCCTATGTTAAATTTTGCGAAACGGCACTTTTTTTCAAAAAATTTCGAGATATCGAATTAAAACCTTCGCCATTGTTTTCAAGTGGCATATTTACCAACCGATTTCATTAACGAAAAAATTCTAAAAAATTCTTTTGTAAAAATACCATTTTTGTCGAAAAATTGTAAGGGTACCCCCTTCTCATTTTTCCACTTTCGAAATGGCCAAATATTTTTTTTCGAGATATCGATTTCTTACCATCTCCATTGGCTTCAAGTGGCCCATTACCGGCTCAAAACACATGCGACTTGTATTTTTTTTTTAATTTTTAAAATTGACCATTCTCAGCATAGGGAATCCTATGTTAAATTTTGCGAAACGGCACTTTTTATCAAAAAATTTCGAGATATCGAATTAAAACCTTCGCCATTGTTTTCAAGTGGCATATTTACCAACCTATTTCATTAACGAAAAAATTCTAAAAAATTTTTTTGTAAAAATACCATTTTTGTCGAAAAATTGTAAGTGTACCCCCTTCTCGATTTTCCACTTTCAAAATGGCCAAATATTTTTTTCGAGATATGGATTTTTTACCATCTCCATTGGCTTCAAGTGGCCCATTTCCGGCTCAAAACACATGCGACTTGTATTTTTTTTTTAATTTTTAAAATTGACCATTCTCAGCATAGGGAATCCTATGTTAAATTTTGCGAAACGGCACTTATTTTCAAAAAATTTCGAGATATCGAATTAAAACCTTCGCCATTGTTTTCAAGTGGCATATTTACCAACCGATTCCATTAACGAAAAAATTCTAAAAAATTTTTTTGTAAAAATACCATTTTTGTCGAAAAATTGTAAGGGTACCCCCTTCTCATTTTTCCACTTTCAAAATGGCCAAATATTTTTTTTCGAGATATGGATTTTTTACCATCTCCATTGGCTTCAAGTGGCCCATTTCCGGCTCAAAACACATGCGACTTGTATTTTTTTTTTAATTTTTAAAATTGACCATTCTCAGCATAGGGAATCCTATGTTAAATTTTGCGAAACGGCACTTTTTTTCAAAAAATTTCGAGATATCGAATTAAAACCTTCGCCATTGTTTTCAAGTGGCATATTTACCAACCGATTTCATTAACGAAAAAATTCTAAAAAATTTTTTTGTAAAAATACCATTTTTGTCGAAAAATTGTAAGTGTACCCCCTTCTCGATTTTCCACTTTCAAAATGGCCAAATATTTTTTTCGAGATATGGATTTTTTACCATCTCCATTGGCTTCAAGTGGCCCATTTCCGGCTCAAAACACATGCGACTTGTATTCTTTTTTTAATTTTTAAAATTGACCATTCTCAGCATAGGGAATCCTATGTTAAATTTTGCGAAACGGCACTTTTTTTCAAAAAATTTCGAGATATCGAATTAAAACCTTCGCCATTGTTTTCAAGTGGCATATTTACCAACCGATTTCATTAACGAAAAAATTCTAAAAAATTTTTTTGTAAAAATACCATTTTTGTCGAAAAATTGTAAGGGTACCCCCTTCTCATTTTTCCACTTTCAAAATGGCCAAATATTTTTTTTCGAGATATGGATTTTTTCCCATCTCCATTGGCTTCAAGTGGCCCATTTCCGGCTCAAAACACATGCGACTTGTATTTTTTTTTTAATTTTTAAAATTGACCATTCTCAGCATAGGGAATCCTATGTTAAATTTTGCGAAACGGCACTTTTTTTCAAAAAATTTCGAGATATCGAATTAAAACCTTCGCCATTGTTTTCAAGTGGCATATTTACCAACCGATTTCATTAACGAAAAAATTCTAAAAAATTTTTTTGTAAAAATACCATTTTTGTCGAAAAATTGTAAGTGTACCCCCTTCTCGATTTTCCACTTTCAAAATGGCCAAATATTTTTTTCGAGATATGGATTTTTTACCATCTCCATTGGCTTCAAGTGGCCCATTTCCGGCTCAAAACACATGCGACTTGTATTTTTTTTTTAATTTTTAAAATTGACCATTCTCAGCATAGGGAATCCTATGTTAAATTTTGCGAAACGGCACTTATTTTCAAAAAATTTCGAGATATCGAATTAAAACCTTCGCCATTGTTTTCAAGTGGCATATTTACCAACCGATTCCATTAACGAAAAAATTCTAAAAAATTTTTTTGTAAAAATACCATTTTTGTCGAAAAATTGTAAGGGTACCCCCTTCTCATTTTTCCACTTTCAAAATGGCCAAATATTTTTTTTCGAGATATGGATTTTTTACCATCTCCATTGGCTTCAAGTGGCCCATTTCCGGCTCAAAACACATGCGACTTGTATTTTTTTTTTAATTTTTAAAATTGACCATTCTCAGCATAGGGAATCCTATGTTAAATTTTGCGAAACGGCACTTTTTTTCAAAAAATTTCGAGATATCGAATTAAAACCTTCGCCATTGTTTTCAAGTGGCATATTTACCAACCGATTTCATTAACGAAAAAATTCTAAAAAATTTTTTTGTAAAAATACCATTTTTGTCGAAAAATTGTAAGTGTACCCCCTTCTCGATTTTCCACTTTCAAAATGGCCAAATATTTTTTTCGAGATATGGATTTTTTACCATCTCCATTGGCTTCAAGTGGCCCATTTCCGGCTCAAAACACATGCGACTTGTATTCTTTTTTTAATTTTTAAAATTGACCATTCTCAGCATAGGGAATCCTATGTTAAATTTTGCGAAACGGCACTTTTTTTCAAAAAATTTCGAGATATCGAATTAAAACCTTCGCCATTGTTTTCAAGTGGCATATTTACCAACCGATTTCATTAACGAAAAAATTCTAAAAAATTTTTTTGTAAAAATACCATTTTTGTCGAAAAATTGTAAGGGTACCCCCTTCTCATTTTTCCACTTTCAAAATGGCCAAATATTTTTTTTCGAGATATGGATTTTTTCCCATCTCCATTGGCTTCAAGTGGCCCATTTCCGGCTCAAAACACATGCGACTTGTATTTTTTTTTTAATTTTTAAAATTGACCATTCTCAGCATAGGGAATCCTATGTTAAATTTTGCGAAACGGCACTTTTTTTCAAAAAATTTCGAGATATCGAATTAAAACCTTCGCCATTGTTTTCAAGTGGCATATTTACCAACCGATTTCATTAACGAAAAAATTCTAAAAAATTTTTTTGTAAAAATACCATTTTTGTCGAAAAATTGTAAGGGTACCCCCTTCTCATTTTTCCACTTTCAAAATGACCAAATATTTTTTTTCGAGATATGGATTTTTTACCATCTCCATTGGCTTCAAGTGGCCCATTTCCGGCTCAAAACACATGCGACTTGTATTTTTTTTTTAATTTTTCAAATTGACCATTCTCAGCATAGGGAATCCTATGTTAAATTTTGCGAAACGGCACTTTTTTTCAAAAAATTTCGAGATATCGAATTAAAACCTTCGCCATTGTTTTCAAGTGGCATATTTACCAACCGATTTCATTAACGAAAAAATTCTAAAAAATTTTTTTGTAAAAATACCATTTTTGTCGAAAAATTGTAAGGGTACCCCCTTCTCATTTTTCCACATTCGAAATGGCCAAATATTTTTTTTCGAGATGTGGATTTTTTACCTTCTCCATTGGCTTCAAGTGGCCCATTTCCGGCTCAAAACACATGCGACTTGTATTTTTTTTTTAATTTTTAAAATTGACCATTCTCAGCATAGGGAATCCTATGTTAAATTTTGCGAAACGGCACTTTTTTTCAAAAAATTTCGAGATATCGAATTAAAACCTTCGCCATTGTTTTCAAGTGGCATATTTACCAACCGATTTCATTAACGAAAAAATTCTAAAAAATTCTTTTGTAAAAATACCATTTTTGTCGAAAAATTGTAAGGGTAAAATTGTACCCCCTTCTCATTTTTCCACTTTCGAAATGGCCAAATATTTTTTTTCGAGATATCGATTTCTTACCATCTCCATTGGCTTCAAGTGGCCCATTACCGGCTCAAAACACATGCGACTTGTATTTTTTTTTTAATTTTTAAAATTGACCATTCTCAGCATAGGGAATCCTATGTTAAATTTTGCGAAACGGCACTTTTTATCAAAAAATTTCGAGATATCGAATTAAAACCTTCGCCATTGTTTTCAAGTGGCATATTTACCAACCTATTTCATTAACGAAAAAATTCTAAAAAATTTTTTTGTAAAAATACCATTTTTGTCGAAAAATTGTAAGTGTACCCCCTTCTCGATTTTCCACTTTCAAAATGGCCAAATATTTTTTTCGAGATATGGATTTTTTACCATCTCCATTGGCTTCAAGTGGCCCATTTCCGGCTCAAAACACATGCGACTTGTATTTTTTTTTTAATTTTTAAAATTGACCATTCTCAGCATAGGGAATCCTATGTTAAATTTTGCGAAACGGCACTTTTTTTCAAAAAATTTCGAGATATCGAATTAAAACCTTCGCCATTGTTTTCAAGTGGCATATTTACCAACCGATTTCATTAACGAAAAAATTCTAAAAAATTTTTTTGTAAAAATACCATTTTTGTCGAAAAATTGTAAGGGTACCCCCTTCTCATTTTTCCACTTTCAAAATGGCCAAATATTTTTTTTCGAGATATGGATTTTTTACCATCTCCATTGGCTTCAAGTGGCCCATTTCCGGCTCAAAACACATGCGACTTGTATTTTTTTTTTTAATTTTTAAAATTGACCATTCTCAGCATAGGGAATCCTATGTTAAATTTTGCGAAACGGCACTTTTTTTTTAAAAATTTCGAGATATCGAATTAAAACCTTCGCCATTGTTTTCAAGTGGCATATTTACCAACCGATTTCATTAACGAAAAAATTCTAAAAAATTTTTTTGTAAAAATACCATTTTTGTCGAAAAATTGTAAGGGTACCCCCTTCTCATTTTTCCACTTTCAAAATGGCCAAATATTTTTTTCGAGATATGGATTTTTTACCATCTCCATTGGCTTCGAGTGGCCCATTTCCGGCTCAAAACACATGCGACTTGTATTTTTTTTTTAATTTTTAAAATTGACCATTCTCAGCATAGGGAATCCTATGTTAAATTTTGCGAAACGGCACTTATTTTCAAAAAATTTCGAGATATCGAATTAAAACCTTCGCCATTGTTTTCAAGTGGCATATTTACCAACCGATTTCATTAACGAAAAAATTCTAAAAAATTTTTTTGTAAAAATACCATTTTTGTCGAAAAATTGTAAGGGTACCCCCTTCTCATTTTTCCACTTTCAAAATGGCCAAATATTTTTTTTCGAGATATGGATTTTTTACCACCTCCATTGGCTTCAAGTGGCCCATTTCCGGCTCAAAACACATGCGACTTGTATTTTTTTTTTAATTTTTAAAATTGACCATTCTCAGCATAGGGAATCCTATGTTAAATTTTGCGAAACGGCACTTTTTTTCAAAAAATTTCGAGATATCGAATTAAAACCTTCGCCATTGTTTTCAAGTGGCATATTTACCAACCGATTTCATTAACGAAAAAATTCTAAAAAATTTTTTTGTAAAAATACCATTTTTGTCGAAAAATTGTAAGGGTACCCCCTTCTCATTTTTCCACTTTCAAAATGACCAAATATTTTTTTTCGAGATATGGATTTTTTACCATCTCCATTGGCTTCAAGTGGCCCATTTCCGGCTCAAAACACATGCGACTTGTATTTTTTTTTTAATTTTTAAAATTGACCATTCTCAGCATAGGGAATCCTATGTTAAATTTTGCGAAACGGCACTTTTTTTCAAAAAATTTCGAGATATCGAATTAAAACCTTCGCCATTGTTTTCAAGTGGCATATTTACCAACCGATTTCATTAACGAAAAAATTCTAAAAAATTTTTTTGTAAAAATACCATTTTTGTCGAAAAATTGTAAGGGTACCCCCTTCTCATTTTTCCACTTTCAAAATGGCCAAATATTTTTTTTCGAGATATGGATTTTTTACCATCTCCATTGGCTTCAAGTGGCCCATTTCCGGCTCAAAACACATGCGACTTGTATTTTTTTTTTAATTTTTAAAATTGACCATTCTCAGCATAGGGAATCCTATGTTAAATTTTGCGAAACGGCACTTTTTTTCAAAAAATTTCGAGATATCGAATTAAAACCTTCGCCATTGTTTTCAAGTGGCATATTTACCAACCGATTTCATTAACGAAAAAATTCTAAAAAATTTTTTTGTAAAAATACCATTTTTGTCGAAAAATTGTAATTGTAATTGTAATTGTATTGTACCCCCTTCTCATTTTTCCACTTTCAAAATGGCCAAATATTTTTTTTCGAGATATGGATTTTTTACCATCTCCATTGGCTTCAAGTGGCCCATTTCCGGCTCAAAACACATGCGACTTGTATTCTTTTTTTAATTTTTAAAATTGACCATTCTCAGCATAGGGAATCCTATGTTAAATTTTGCGAAACGGCACTTTTTTTCAAAAAATTTCGAGATATCGAATTAAAACCTTCGCCATTGTTTTCAAGTGGCATATTTACCAACCGATTTCATTAACGAAAAAATTCTAAAAAATTCTTTTGTAAAAATACCATTTTTGTCGAAAAATTGTAAGGGTACCCCCTTCTCATTTTTCCACTTTCGAAATGGCCAAATATTTTTTTTCGAGATATCGATTTCTTACCATCTCCATTGGCTTCAAGTGGCCCATTACCGGCTCAAAACACATGCGACTTGTATTTTTTTTTTAATTTTTAAAATTGACCATTCTCAGCATAGGGAATCCTATGTTAAATTTTGCGAAACGGCACTTTTTATCAAAAAATTTCGAGATATCGAATTAAAACCTTCGCCATTGTTTTCAAGTGGCATATTTACCAACCTATTTCATTAACGAAAAAATTCTAAAAAATTTTTTTGTAAAAATACCATTTTTGTCGAAAAATTGTAAGTGTACCCCCTTCTCGATTTTCCACTTTCAAAATGGCCAAATATTTTTTTCGAGATATGGATTTTTTACCATCTCCATTGGCTTCAAGTGGCCCATTTCCGGCTCAAAACACATGCGACTTGTATTTTTTTTTTAATTTTTAAAATTGACCATTCTCAGCATAGGGAATCCTATGTTAAATTTTGCGAAACGGCACTTTTTTTCAAAAAATTTCGAGATATCGAATTAAAACCTTCGCCATTGTTTTCAAGTGGCATATTTACCAACCGATTTCATTAACGAAAAAATTCTAAAAAATTCTTTTGTAAAAATACCATTTTTGTCGAAAAATTGTAAGGGTACCCCCTTCTCATTTTTCCACTTTCGAAATGGCCAAATATTTTTTTTCGAGATATCGATTTCTTACCATCTCCATTGGCTTCAAGTGGCCCATTACCGGCTCAAAACACATGCGACTTGTATTTTTTTTTTAATTTTTAAAATTGACCATTCTCAGCATAGGGAATCCTATGTTAAATTTTGCGAAACGGCACTTTTTATCAAAAAATTTCGAGATATCGAATTAAAACCTTCGCCATTGTTTTCAAGTGGCATATTTACCAACCTATTTCATTAACGAAAAAATTCTAAAAAATTTTTTTGTAAAAATACCATTTTTGTCGAAAAATTGTAAGTGTACCCCCTTCTCGATTTTCCACTTTCAAAATGGCCAAATATTTTTTTCGAGATATGGATTTTTTACCATCTCCATTGGCTTCAAGTGGCCCATTTCCGGCTCAAAACACATGCGACTTGTATTTTTTTTTTAATTTTTAAAATTGACCATTCTCAGCATAGGGAATCCTATGTTAAATTTTGCGAAACGGCACTTTTTTTCAAAAAATTTCGAGATATCGAATTAAAACCTTCGCCATTGTTTTCAAGTGGCATATTTACCAACCGATTTCATTAACGAAAAAATTCTAAAAAATTTTTTTGTAAAAATACCATTTTTGTCGAAAAATTGTAAGGGTACCCCCTTCTCATTTTTCCACTTTCAAAATGGCCAAATATTTTTTTTCGAGATATGGATTTTTTACCATCTCCATTGGCTTCAAGTGGCCCATTTCCGGCTCAAAACACATGCGACTTGTATTTTTTTTTTTAATTTTTAAAATTGACCATTCTCAGCATAGGGAATCCTATGTTAAATTTTGCGAAACGGCACTTTTTTTTAAAAAATTTCGAGATATCGAATTAAAACCTTCGCCATTGTTTTCAAGTGGCATATTTACCAACCGATTTCATTAACGAAAAAATTCTAAAAAATTTTTTTGTAAAAATACCATTTTTGTCGAAAAATTGTAAGGGTACCCCCTTCTCATTTTTCCACTTTCAAAATGGCCAAATATTTTTTTCGAGATATGGATTTTTTACCATCTCCATTGGCTTCGAGTGGCCCATTTCCGGCTCAAAACACATGCGACTTGTATTTTTTTTTTAATTTTTAAAATTGACCATTCTCAGCATAGGGAATCCTATGTTAAATTTTGCGAAACGGCACTTATTTTCAAAAAATTTCGAGATATCGAATTAAAACCTTCGCCATTGTTTTCAAGTGGCATATTTACCAACCGATTTCATTAACGAAAAAATTCTAAAAAATTTTTTTGTAAAAATACCATTTTTGTCGAAAAATTGTAAGGGTACCCCCTTCTCATTTTTCCACTTTCAAAATGGCCAAATATTTTTTTTCGAGATATGGATTTTTTACCACCTCCATTGGCTTCAAGTGGCCCATTTCCGGCTCAAAACACATGCGACTTGTATTTTTTTTTTAATTTTTAAAATTGACCATTCTCAGCATAGGGAATCCTATGTTAAATTTTGCGAAACGGCACTTTTTTTCAAAAAATTTCGAGATATCGAATTAAAACCTTCGCCATTGTTTTCAAGTGGCATATTTACCAACCGATTTCATTAACGAAAAAATTCTAAAAAATTTTTTTGTAAAAATACCATTTTTGTCGAAAAATTGTAAGGGTACCCCCTTCTCATTTTTCCACTTTCAAAATGACCAAATATTTTTTTTCGAGATATGGATTTTTTACCATCTCCATTGGCTTCAAGTGGCCCATTTCCGGCTCAAAACACATGCGACTTGTATTTTTTTTTTAATTTTTAAAATTGACCATTCTCAGCATAGGGAATCCTATGTTAAATTTTGCGATACGGCACTTTTTTTCAAAAAATTTCGAGATATCGAATTAAAACCTTCGCCATTGTTTTCAAGTGGCATATTTACCAACCGATTTCATTAACGAAAAAATTCTAAAAAATTTTTTTGTAAAAATACCATTTTTGTCGAAAAATTGTAATTGTAATTGTAATTGTATTGTACCCCCTTCTCATTTTTCCACTTTCAAAATGGCCAAATATTTTTTTTCGAGATATGGATTTTTTACCATCTCCATTGGCTTCAAGTGGCCCATTTCCGGCTCAAAACACATGCGACTTGTATTCTTTTTTTAATTTTTAAAATTGACCATTCTCAGCATAGGGAATCCTATGTTAAATTTTGCGAAACGGCACTTTTTTTCAAAAAATTTCGAGATATCGAATTAAAACCTTCGCCATTGTTTTCAAGTGGCATATTTACCAACCGATTTCATTAACGAAAAAATTCTAAAAAATTCTTTTGTAAAAATACCATTTTTGTCGAAAAATTGTAAGGGTACCCCCTTCTCATTTTTCCACTTTCGAAATGGCCAAATATTTTTTTTCGAGATATCGATTTCTTACCATCTCCATTGGCTTCAAGTGGCCCATTACCGGCTCAAAACACATGCGACTTGTATTTTTTTTTTAATTTTTAAAATTGACCATTCTCAGCATAGGGAATCCTATGTTAAATTTTGCGAAACGGCACTTTTTATCAAAAAATTTCGAGATATCGAATTAAAACCTTCGCCATTGTTTTCAAGTGGCATATTTACCAACCTATTTCATTAACGAAAAAATTCTAAAAAATTTTTTTGTAAAAATACCATTTTTGTCGAAAAATTGTAAGTGTACCCCCTTCTCGATTTTCCACTTTCAAAATGGCCAAATATTTTTTTCGAGATATGGATTTTTTACCATCTCCATTGGCTTCAAGTGGCCCATTTCCGGCTCAAAACACATGCGACTTGTATTTTTTTTTTAATTTTTAAAATTGACCATTCTCAGCATAGGGAATCCTATGTTAAATTTTGCGAAACGGCACTTTTTTTCAAAAAATTTCGAGATATCGAATTAAAACCTTCGCCATTGTTTTCAAGTGGCATATTTACCAACCGATTTCATTAACGAAAAAATTCTAAAAAATTTTTTTGTAAAAATACCATTTTTGTCGAAAAATTGTAAGGGTACCCCCTTCTCATTTTTCCACTTTCAAAATGGCCAAATATTTTTTTTCGAGATATGGATTTTTTACCATCTCCATTGGCTTCAAGTGGCCCATTTCCGGCTCAAAACACATGCGACTTGTATTTTTTTTTTTAATTTTTAAAATTGACCATTCTCAGCATAGGGAATCCTATGTTAAATTTTGCGAAACGGCACTTTTTTTTAAAAAATTTCGAGATATCGAATTAAAACCTTCGCCATTGTTTTCAAGTGGCATATTTACCAACCGATTTCATTAACGAAAAAATTCTAAAAAATTTTTTTGTAAAAATACCATTTTTGTCGAAAAATTGTAAGGGTACCCCCTTCTCATTTTTCCACTTTCAAAATGGCCAAATATTTTTTTCGAGATATGGATTTTTTACCATCTCCATTGGCTTCGAGTGGCCCATTTCCGGCTCAAAACACATGCGACTTGTATTTTTTTTTTAATTTTTAAAATTGACCATTCTCAGCATAGGGAATCCTATGTTAAATTTTGCGAAACGGCACTTATTTTCAAAAAATTTCGAGATATCGAATTAAAACCTTCGCCATTGTTTTCAAGTGGCATATTTACCAACCGATTTCATTAACGAAAAAATTCTAAAAAATTTTTTTGTAAAAATACCATTTTTGTCGAAAAATTGTAAGGGTACCCCCTTCTCATTTTTCCACTTTCAAAATGGCCAAATATTTTTTTTCGAGATATGGATTTTTTACCACCTCCATTGGCTTCAAGTGGCCCATTTCCGGCTCAAAACACATGCGACTTGTATTTTTTTTTTAATTTTTAAAATTGACCATTCTCAGCATAGGGAATCCTATGTTAAATTTTGCGAAACGGCACTTTTTTTCAAAAAATTTCGAGATATCGAATTAAAACCTTCGCCATTGTTTTCAAGTGGCATATTTACCAACCGATTTCATTAACGAAAAAATTCTAAAAAATTTTTTTGTAAAAATACCATTTTTGTCGAAAAATTGTAAGGGTACCCCCTTCTCATTTTTCCACTTTCAAAATGACCAAATATTTTTTTTCGAGATATGGATTTTTTACCATCTCCATTGGCTTCAAGTGGCCCATTTCCGGCTCAAAACACATGCGACTTGTATTTTTTTTTTAATTTTTAAAATTGACCATTCTCAGCATAGGGAATCCTATGTTAAATTTTGCGAAACGGCACTTTTTTTCAAAAAATTTCGAGATATCGAATTAAAACCTTCGCCATTGTTTTCAAGTGGCATATTTACCAACCGATTTCATTAACGAAAAAATTCTAAAAAATTTTTTTGTAAAAATACCATTTTTGTCGAAAAATTGTAAGGGTACCCCCTTCTCATTTTTCCACTTTCAAAATGGCCAAATATTTTTTTTCGAGATATGGATTTTTTACCATCTCCATTGGCTTCAAGTGGCCCATTTCCGGCTCAAAACACATGCGACTTGTATTTTTTTTTTAATTTTTAAAATTGACCATTCTCAGCATAGGGAATCCTATGTTAAATTTTGCGAAACGGCACTTTTTTTCAAAAAATTTCGAGATATCGAATTAAAACCTTCGCCATTGTTTTCAAGTGGCATATTTACCAACCGATTTCATTAACGAAAAAATTCTAAAAAATTTTTTTGTAAAAATACCATTTTTGTCGAAAAATTGTAATTGTAATTGTAATTGTATTGTACCCCCTTCTCATTTTTCCACTTTCAAAATGGCCAAATATTTTTTTTCGAGATATGGATTTTTTACCATCTCCATTGGCTTCAAGTGGCCCATTTCCGGCTCAAAACACATGCGACTTGTATTCTTTTTTTAATTTTTAAAATTGACCATTCTCAGCATAGGGAATCCTATGTTAAATTTTGCGAAACGGCACTTTTTTTCAAAAAATTTCGAGATATCGAATTAAAACCTTCGCCATTGTTTTCAAGTGGCATATTTACCAACCGATTTCATTAACGAAAAAATTCTAAAAAATTCTTTTGTAAAAATACCATTTTTGTCGAAAAATTGTAAGGGTACCCCCTTCTCATTTTTCCACTTTCGAAATGGCCAAATATTTTTTTTCGAGATATCGATTTCTTACCATCTCCATTGGCTTCAAGTGGCCCATTACCGGCTCAAAACACATGCGACTTGTATTTTTTTTTTAATTTTTAAAATTGACCATTCTCAGCATAGGGAATCCTATGTTAAATTTTGCGAAACGGCACTTTTTATCAAAAAATTTCGAGATATCGAATTAAAACCTTCGCCATTGTTTTCAAGTGGCATATTTACCAACCTATTTCATTAACGAAAACTTCTAAAAAATTTTTTTGTAAAAATACCATTTTTGTCGAAAAATTGTAAGTGTACCCCCTTCTCGATTTTCCACTTTCAAAATGGCCAAATATTTTTTTCGAGATATGGATTTTTTACCATCTCCATTGGCTTCAAGTGGCCCATTTCCGGCTCAAAACACATGCGACTTGTATTTTTTTTTAATTTTTAAAATTGACCATTCTCAGCATAGGGAATCCTATGTTAAATTTTGCGAAACGGCACTTTTTTTCAAAAAATTTCGAGATATCGAATTAAAACCTTCGCCATTGTTTTCAAGTGGCATATTTACCAACCGATTTCATTAACGAAAAAATTCTAAAAAATTCTTTTGTAAAAATACCATTTTTGTCGAAAAATTGTAAGGGTACCCCCTTCTCATTTTTCCACTTTCGAAATGGCCAAATATTTTTTTTCGAGATATCGATTTCTTACCATCTCCATTGGCTTCAAGTGGCCCATTACCGGCTCAAAACACATGCGACTTGTATTTTTTTTTTAATTTTTAAAATTGACCATTCTCAGCATAGGGAATCCTATGTTAAATTTTGCGAAACGGCACTTTTTATCAAAAAATTTCGAGATATCGAATTAAAACCTTCGCCATTGTTTTCAAGTGGCATATTTACCAACCTATTTCATTAACGAAAACTTCTAAAAAATTTTTTTGTAAAAATACCATTTTTGTCGAAAAATTGTAAGTGTACCCCCTTCTCGATTTTCCACTTTCAAAATGGCCAAATATTTTTTTCGAGATATGGATTTTTTACCATCTCCATTGGCTTCAAGTGGCCCATTTCCGGCTCAAAACACATGCGACTTGTATTTTTTTTTAATTTTTAAAATTGACCATTCTCAGCATAGGGAATCCTATGTTAAATTTTGCGAAACGGCACTTTTTTTCAAAAAATTTCGAGATATCGAATTAAAACCTTCGCCATTGTTTTCAAGTGGCATATTTACCAACCGATTTCATTAACGAAAAAATTCTAAAAAATTCTTTTGTAAAAATACCATTTTTGTCGAAAAATTGTAAGGGTACCCCCTTCTCATTTTTCCACTTTCGAAATGGCCAAATATTTTTTTTCGAGATATCGATTTCTTACCATCTCCATTGGCTTCAAGTGGCCCATTACCGGCTCAAAACACATGCGACTTGTATTTTTTTTTTAATTTTTAAAATTGACCATTCTCAGCATAGGGAATCCTATGTTAAATTTTGCGAAACGGCACTTTTTATCAAAAAATTTCGAGATATCGAATTAAAACCTTCGCCATTGTTTTCAAGTGGCATATTTACCAACCTATTTCATTAACGAAAAAATTCTAAAAAATTTTTTTGTAAAAATACCATTTTTGTCGAAAAATTGTAAGTGTACCCCCTTCTCGATTTTCCACTTTCAAAATGGCCAAATATTTTTTTCGAGATATGGATTTTTTACCATCTCCATTGGCTTCAAGTGGCCCATTTCCGGCTCAAAACACATGCGACTTGTATTTTTTTTTTAATTTTTAAAATTGACCATTCTCAGCATAGGGAATCCTATGTTAAATTTTGCGAAACGGCACTTTTTTTCAAAAAATTTCGAGATATCGAATTAAAACCTTCGCCATTGTTTTCAAGTGGCATATTTACCAACCGATTTCATTAACGAAAAAATTCTAAAAAATTTTTTTGTAAAAATACCATTTTTGTCGAAAAATTGTAAGGGTACCCCCTTCTCATTTTTCCACTTTCAAAATGGCCAAATATTTTTTTTCGAGATATGGATTTTTTCCCATCTCCATTGGCTTCAAGTGGCCCATTTCCGGCTCAAAACACATGCGACTTGTATTTTTTTTTTAATTTTTAAAATTGACCATTCTCAGCATAGGGAATCCTATGTTAAATTTTGCGAAACGGCACTTTTTTTCAAAAAATTTCGAGATATCGAATTAAAACCTTCGCCATTGTTTTCAAGTGGCATATTTACGAACCGATTTCATTAACGAAAAAATTCTAAAAAATTTTTTTGTAAAAATACCATTTTTGTCGAAAAATTGTAAGGGTACCCCCTTCTCATTTTTCCACTTTCAAAATGGCCAAATATTTTTTTTCGAGATATGGATTTTTTACCATCTCCATTGGCTTCAAGTGGCCCATTTCCGGCTCAAAACACATGCGACTTGTATTTTTTTTTTTAATTTTTAAAATTGACCATTCTCAGCATAGGGAATCCTATGTTAAATTTTGCGAAACGGCACTTTTTTTTAAAAAATTTCGAGATATCGAATTAAAACCTTCGCCATTGTTTTCAAGTGGCATATTTACCAACCGATTTCATTAACGAAAAAATTCTAAAAAATTTTTTTGTAAAAATACCATTTTTGTCGAAAAATTGTAAGGGTACCCCCTTCTCATTTTTCCACTTTCAAAATGGCCAAATATTTTTTTCGAGATATGGATTTTTTACCATCTCCATTGGCTTCGAGTGGCCCATTTCCGGCTCAAAACACATGCGACTTGTATTTTTTTTTTAATTTTTAAAATTGACCATTCTCAGCATAGGGAATCCTATGTTAAATTTTGCGAAACGACACTTATTTTCAAAAAATTTCGAGATATCGAATTAAAACCTTCGCCATTGTTTTCAAGTGGCATATTTACCAACCGATTTCATTAACGAAAAAATTCTAAAAAATTTTTTTGTAAAAATACCATTTTTGTCGAAAAATTGTAAGGGTACCCCCTTCTCATTTTTCCACTTTCAAAATGGCCAAATATTTTTTTTCGAGATATGGATTTTTTACCACCTCCATTGGCTTCAAGTGGCCCATTTCCGGCTCAAAACACATGCGACTTGTATTTTTTTTTTAATTTTTAAAATTGACCATTCTCAGCATAGGGAATCCTATGTTAAATTTTGCGAAACGGCACTTTTTTTCAAAAAATTTCGAGATATCGAATTAAAACCTTCGCCATTGTTTTCAAGTGGCATATTTACCAACCGATTTCATTAACGAAAAAATTCTAAAAAATTTTTTTGTAAAAATACCATTTTTGTCGAAAAATTGTAAGGGTACCCCCTTCTCATTTTTCCACTTTCAAAATGACCAAATATTTTTTTTCGAGATATGGATTTTTTACCATCTCCATTGGCTTCAAGTGGCCCATTTCCGGCTCAAAACACATGCGACTTGTATTTTTTTTTTAATTTTTAAAATTGACCATTCTCAGCATAGGGAATCCTATGTTAAATTTTGCGAAACGGCACTTTTTTTCAAAAAATTTCGAGATATCGAATTAAAACCTTCGCCATTGTTTTCAAGTGGCATATTTACCAACCGATTTCATTAACGAAAAAATTCTAAAAAATTTTTTTGTAAAAATACCATTTTTGTCGAAAAATTGTAAGGGTACCCCCTTCTCATTTTTCCACTTTCAAAATGGCCAAATATTTTTTTTCGAGATATGGATTTTTTACCATCTCCATTGGCTTCAAGTGGCCCATTTCCGGCTCAAAACACATGCGACTTGTATTTTTTTTTTAATTTTTAAAATTGACCATTCTCAGCATAGAAAATCCTATGTTAAATTTTGCGAAACGGCACTTTTTTTCAAAAAATTTCGAGATATCGAATTAAAACCTTCGCCATTGTTTTCAAGTGGCATATTTACCAACCGATTTCATTAACGAAAAAATTCTAAAAAATTTTTTTGTAAAAATACCATTTTTGTCGAAAAATTGTAATTGTAATTGTAATTGTATTGTACCCCCTTCTCATTTTTCCACTTTCAAAATGGCCAAATATTTTTTTTCGAGATATGGATTTTTTACCATCTCCATTGGCTTCAAGTGGCCCATTTCCGGCTCAAAACACATGCGACTTGTATTCTTTTTTTAATTTTTAAAATTGACCATTCTCAGCATAGGGAATCCTATGTTAAATTTTGCGAAACGGCACTTTTTTTCAAAAAATTTCGAGATATCGAATTAAAACCTTCGCCATTGTTTTCAAGTGGCATATTTACCAACCGATTTCATTAACGAAAAAATTCTAAAAAATTCTTTTGTAAAAATACCATTTTTGTCGAAAAATTGTAAGGGTACCCCCTTCTCATTTTTCCACTTTCGAAATGGCCAAATATTTTTTTTCGAGATATCGATTTCTTACCATCTCCATTGGCTTCAAGTGGCCCATTACCGGCTCAAAACACATGCGACTTGTATTTTTTTTTTAATTTTTAAAATTGACCATTCTCAGCATAGGGAATCCTATGTTAAATTTTGCGAAACGGCACTTTTTATCAAAAAATTTCGAGATATCGAATTAAAACCTTCGCCATTGTTTTCAAGTGGCATATTTACCAACCTATTTCATTAACGAAAACTTCTAAAAAATTTTTTTGTAAAAATACCATTTTTGTCGAAAAATTGTAAGTGTACCCCCTTCTCGATTTTCCACTTTCAAAATGGCCAAATATTTTTTTCGAGATATGGATTTTTTACCATCTCCATTGGCTTCAAGTGGCCCATTTCCGGCTCAAAACACATGCGACTTGTATTTTTTTTTAATTTTTAAAATTGACCATTCTCAGCATAGGGAATCCTATGTTAAATTTTGCGAAACGGCACTTTTTTTCAAAAAATTTCGAGATATCGAATTAAAACCTTCGCCATTGTTTTCAAGTGGCATATTTACCAACCGATTTCATTAACGAAAAAATTCTAAAAAATTTTTTTGTAAAAATACCATTTTTGTCGAAAAATTGTAAGGGTACCCCCTTCTCATTTTTCCACTTTCAAAATGGCCAAATATTTTTTTTCGAGATATGGATTTTTTCCCATCTCCATTGGCTTCAAGTGGCCCATTTCCGGCTCAAAACACATGCGACTTGTATTTTTTTTTTAATTTTTAAAATTGACCATTCTCAGCATAGGGAATCCTATGTTAAATTTTGCGAAACGGCACTTTTTTTCAAAAAATTTCGAGATATCGAATTAAAACCTTCGCCATTGTTTTCAAGTGGCATATTTACCAACCGATTTCATTAACGAAAAAATTCTAAAAAATTTTTTTGTAAAAATACCATTTTTGTCGAAAAATTGTAAGGGTACCCCCTTCTCATTTTTCCACTTTCAAAATGGCCAAATATTTTTTTTCGAGATATGGATTTTTTACCATCTCCATTGGCTTCAAGTGGCCCATTTCCGGCTCAAAACACATGCGACTTGTATTTTTTTTTTTAATTTTTAAAATTGACCATTCTCAGCATAGGGAATCCTATGTTAAATTTTGCGAAACGGCACTTTTTTTTAAAAAATTTCGAGATATCGAATTAAAACCTTCGCCATTGTTTTCAAGTGGCATATTTACCAACCGATTTCATTAACGAAAAAATTCTAAAAAATTTTTTTGTAAAAATACCATTTTTGTCGAAAAATTGTAAGGGTACCCCCTTCTCATTTTTCCACTTTCAAAATGGCCAAATATTTTTTTCGAGATATGGATTTTTTACCATCTCCATTGGCTTCGAGTGGCCCATTTCCGGCTCAAAACACATGCGACTTGTATTTTTTTTTTAATTTTTAAAATTGACCATTCTCAGCATAGGGAATCCTATGTTAAATTTTGCGAAACGACACTTATTTTCAAAAAATTTCGAGATATCGAATTAAAACCTTCGCCATTGTTTTCAAGTGGCATATTTACCAACCGATTTCATTAACGAAAAAATTCTAAAAAATTTTTTTGTAAAAATACCATTTTTGTCGAAAAATTGTAAGGGTACCCCCTTCTCATTTTTCCACTTTCAAAATGGCCAAATATTTTTTTTCGAGATATGGATTTTTTACCACCTCCATTGGCTTCAAGTGGCCCATTTCCGGCTCAAAACACATGCGACTTGTATTTTTTTTTTAATTTTTAAAATTGACCATTCTCAGCATAGGGAATCCTATGTTAAATTTTGCGAAACGGCACTTTTTTTCAAAAAATTTCGAGATATCGAATTAAAACCTTCGCCATTGTTTTCAAGTGGCATATTTACCAACCGATTTCATTAACGAAAAAATTCTAAAAAATTTTTTTGTAAAAATACCATTTTTGTCGAAAAATTGTAAGGGTACCCCCTTCTCATTTTTCCACTTTCAAAATGGCCAAATATTTTTTTTCGAGATATGGATTTTTTACCATCTCCATTGGCTTCAAGTGGCCCATTTCCGGCTCAAAACACATGCGACTTGTATTTTTTTTTTAATTTTTAAAATTGACCATTCTCAGCATAGGGAATCCTATGTTAAATTTTGCGAAACGACACTTATTTTCAAAAAATTTCGAGATATCGAATTAAAACCTTCGCCATTGTTTTCAAGTGGCATATTTACCAACCGATTTCATTAACGAAAAAATTCTAAAAAATTTTTTTGTAAAAATACCATTTTTGTCGAAAAATTGTAAGGGTACCCCCTTCTCATTTTTCCACTTTCAAAATGGCCAAATATTTTTTTTCGAGATATGGATTTTTTACCACCTCCATTGGCTTCAAGTGGCCCATTTCCGGCTCAAAACACATGCGACTTGTATTTTTTTTTTAATTTTTAAAATTGACCATTCTCAGCATAGGGAATCCTATGTTAAATTTTGCGAAACGGCACTTTTTTTCAAAAAATTTCGAGATATCGAATTAAAACCTTCGCCATTGTTTTCAAGTGGCATATTTACCAACCGATTTCATTAACGAAAAAATTCTAAAAAATTTTTTTGTAAAAATACCATTTTTGTCGAAAAATTGTAAGGGTACCCCCTTCTCATTTTTCCACTTTCAAAATGACCAAATATTTTTTTTCGAGATATGGATTTTTTACCATCTCCATTGGCTTCAAGTGGCCCATTTCCGGCTCAAAACACATGCGACTTGTATTTTTTTTTTAATTTTTAAAATTGACCATTCTCAGCATAGGGAATCCTATGTTAAATTTTGCGAAACGGCACTTTTTTTCAAAAAATTTCGAGATATCGAATTAAAACCTTCGCCATTGTTTTCAAGTGGCATATTTACCAACCGATTTCATTAACGAAAAAATTCTAAAAAATTTTTTTGTAAAAATACCATTTTTGTCGAAAAATTGTAAGGGTACCCCCTTCTCATTTTTCCACTTTCAAAATGGCCAAATATTTTTTTTCGAGATATGGATTTTTTACCATCTCCATTGGCTTCAAGTGGCCCATTTCCGGCTCAAAACACATGCGACTTGTATTTTTTTTTTAATTTTTAAAATTGACCATTCTCAGCATAGAAAATCCTATGTTAAATTTTGCGAAACGGCACTTTTTTTCAAAAAATTTCGAGATATCGAATTAAAACCTTCGCCATTGTTTTCAAGTGGCATATTTACCAACCGATTTCATTAACGAAAAAATTCTAAAAAATTTTTTTGTAAAAATACCATTTTTGTCGAAAAATTGTAATTGTAATTGTAATTGTATTGTACCCCCTTCTCATTTTTCCACTTTCAAAATGGCCAAATATTTTTTTTCGAGATATGGATTTTTTACCATCTCCATTGGCTTCAAGTGGCCCATTTCCGGCTCAAAACACATGCGACTTGTATTCTTTTTTTAATTTTTAAAATTGACCATTCTCAGCATAGGGAATCCTATGTTAAATTTTGCGAAACGGCACTTTTTTTCAAAAAATTTCGAGATATCGAATTAAAACCTTCGCCATTGTTTTCAAGTGGCATATTTACCAACCGATTTCATTAACGAAAAAATTCTAAAAAATTCTTTTGTAAAAATACCATTTTTGTCGAAAAATTGTAAGGGTACCCCCTTCTCATTTTTCCACTTTCGAAATGGCCAAATATTTTTTTTCGAGATATCGATTTCTTACCATCTCCATTGGCTTCAAGTGGCCCATTACCGGCTCAAAACACATGCGACTTGTATTTTTTTTTTAATTTTTAAAATTGACCATTCTCAGCATAGGGAATCCTATGTTAAATTTTGCGAAACGGCACTTTTTATCAAAAAATTTCGAGATATCGAATTAAAACCTTCGCCATTGTTTTCAAGTGGCATATTTACCAACCTATTTCATTAACGAAAACTTCTAAAAAATTTTTTTGTAAAAATACCATTTTTGTCGAAAAATTGTAAGTGTACCCCCTTCTCGATTTTCCACTTTCAAAATGGCCAAATATTTTTTTCGAGATATGGATTTTTTACCATCTCCATTGGCTTCAAGTGGCCCATTTCCGGCTCAAAACACATGCGACTTGTATTTTTTTTTAATTTTTAAAATTGACCATTCTCAGCATAGGGAATCCTATGTTAAATTTTGCGAAACGGCACTTTTTTTCAAAAAATTTCGAGATATCGAATTAAAACCTTCGCCATTGTTTTCAAGTGGCATATTTACCAACCGATTTCATTAACGAAAAAATTCTAAAAAATTTTTTTGTAAAAATACCATTTTTGTCGAAAAATTGTAAGGGTACCCCCTTCTCATTTTTCCACTTTCAAAATGGCCAAATATTTTTTTTCGAGATATGGATTTTTTCCCATCTCCATTGGCTTCAAGTGGCCCATTTCCGGCTCAAAACACATGCGACTTGTATTTTTTTTTTAATTTTTAAAATTGACCATTCTCAGCATAGGGAATCCTATGTTAAATTTTGCGAAACGGCACTTTTTTTCAAAAAATTTCGAGATATCGAATTAAAACCTTCGCCATTGTTTTCAAGTGGCATATTTACCAACCGATTTCATTAACGAAAAAATTCTAAAAAATTTTTTTGTAAAAATACCATTTTTGTCGAAAAATTGTAAGGGTACCCCCTTCTCATTTTTCCACTTTCAAAATGGCCAAATATTTTTTTTCGAGATATGGATTTTTTACCATCTCCATTGGCTTCAAGTGGCCCATTTCCGGCTCAAAACACATGCGACTTGTATTTTTTTTTTTAATTTTTAAAATTGACCATTCTCAGCATAGGGAATCCTATGTTAAATTTTGCGAAACGGCACTTTTTTTTAAAAAATTTCGAGATATCGAATTAAAACCTTCGCCATTGTTTTCAAGTGGCATATTTACCAACCGATTTCATTAACGAAAAAATTCTAAAAAATTTTTTTGTAAAAATACCATTTTTGTCGAAAAATTGTAAGGGTACCCCCTTCTCATTTTTCCACTTTCAAAATGGCCAAATATTTTTTTCGAGATATGGATTTTTTACCATCTCCATTGGCTTCGAGTGGCCCATTTCCGGCTCAAAACACATGCGACTTGTATTTTTTTTTTAATTTTTAAAATTGACCATTCTCAGCATAGGGAATCCTATGTTAAATTTTGCGAAACGACACTTATTTTCAAAAAATTTCGAGATATCGAATTAAAACCTTCGCCATTGTTTTCAAGTGGCATATTTACCAACCGATTTCATTAACGAAAAAATTCTAAAAAATTTTTTTGTAAAAATACCATTTTTGTCGAAAAATTGTAAGGGTACCCCCTTCTCATTTTTCCACTTTCAAAATGGCCAAATATTTTTTTTCGAGATATGGATTTTTTACCACCTCCATTGGCTTCAAGTGGCCCATTTCCGGCTCAAAACACATGCGACTTGTATTTTTTTTTTAATTTTTAAAATTGACCATTCTCAGCATAGGGAATCCTATGTTAAATTTTGCGAAACGGCACTTTTTTTCAAAAAATTTCGAGATATCGAATTAAAACCTTCGCCATTGTTTTCAAGTGGCATATTTACCAACCGATTTCATTAACGAAAAAATTCTAAAAAATTTTTTTGTAAAAATACCATTTTTGTCGAAAAATTGTAAGGGTACCCCCTTCTCATTTTTCCACTTTCAAAATGACCAAATATTTTTTTTCGAGATATGGATTTTTTACCATCTCCATTGGCTTCAAGTGGCCCATTTCCGGCTCAAAACACATGCGACTTGTATTTTTTTTTTAATTTTTAAAATTGACCATTCTCAGCATAGGGAATCCTATGTTAAATTTTGCGAAACGGCACTTTTTTTCAAAAAATTTCGAGATATCGAATTAAAACCTTCGCCATTGTTTTCAAGTGGCATATTTACCAACCGATTTCATTAACGAAAAAATTCTAAAAAATTTTTTTGTAAAAATACCATTTTTGTCGAAAAATTGTAAGGGTACCCCCTTCTCATTTTTCCACTTTCAAAATGGCCAAATATTTTTTTTCGAGATATGGATTTTTTACCATCTCCATTGGCTTCAAGTGGCCCATTTCCGGCTCAAAACACATGCGACTTGTATTTTTTTTTTAATTTTTAAAATTGACCATTCTCAGCATAGAAAATCCTATGTTAAATTTTGCGAAACGGCACTTTTTTTCAAAAAATTTCGAGATATCGAATTAAAACCTTCGCCATTGTTTTCAAGTGGCATATTTACCAACCGATTTCATTAACGAAAAAATTCTAAAAAATTTTTTTGTAAAAATACCATTTTTGTCGAAAAATTGTAATTGTAATTGTAATTGTATTGTACCCCCTTCTCATTTTTCCACTTTCAAAATGGCCAAATATTTTTTTTCGAGATATGGATTTTTTACCATCTCCATTGGCTTCAAGTGGCCCATTTCCGGCTCAAAACACATGCGACTTGTATTCTTTTTTTAATTTTTAAAATTGACCATTCTCAGCATAGGGAATCCTATGTTAAATTTTGCGAAACGGCACTTTTTTTCAAAAATTTCGAGATATCGAATTAAAACCTTCGCCATTGTTTTCAAGTGGCATATTTACCAACCGATTTCATTAACGAAAAAATTCTAAAAAATTCTTTTGTAAAAATACCATTTTTGTCGAAAAATTGTAAGGGTACCCCCTTCTCATTTTTCCACTTTCGAAATGGCCAAATATTTTTTTTCGAGATATCGATTTCTTACCATCTCCATTGGCTTCAAGTGGCCCATTACCGGCTCAAAACACATGCGACTTGTATTTTTTTTTTAATTTTTAAAATTGACCATTCTCAGCATAGGGAATCCTATGTTAAATTTTGCGAAACGGCACTTTTTATCAAAAAATTTCGAGATATCGAATTAAAACCTTCGCCATTGTTTTCAAGTGGCATATTTACCAACCTATTTCATTAACGAAAACTTCTAAAAAATTTTTTTGTAAAAATACCATTTTTGTCGAAAAATTGTAAGTGTACCCCCTTCTCGATTTTCCACTTTCAAAATGGCCAAATATTTTTTTCGAGATATGGATTTTTTACCATCTCCATTGGCTTCAAGTGGCCCATTTCCGGCTCAAAACACATGCGACTTGTATTTTTTTTTAATTTTTAAAATTGACCATTCTCAGCATAGGGAATCCTATGTTAAATTTTGCGAAACGGCACTTTTTTTCAAAAAATTTCGAGATATCGAATTAAAACCTTCGCCATTGTTTTCAAGTGGCATATTTACCAACCGATTTCATTAACGAAAAAATTCTAAAAAATTTTTTTGTAAAAATACCATTTTTGTCGAAAAATTGTAAGGGTACCCCCTTCTCATTTTTCCACTTTCAAAATGGCCAAATATTTTTTTTCGAGATATGGATTTTTTCCCATCTCCATTGGCTTCAAGTGGCCCATTTCCGGCTCAAAACACATGCGACTTGTATTTTTTTTTTAATTTTTAAAATTGACCATTCTCAGCATAGGGAATCCTATGTTAAATTTTGCGAAACGGCACTTTTTTTCAAAAAATTTCGAGATATCGAATTAAAACCTTCGCCATTGTTTTCAAGTGGCATATTTACCAACCGATTTCATTAACGAAAAAATTCTAAAAAATTTTTTTGTAAAAATACCATTTTTGTCGAAAAATTGTAAGGGTACCCCCTTCTCATTTTTCCACTTTCAACATGGCCAAATATTTTTTTTCGAGATATGGATTTTTTACCATCTCCATTGGCTTCAAGTGGCCCATTTCCGGCTCAAAACACATGCGACTTGTATTTTTTTTTTAATTTTTAAAATTGACCATTCTCAGCATAGGGAATCCTATGTTAAATTTTGCGAAACGGCACTTTTTTTCAAAAAATTTCGAGATATCGAATTAAAACCTTCGCCATTGTTTTCAAGTGGCATATTTACCAACCGATTTCATTAACGAAAAAATTCTAAAAAATTTTTTTGTAAAAATACCATTTTTGTCGAAAAATTGTAAGGGTACCCCCTTCTCATTTTTCCACTTTCAAAATGGCCAAATATTTTTTTCGAGATATGGATTTTTTACCATCTCCATTGGCTTCGAGTGGCCCATTTCCGGCTCAAAACACATGCGACTTGTATTTTTTTTTTAATTTTTAAAATTGACCATTCTCAGCATAGGGAATCCTATGTTAAATTTTGCGAAACGGCACTTATTTTCAAAAAATTTCGAGATATCGAATTAAAACCTTCGCCATTGTTTTCAAGTGGCATATTTACCAACCGATTTCATTAACGAAAAAATTCTAAAAAATTTTTTTGTAAAAATACCATTTTTGTCGAAAAATTGTAAGGGTACCCCCTTCTCATTTTTCCACTTTCAAAATGGCCAAATATTTTTTTTCGAGATATGGATTTTTTCCCACCTCCATTGGCTTCAAGTGGCCCATTTCCGGCTCAAAACACATGCGACTTGTATTTTTTTTTTAATTTTTAAAATTGACCATTCTCAGCATAGAAAATCCTATGTTAAATTTTGCGAAACGGCACTTTTTTTCAAAAAATTTCGAGATATCGAATTAAAACCTTCGCCATTGTTTTCAAGTGGCATATTTACCAACCGATTTCATTAACGAAAAAATTCTAAAAAATTTTTTTGTAAAAATACCATTTTTGTCGAAAAATTGTAATTGTAATTGTAATTGTATTGTACCCCCTTCTCATTTTTCCACTTTCAAAATGGCCAAATATTTTTTTTCGAGATATGGATTTTTTACCATCTCCATTGGCTTCAAGTGGCCCATTTCCGGCTCAAAACACATGCGACTTGTATTCTTTTTTTAATTTTTAAAATTGACCATTCTCAGCATAGGGAATCCTATGTTAAATTTTGCGAAACGGCACTTTTTTTCAAAAAATTTCGAGATATCGAATTAAAACCTTCGCCATTGTTTTCAAGTGGCATATTTACCAACCGATTTCATTAACGAAAAAATTCTAAAAAATTCTTTTGTAAAAATACCATTTTTGTCGAAAAATTGTAAGGGTACCCCCTTCTCATTTTTCCACTTTCGAAATGGCCAAATATTTTTTTTCGAGATATCGATTTCTTACCATCTCCATTGGCTTCAAGTGGCCCATTACCGGCTCAAAACACATGCGACTTGTATTTTTTTTTTAATTTTTAAAATTGACCATTCTCAGCATAGGGAATCCTATGTTAAATTTTGCGAAACGGCACTTTTTATCAAAAAATTTCGAGATATCGAATTAAAACCTTCGCCATTGTTTTCAAGTGGCATATTTACCAACCTATTTCATTAACGAAAACTTCTAAAAAATTTTTTTGTAAAAATACCATTTTTGTCGAAAAATTGTAAGTGTACCCCCTTCTCGATTTTCCACTTTCAAAATGGCCAAATATTTTTTTCGAGATATGGATTTTTTACCATCTCCATTGGCTTCAAGTGGCCCATTTCCGGCTCAAAACACATGCGACTTGTATTTTTTTTTAATTTTTAAAATTGACCATTCTCAGCATAGGGAATCCTATGTTAAATTTTGCGAAACGGCACTTTTTTTCAAAAAATTTCGAGATATCGAATTAAAACCTTCGCCATTGTTTTCAAGTGGCATATTTACCAACCGATTTCATTAACGAAAAAATTCTAAAAAATTCTTTTGTAAAAATACCATTTTTGTCGAAAAATTGTAAGGGTACCCCCTTCTCATTTTTCCACTTTCGAAATGGCCAAATATTTTTTTTCGAGATATCGATTTCTTACCATCTCCATTGGCTTCAAGTGGCCCATTACCGGCTCAAAACACATGCGACTTGTATTTTTTTTTTAATTTTTAAAATTGACCATTCTCAGCATAGGGAATCCTATGTTAAATTTTGCGAAACGGCACTTTTTATCAAAAAATTTCGAGATATCGAATTAAAACCTTCGCCATTGTTTTCAAGTGGCATATTTACCAACCTATTTCATTAACGAAAAAATTCTAAAAAATTTTTTTGTAAAAATACCATTTTTGTCGAAAAATTGTAAGTGTACCCCCTTCTCGATTTTCCACTTTCAAAATGGCCAAATATTTTTTTCGAGATATGGATTTTTTACCATCTCCATTGGCTTCAAGTGGCCCATTTCCGGCTCAAAACACATGCGACTTGTATTTTTTTTTTAATTTTTAAAATTGACCATTCTCAGCATAGGGAATCCTATGTTAAATTTTGCGAAACGGCACTTTTTTTCAAAAAATTTCGAGATATCGAATTAAAACCTTCGCCATTGTTTTCAAGTGGCATATTTACCAACCGATTTCATTAACGAAAAAATTCTAAAAAATTTTTTTGTAAAAATACCATTTTTGTCGAAAAATTGTAAGGGTACCCCCTTCTCATTTTTCCACTTTCAAAATGGCCAAATATTTTTTTTCGAGATATGGATTTTTTCCCATCTCCATTGGCTTCAAGTGGCCCATTTCCGGCTCAAAACACATGCGACTTGTATTTTTTTTTTAATTTTTAAAATTGACCATTCTCAGCATAGGGAATCCTATGTTAAATTTTGCGAAACGGCACTTTTTTTCAAAAAATTTCGAGATATCGAATTAAAACCTTCGCCATTGTTTTCAAGTGGCATATTTACCAACCGATTTCATTAACGAAAAAATTCTAAAAAATTTTTTTGTAAAAATACCATTTTTGTCGAAAAATTGTAAGGGTACCCCCTTCTCATTTTTCCACTTTCAAAATGGCCAAATATTTTTTTCGAGATATGGATTTTTTACCATCTCCATTGGCTTCGAGTGGCCCATTTCCGGCTCAAAACACATGCGACTTGTATTTTTTTTTTAATTTTTAAAATTGACCATTCTCAGCATAGGGAATCCTATGTTAAATTTTGCGAAACGGCACTTATTTTCAAAAAATTTCGAGATATCGAATTAAAACCTTCGCCATTGTTTTCAAGTGGCATATTTACCAACCGATTTCATTAACGAAAAAATTCTAAAAAATTTTTTTGTAAAAATACCATTTTTGTCGAAAAATTGTAAGGGTACCCCCTTCTCATTTTTCCACTTTCAAAATGGCCAAATATTTTTTTTCGAGATATGGATTTTTTCCCATCTCCATTGGCTTCAAGTGGCCCATTTCCGGCTCAAAACACATGCGACTTGTATTTTTTTTTTAATTTTTAAAATTGACCATTCTCAGCATAGGGAATCCTATGTTAAATTTTGCGAAACGGCACTTTTTTTCAAAAAATTTCGAGATATCGAATTAAAACCTTCGCCATTGTTTTCAAGTGGCATATTTACCAACCGATTTCATTAACGAAAAAATTCTAAAAAATTTTTTTGTAAAAATACCATTTTTGTCGAAAAATTGTAAGGGTACCCCCTTCTCATTTTTCCACTTTCAAAATGGCCAAATATTTTTTTTCGAGATATGGATTTTTTACCACCTCCATTGGCTTCAAGTGGCCCATTTCCGGCTCAAAACACATGCGACTTGTATTTTTTTTTTAATTTTTAAAATTGACCATTCTCAGCATAGGGAATCCTATGTTAAATTTTGCGAAACGGCACTTTTTTTCAAAAAATTTCGAGATATCGAATTAAAACCTTCGCCATTGTTTTCAAGTGGCATATTTACCAACCGATTTCATTAACGAAAAAATTCTAAAAAATTTTTTTGTAAAAATACCATTTTTGTCGAAAAATTGTAATTGTAATTGTAATTGTATTGTACCCCCTTCTCATTTTTCCACTTTCAAAATGGCCAAATATTTTTTTTCGAGATATGGATTTTTTACCATCTCCATTGGCTTCAAGTGGCCCATTTCCGGCTCAAAACACATGCGACTTGTATTCTTTTT
The DNA here is from genome assembly GCA_958510785.1 of Exephanes ischioxanthus. Taxonomy (NCBI): domain Eukaryota; kingdom Metazoa; phylum Arthropoda; class Insecta; order Hymenoptera; family Ichneumonidae; genus Exephanes; species Exephanes ischioxanthus. The sequence goes on from OY294024.1 coordinate 5,625,024, forward strand.
TTAATTTTTAAAATTGACCATTCTCAGCATAGGGAATCCTATGTTAAATTTTGCGAAACGGCACTTTTTTTCAAAAAATTTCGAGATATCGAATTAAAACCTTCGCCATTGTTTTCAAGTGGCATATTTACCAACCGATTTCATTAACGAAAAAATTCTAAAAAATTCTTTTGTAAAAATACCATTTTTGTCGAAAAATTGTAAGTGTACCCCCTTCTCGATTTTCCACTTTCAAAATGGCCAAATATTTTTTTCGAGATATGGATTTTTTACCATCTCCATTGGCTTCAAGTGGCCCATTTCCGGCTCAAAACACATGCGACTTGTATTTTTTTTTAATTTTTAAAATTGACCATTCTCAGCATAGGGAATCCTATGTTAAATTTTGCGAAACGGCACTTTTTTTCAAAAAATTTCGAGATATCGAATTAAAACCTTCGCCATTGTTTTCAAGTGGCATATTTACCAACCGATTTCATTGACGAAAAAATTCTAAAAAATTTTTTTGTAAAAATACCATTTTTGTCGAAAAATTGTAAGGGTACCCCCTTCTCATTTTTCCACTTTCAAAATGGCCAAATATTTTTTTTCGAGATATGGATTTTTTCCCATCTCCATTGGCTTCAAGTGGCCCATTTCCGGCTCAAAACACATGCGACTTGTATTTTTTTTTTAATTTTTAAAATTGACCATTCTCAGCATAGGGAATCCTATGTTAAATTTTGCGAAACGGCACTTTTTTTCAAAAAATTTCGAGATATCTAATTAAAAGCTTCGCCATTGTTTTCAAGTGGCATATTTACCAACCGATTTCATTAACGAAAAAATTCTAAAAAATTTTTTTGTAAAAATACCATTTTTGTCGAAAAATTGTAAGGGTACCCCCTTCTCATTTTTCCACTTTCAAAATGACCAAATATTTTTTTTCGAGATATGGATTTTTTACCATCTCCATTGGCTTCAAGTGGCCCATTTCCGGCTCAAAACACATGCGACTTGTATTTTTTTTTTAATTTTTAAAATTGACCATTCTCAGCATAGGGAATCCTATGTTAAATTTTGCGAAACGGCACTTTTTTTCAAAAAATTTCGAGATATCGAATTAAAACCTTCGCCATTGTTTTCAAGTGGCATATTTACCAACCGATTTCATTAACGAAAAAATTCTAAAAAATTTTTTTGTAAAAATACCATTTTTGTCGAAAAATTGTAAGGGTACCCCCTGCTCATTTTTCCACTTTCAAAATGGCCAAATATTTTTTTTCGAGATATGGATTTTTTACCATCTCCATTGGCTTCAAGTGGCCCATTTCCGGCTCAAAACACATGCGACTTGTATTTTTTTTTTAATTTTTAAAATTGACCATTCTCAGCATAGAAAATCCTATGTTAAATTTTGCGAAACGGCACTTTTTTTCAAAAAATTTCGAGATATCGAATTAAAACCTTCGCCATTGTTTTCAAGTGGCATATTTACCAACCGATTTCATTAACGAAAAAATTCTAAAAAATTTTTTTGTAAAAATACCATTTTTGTCGAAAAATTGTAATTGTAATTGTAATTGTATTGTACCCCCTTCTCATTTTTCCACTTTCAAAATGGCCAAATATTTTTTTTCGAGATATGGATTTTTTACCATCTCCATTGGCTTCAAGTGGCCCATTTCCGGCTCAAAACACATGCGACTTGTATTCTCTTTTTAATTTTTAAAATTGACCATTCTCAGCATAGGGAATCCTATGTTAAATTTTGCGAAACGGCACTTTTTTTCAAAAAATTTCGAGATATCGAATTAAAACCTTCGCCATTGTTTTCAAGTGGCATATTTACCAACCTATTTCATTAACGAAAACTTCTAAAAAATTTTTTTGTAAAAATACCATTTTTGTCGAAAAATTGTAAGTGTACCCCCTTCTCGATTTTCCACTTTCAAAATGGCCAAATATTTTTTTCGAGATATGGATTTTTTACCATCTCCATTGGCTTCAAGTGGCCCATTTCCGGCTCAAAACACATGCGACTTGTATTTTTTTTTAATTTTTAAAATTGACCATTCTCAGCATAGGGAATCCTATGTTAAATTTTGCGAAACGGCACTTTTTTTCAAAAAATTTCGAGATATCGAATTAAAACCTTCGCCATTGTTTTCAAGTGGCATATTTACCAACCGATTTCATTAACGAAAAAATTCTAAAAAATTTTTTTGTAAAAATACCATTTTTGTCGAAAAATTGTAAGGGTACCCCCTTCTCATTTTTCCACTTTCAAAATGGCCAAATATTTTTTTTCGAGATATGGATTTTTTCCCATCTCCATTGGCTTCAAGTGGCCCATTTCCGGCTCAAAACACATGCGACTTGTATTTTTTTTTTAATTTTTAAAATTGACCATTCTCAGCATAGGGAATCCTATGTTAAATTTTGCGAAACGGCACTTTTTTTCAAAAAATTTCGAGATATCGAATTAAAACCTTCGCCATTGTTTTCAAGTGGCATATTTACCAACCGATTTCATTAACGAAAAAATTCTAAAAAATTTTTTTGTAAAAATACCATTTTTGTCGAAAAATTGTAAGGGTACCCCCTTCTCATTTTTCCACTTTCAAAATGGCCAAATATTTTTTTTCGAGATATGGATTTTTTACCATCTCCATTGGCTTCAAGTGGCCCATTTCCGGCTCAAAACACATGCGACTTGTATTTTTTTTTAAATTTTTAAAATTGACCATTCTCAGCATAGGGAATCCTATGTTAAATTTTGCGAAACGGCACTTTTTTTCAAAAAATTTCGAGATATCGAATTAAAACCTTCGCCATTGTTTTCAAGTGGCATATTTACCAACCGATTTCATTAACGAAAAAATTCTAAAAAATTTTTTTGTAAAAATACCATTTTTGTCGAAAAATTGTAAGGGTACCCCCTTCTCATTTTTCCACTTTCAAAATGGCCAAATATTTTTTTCGAGATATGGATTTTTTACCATCTCCATTGGCTTCGAGTGGCCCATTTCCGGCTCAAAACACATGCGACTTGTATTTTTTTTTTAATTTTTAAAATTGACCATTCTCAGCATAGGGAATCCTATGTTAAATTTTGCGAAACGGCACTTATTTTCAAAAAATTTCGAGATATCGAATTAAAACCTTCGCCATTGTTTTCAAGTGGCATATTTACCAACCGATTTCATTAACGAAAAAATTCTAAAAAATTTTTTTGTAAAAATACCATTTTTGTCGAAAAATTGTAAGGGTACCCCCTTCTCATTTTTCCACTTTCAAAATGGCCAAATATTTTTTTTCGAGATATGGATTTTTTCCCACCTCCATTGGCTTCAAGTGGCCCATTTCCGGCTCAAAACACATGCGACTTGTATTTTTTTTTTAATTTTTAAAATTGACCATTCTCAGCATAGAAAATCCTATGTTAAATTTTGCGAAACGGCACTTTTTTTCAAAAAATTTCGAGATATCGAATTAAAACCTTCGCCATTGTTTTCAAGTGGCATATTTACCAACCGATTTCATTAACGAAAAAATTCTAAAAAATTTTTTTGTAAAAATACCATTTTTGTCGAAAAATTGTAATTGTAATTGTAATTGTATTGTACCCCCTTCTCATTTTTCCACTTTCAAAATGGCCAAATATTTTTTTTCGAGATATGGATTTTTTACCATCTCCATTGGCTTCAAGTGGCCCATTTCCGGCTCAAAACACATGCGACTTGTATTCTTTTTTTAATTTTTAAAATTGACCATTCTCAGCATAGGGAATCCTATGTTAAATTTTGCGAAACGGCACTTTTTTTCAAAAAATTTCGAGATATCGAATTAAAACCTTCGCCATTGTTTTCAAGTGGCATATTTACCAACCGATTTCATTAACGAAAAAATTCTAAAAAATTCTTTTGTAAAAATACCATTTTTGTCGAAAAATTGTAAGGGTACCCCCTTCTCATTTTTCCACTTTCGAAATGGCCAAATATTTTTTTTCGAGATATCGATTTCTTACCATCTCCATTGGCTTCAAGTGGCCCATTTCCGGCTCAAAACACATGCGACTTGTATTTTTTTTTAATTTTTAAAATTGACCATTCTCAGCATAGGGAATCCTATGTTAAATTTTGCGAAACGGCACTTTTTTTCAAAAAATTTCGAGATATCGAATTAAAACCTTCGCCATTGTTTTCAAGTGGCATATTTACCAACCGATTTCATTAACGAAAAAATTCTAAAAAATTCTTTTGTAAAAATACCATTTTTGTCGAAAAATTGTAAGGGTACCCCCTTCTCATTTTTCCACTTTCGAAATGGCCAAATATTTTTTTTCGAGATATCGATTTCTTACCATCTCCATTGGCTTCAAGTGGCCCATTACCGGCTCAAAACACATGCGACTTGTATTTTTTTTTTAATTTTTAAAATTGACCATTCTCAGCATAGGGAATCCTATGTTAAATTTTGCGAAACGGCACTTTTTATCAAAAAATTTCGAGATATCGAATTAAAACCTTCGCCATTGTTTTCAAGTGGCATATTTACCAACCTATTTCATTAACGAAAAAATTCTAAAAAATTTTTTTGTAAAAATACCATTTTTGTCGAAAAATTGTAAGTGTACCCCCTTCTCGATTTTCCACTTTCAAAATGGCCAAATATTTTTTTCGAGATATGGATTTTTTACCATCTCCATTGGCTTCAAGTGGCCCATTTCCGGCTCAAAACACATGCGACTTGTATTTTTTTTTTAATTTTTAAAATTGACCATTCTCAGCATAGGGAATCCTATGTTAAATTTTGCGAAACGGCACTTTTTTTCAAAAAATTTCGAGATATCGAATTAAAACCTTCGCCATTGTTTTCAAGTGGCATATTTACCAACCGTTTTCATTAACGAAAAAATTCTAAAAAATTTTTTTGTAAAAATACCATTTTTGTCGAAAAATTGTAAGGGTACCCCCTTCTCATTTTTTCACTTTCAAAATGGCCAAATATTTTTTTTCGAGATATGGATTTTTTCCCATCTCCATTGGCTTCAAGTGGCCCATTTCCGGCTCAAAACACATGCGACTTGTATTTTTTTTTTAATTTTTAAAATTGACCATTCTCAGCATAGGGAATCCTATGTTAAATTTTGCGAAACGGCACTTTTTTTCAAAAAATTTCGAGATATCGAATTAAAACCTTCGCCATTGTTTTCAAGTGGCATATTTACCAACCGATTTCATTAACGAAAAAATTCTAAAAAATTTTTTTGTAAAAATACCATTTTTGTCGAAAAATTGTAAGGGTACCCCCTTCTCATTTTTCCACTTTCAAAATGGCCAAATATTTTTTTTCGAGATATGGATTTTTTACCATCTCCATTGGCTTCAAGTGGCCCATTTCCGGCTCAAAACACATGCGACTTGTATTTTTTTTTTTAATTTTTAAAATTGACCATTCTCAGCATAGGGAATCCTATGTTAAATTTTGCGAAACGGCACTTTTTTTTAAAAAATTTCGAGATATCGAATTAAAACCTTCGCCATTGTTTTCAAGTGGCATATTTACCAACCGATTTCATTAACGAAAAAATTCTAAAAAATTTTTTTGTAAAAGTACCATTTTTGTCGAAAAATTGTAAGGGTACCCCCTTCTCATTTTTCCACTTTCAAAATGGCCAAATATTTTTTTCGAGATATGGATTTTTTACCATCTCCATTGGCTTCGAGTGGCCCATTTCCGGCTCAAAACACATGCGACTTGTATTTTTTTTTTAATTTTTAAAATTGACCATTCTCAGCATAGGGAATCCTATGTTAAATTTTGCGAAACGGCACTTATTTTCAAAAAATTTCGAGATATCGAATTAAAACCTTCGCCATTGTTTTCAAGTGGCATATTTACCAACCGATTTCATTAACGAAAAAATTCTAAAAAATTTTTTTGTAAAAATACCATTTTTGTCGAAAAATTGTAAGGGTACCCCCTTCTCATTTTTCCACTTTCAAAATGGCCAAATATTTTTTTTCGAGATATGGATTTTTTACCATCTCCATTGGCTTCAAGTGGCCCATTTCCGGCTCAAAACACATGCGACTTGTATTTTTTTTTTAATTTTTAAAATTGACCATTCTCAGCATAGAAAATCCTATGTTAAATTTTGCGAAACGGCACTTTTTTTCAAAAAATTTCGAGATATCGAATTAAAACCTTCGCCATTGTTTTCAAGTGGCATATTTACCAACCGATTTCATTAACGAAAAAATTCTAAAAAATTTTTTTGTAAAAATACCATTTTTGTCGAAAAATTGTAATTGTAATTGTAATTGTATTGTACCCCCTTCTCATTTTTCCACTTTCAAAATGGCCAAATATTTTTTTTCGAGATATGGATTTTTTACCATCTCCATTGGCTTCAAGTGGCCCATTTCCGGCTCAAAACACATGCGACTTGTATTCTTTTTTTAATTTTTAAAATTGACCATTCTCAGCATAGGGAATCCTATGTTAAATTTTGCGAAACGGCACTTTTTTTCAAAAAATTTCGAGATATCGAATTAAAACCTTCGCCATTGTTTTCAAGTGGCATATTTACCAACCGATTTCATTAACGAAAAAATTCTAAAAAATTCTTTTGTAAAAATACCATTTTTGTCGAAAAATTGTTAGTGTACCCCCTTCTCGATTTTCCACTTTCAAAATGGCCAAATATTTTTTTCGAGATATGGATTTTTTACCATCTCCATTGGCTTCAAGTGGCCCATTTCCGGCTCAAAACACATGCGACTTGTATTTTTTTTTAATTTTTAAAATTGACCATTCTCAGCATAGGGAATCCTATGTTAAATTTTGCGAAACGGCACTTTTTTTCAAAAAATTTCGAGATATCGAATTAAAACCTTCGCCATTGTTTTCAAGTGGCATATTTACCAACCGATTTCATTAACAAAAAAATTCTAAAAAATTTTTTTGTAAAAATACCATTTTTGTCGAAAAATTGTAAGGGTACCCCCTTCTCATTTTTCCACTTTCAAAATGGCCAAATATTTTTTTTCGAGATATGGATTTTTTCCCATCTCCATTGGCTTCAAGTGGCCCATTTCCGGCTCAAAACACATGCGACTTGTATTTTTTTTTTAATTTTTAAAATTGACCATTCTCAGCATAGGGAATCCTATGTTAAATTTTGCGAAACGGCACTTTTTTTCAAAAAATTTCGAGATATCGAATTAAAACCTTCGCCATTGTTTTCAAGTGGCATATTTACCAACCGATTTCATTAACGAAAAAATTCTAAAAAATTTTTTTGTAAAAATACCATTTTTGTCGAAAAATTGTAAGGGTACCCCCTTCTCATTTTTCCACTTTCAAAATGGCCAAATATTTTTTTTCGAGATATGGATTTTTTCCCATCTCCATTGGCTTCAAGTGGCCCATTTCCGGCTCAAAACACATGCGACTTGTATTTTTTTTTTAATTTTTAAAATTGACCATTCTCAGCATAGGGAATCCTATGTTAAATTTTGCGAAACGGCACTTTTTTTCAAAAAATTTCGAGATATCGAATTAAAACCTTCGCCATTGTTTTCAAGTGGCATATTTACCAACCGATTTCATTAACGAAAAAATTCTAAAAAATTTTTTTGTAAAAATACCATTTTTGTCGAAAAATTGTAAGGGTACCCCCTTCTCATTTTTCCACTTTCAAAATGGCCAAATATTTTTTTTCGAGATATGGATTTTTTACCACCTCCATTGGCTTCAAGTGGCCCATTTCCGGCTCAAAACACATGCGACTTGTATTTTTTTTTTAATTTTTAAAATTGACCATTCTCAGCATAGGGAATCCTATGTTAAATTTTGCGAAACGGCACTTTTTTTCAAAAAATTTCGAGATATCGAATTAAAACCTTCGCCATTGTTTTCAAGTGGCATATTTACCAACCGATTTCATTAACGAAAAAATTCTAAAAAATTTTTTTGTAAAAATACCATTTTTGTCGAAAAATTGTAAGGGTACCCCCTTCTCATTTTTCCACTTTCAAAATGACCAAATATTTTTTTTCGAGATATGGATTTTTTACCATCTCCATTGGCTTCAAGTGGCCCATTTCCGGCTCAAAACACATGCGACTTGTATTTTTTTTTTAATTTTTAAAATTGACCATTCTCAGCATAGGGAATCCTATGTTAAATTTTGCGAAACGGCACTTTTTTTCAAAAAATTTCGAGATATCGAATTAAAACCTTCGCCATTGTTTTCAAGTGGCATATTTACCAACCGATTTCATTAACGAAAAAATTCTAAAAAATTTTTTTGTAAAAATACCATTTTTGTCGAAAAATTGTAAGGGTACCCCCTTCTCATTTTTCCACTTTCAAAATGGCCAAATATTTTTTTTCGAGATATGGATTTTTTACCATCTCCATTGGCTTCAAGTGGCCCATTTCCGGCTCAAAACACATGCGACTTGTATTTTTTTTTTAATTTTTAAAATTGACCATTCTCAGCATAGAAAATCCTATGTTAAATTTTGCGAAACGGCACTTTTTTTCAAAAAATTTCGAGATATCGAATTAAAACCTTCGCCATTGTTTTCAAGTGGCATATTTACCAACCGATTTCATTAACGAAAAAATTCTAAAAAATTTTTTTGTAAAAATACCATTTTTGTCGAAAAATTGTAATTGTAATTGTAATTGTATTGTACCCCCTTCTCATTTTTCCACTTTCAAAATGGCCAAATATTTTTTTTCGAGATATGGATTTTTTCCCATCTCCATTGGCTTCAAGTGGCCCATTTCCGGCTCAAAACACATGCGACTTGTATTTTTTTTTTAATTTTTAAAATTGACCATTCTCAGCATAGGGAATCCTATGTTAAATTTTGCGAAACGGCACTTTTTTTCAAAAAATTTCGAGATATCGAATTAAAACCTTCGCCATTGTTTTCAAGTGGCATATTTACCAACCGATTTCATTAACGAAAAAATTCTAAAAAATTTTTTTGTAAAAATACCATTTTTGTCGAAAAATTGTAAGGGTACCCCCTTCTCATTTTTCCACTTTCAAAATGGCCAAATATTTTTTTTCGAGATATGGATTTTTTACCACCTCCATTGGCTTCAAGTGGCCCATTTCCGGCTCAAAACACATGCGACTTGTATTTTTTTTTTAATTTTTAAAATTGACCATTCTCAGCATAGGGAATCCTATGTTAAATTTTGCGAAACGGCACTTTTTTTCAAAAAATTTCGAGATATCGAATTAAAACCTTCGCCATTGTTTTCAAGTGGCATATTTACCAACCGATTTCATTAACGAAAAAATTCTAAAAAATTTTTTTGTAAAAATACCATTTTTGTCGAAAAATTGTAAGGGTACCCCCTTCTCATTTTTCCACTTTCAAAATGACCAAATATTTTTTTTCGAGATATGGATTTTTTACCATCTCCATTGGCTTCAAGTGGCCCATTTCCGGCTCAAAACACATGCGACTTGTATTTTTTTTTTAATTTTTAAAATTGACCATTCTCAGCATAGGGAATCCTATGTTAAATTTTGCGAAACGGCACTTTTTTTCAAAAAATTTCGAGATATCGAATTAAAACCTTCGCCATTGTTTTCAAGTGGCATATTTACCAACCGATTTCATTAACGAAAAAATTCTAAAAAATTTTTTTGTAAAAATACCATTTTTGTCGAAAAATTGTAAGGGTACCCCCTTCTCATTTTTCCACTTTCAAAATGGCCAAATATTTTTTTTCGAGATATGGATTTTTTACCATCTCCATTGGCTTCAAGTGGCCCATTTCCGGCTCAAAACACATGCGACTTGTATTTTTTTTTTAATTTTTAAAATTGACCATTCTCAGCATAGAAAATCCTATGTTAAATTTTGCGAAACGGCACTTTTTTTCAAAAAATTTCGAGATATCGAATTAAAACCTTCGCCATTGTTTTCAAGTGGCATATTTACCAACCGATTTCATTAACGAAAAAATTCTAAAAAATTTTTTTGTAAAAATACCATTTTTGTCGAAAAATTGTAATTGTAATTGTAATTGTATTGTACCCCCTTCTCATTTTTCCACTTTCAAAATGGCCAAATATTTTTTTTCGAGATATGGATTTTTTACCATCTCCATTGGCTTCAAGTGGCCCATTTCCGGCTCAAAACACATGCGACTTGTATTTTTTTTTAATTTTTAAAATTGACCATTCTCAGCATAGGGAATCCTATGTTAAATTTTGCGAAACGGCACTTTTTTTCAAAAAATTTCGAGATATCGAATTAAAACCTTCGCCATTGTTTTCAAGTGGCATATTTACCAACCGATTTCATTAACGAAAAAATTCTAAAAAATTTTTTTGTAAAAATACCATTTTTGTCGAAAAATTGTAAGGGTACCCCCTTCTCATTTTTCCACTTTCAAAATGGCCAAATATTTTTTTTCGAGATATGGATTTTTTCCCATCTCCATTGGCTTCAAGTGGCCCATTTCCGGCTCAAAACACATGCGACTTGTATTTTTTTTTTTAATTTTTAAAATTGACCATTCTCAGCATAGGGAATCCTATGTTAAATTTTGCGAAACGGCACTTTTTTTCAAAAAATTTCGAGATATCGAATTAAAACCTTCGCCATTGTTTTCAAGTGGCATATTTACCAACCGATTTCATTAACGAAAAAATTCTAAAAAATTTTTTTGTAAAAATACCATTTTTGTCGAAAAATTGTAAGGGTACCCCCTTCTCATTTTTCCACTTTCAAAATGGCCAAATATTTTTTTTCGAGATATGGATTTTTTACCATCTCCATTGGCTTCAAGTGGCCCATTTCCGGCTCAAAACACATGCGACTTGTATTTTTTTTTTAATTTTTAAAATTGACCATTCTCAGCATAGGGAATCCTATGTTAAATTTTGCGAAACGGCACTTTTTTTCAAAAAATTTCGAGATATCGAATTAAAACCTTCGCCATTGTTTTCAAGTGGCATATTTACCAACCGATTTCATTAACGAAAAAATTCTAAAAAATTTTTTTGTAAAAATACCATTTTTGTCGAAAAATTGTAAGGGTACCCCCTTCTCATTTTTCCACTTTCAAAATGGCCAAATATTTTTTTCGAGATATGGATTTTTTACCATCTCCATTGGCTTCGAGTGGCCCATTTCCGGCTCAAAACACATGCGACTTGTATTTTTTTTTTAATTTTTAAAATTGACCATTCTCAGCATAGGGAATCCTATGTTAAATTTTGCGAAACGGCACTTATTTTCAAAAAATTTCGAGATATCGAATTAAAACCTTCGCCATTGTTTTCAAGTGGCATATTTACCAACCGATTTCATTAACGAAAAAATTCTAAAAAATTTTTTTGTAAAAATACCATTTTTGTCGAAAAATTGTAAGGGTACCCCCTTCTCATTTTTCCACTTTCAAAATGGCCAAATATTTTTTTTCGAGATATGGATTTTTTCCCACCTCCATTGGCTTCAAGTGGCCCATTTCCGGCTCAAAACACATGCGACTTGTATTTTTTTTTTAATTTTTAAAATTGACCATTCTCAGCATAGAAAATCCTATGTTAAATTTTGCGAAACGGCACTTTTTTTCAAAAAATTTCGAGATATCGAATTAAAACCTTCGCCATTGTTTTCAAGTGGCATATTTACCAACCGATTTCATTAACGAAAAAATTCTAAAAAATTTTTTTGTAAAAATACCATTTTTGTCGAAAAATTGTAATTGTAATTGTAATTGTATTGTACCCCCTTCTCATTTTTCCACTTTCAAAATGGCCAAATATTTTTTTTCGAGATATGGATTTTTTACCATCTCCATTGGCTTCAAGTGGCCCATTTCCGGCTCAAAACACATGCGACTTGTATTCTTTTTTTAATTTTTAAAATTGACCATTCTCAGCATAGGGAATCCTATGTTAAATTTTGCGAAACGGCACTTTTTTTCAAAAAATTTCGAGATATCGAATTAAAACCTTCGCCATTGTTTTCAAGTGGCATATTTACCAACCGATTTCATTAACGAAAAAATTCTAAAAAATTCTTTTGTAAAAATACCATTTTTGTCGAAAAATTGTAAGGGTACCCCCTTCTCATTTTTCCACTTTCGAAATGGCCAAATATTTTTTTTCGAGATATCGATTTCTTACCATCTCCATTGGCTTCAAGTGGCCCATTACCGGCTCAAAACACATGCGGCTTGTATTTTTTTTTTAATTTTTAAAATTGACCATTCTCAGCATAGGGAATCCTATGTTAAATTTTGCGAAACGGCACTTTTTATCAAAAAATTTCGAGATATCGAATTAAAACCTTCGCCATTGTTTTCAAGTGGCATATTTACCAACCTATTTCATTAACGAAAACTTCTAAAAAATTTTTTTGTAAAAATACCATTTTTGTCGAAAAATTGTAAGTGTACCCCCTTCTCGATTTTCCACTTTCAAAATGGCCAAATATTTTTTTCGAGATATGGATTTTTTACCATCTCCATTGGCTTCAAGTGGCCCATTTCCGGCTCAAAACACATGCGACTTGTATTTTTTTTTAATTTTTAAAATTGACCATTCTCAGCATAGGGAATCCTATGTTAAATTTTGCGAAACGGCACTTTTTTTCAAAAAATTTCGAGATATCGAATTAAAACCTTCGCCATTGTTTTCAAGTGGCATATTTACCAACCGATTTCATTAACGAAAAAATTCTAAAAAATTTTTTTGTAAAAATACCATTTTTGTCGAAAAATTGTAAGGGTACCCCCTTCTCATTTTTCCACTTTCAAAATGGCCAAATATTTTTTTTCGAGATATGGATTTTTTCCCATCTCCATTGGCTTCAAGTGGCCCATTTCCGGCTCAAAACACATGCGACTTGTATTTTTTTTTTAATTTTTAAAATTGACCATTCTCAGCATAGGGAATCCTATGTTAAATTTTGCGAAACGGCACTTTTTTTCAAAAAATGTCGAGATATCGAATTAAAACCTTCGCCATTGTTTTCAAGTGGCATATTTACCAACCGATCTCATTAACGAAAAAATTCTAAAAAATTTTTTTGTAAAAATACCATTTTTGTCGAAAAATTGTAAGGGTACCCCCTTCTCATTTTTCCACTTTCAAAATGGCCAAATATTTTTTTTCGAGATATGGATTTTTTACCATCTCCATTGGCTTCAAGTGGCCCATTTCCGGCTCAAAACACATGCGACTTGTATTTTTTTTTTAATTTTTAAAATTGACCATTCTCAGCATAGGGAATCCTATGTTAAATTTTGCGAAACGGCACTTTTTTTCAAAAAATTTCGAGATATCGAATTAAAACCTTCGCCATTGTTTTCAAGTGGCATATTTACCAACCGATTTCATTAACGAAAAAATTCTAAAAAATTTTTTTGTAAAAATACCATTTTTGTCGAAAAATTGTAAGGGTACCCCCTTCTCATTTTTCCACTTTCAAAATGGCCAAATATTTTTTTCGAGATATGGATTTTTTACCATCTCCATTGGCTTCGAGTGGCCCATTTCCGGCTCAAAACACATGCGACTTGTATTTTTTTTTTAATTTTTAAAATTGACCATTCTCAGCATAGGGAATCCTATGTTAAATTTTGCGAAACGGCACTTATTTTCAAAAAATTTCGAGATATCGAATTAAAACCTTCGCCATTGTTTTCAAGTGGCATATTTACCAACCGATTTCATTAACGAAAAAATTCTAAAAAATTTTTTTGTAAAAATACCATTTTTGTCGAAAAATTGTAAGGGTACCCCCTTCTCATTTTTCCACTTTCAAAATGGCCAAATATTTTTTTTCGAGATATGGATTTTTTCCCATCTCCATTGGCTTCAAGTGGCCCATTTCCGGCTCAAAACACATGCGACTTGTATTTTTTTTTAATTTTTAAAATTGACCATTCTCAGCATAGGGAATCCTATGTTAAATTTTGCGAAACGGCACTTTTTTTCAAAAAATTTCGAGATATCGAATTAAAACCTTCGCCATTGTTTTCAAGTGGCATATTTACCAACCGATTTCATTAACGAAAAAATTCTAAAAAATTTTTTTGTAAAAATACCATTTTTGTCGAAAAATTGTAAGGGTACCCCCTTCTCATTTTTCCACTTTCAAAATGGCCAAATATTTTTTTTCGAGATATGGATTTTTTACCACCTCCATTGGCTTCAAGTGGCCCATTTCCGGCTCAAAACACATGCGACTTGTATTTTTTTTTTAATTTTTAAAATTGACCATTCTCAGCATAGGGAATCCTATGTTAAATTTTGCGAAACGGCACTTTTTTTCAAAAAATTTCGAGATATCGAATTAAAACCTTCGCCATTGTTTTCAAGTGGCATATTTACCAACCGATTTCATTAACGAAAAAATTCTAAAAAATTTTTTTGTAAAAATACCATTTTTGTCGAAAAATTGTAAGGGTACCCCCTTCTCATTTTTCCACTTTCAAAATGACCAAATATTTTTTTTCGAGATATGGATTTTTTACCATCTCCATTGGCTTCAAGTGGCCCATTTCCGGCTCAAAACACATGCGACTTGTATTTTTTTTTTAATTTTTAAAATTGACCATTCTCAGCATAGGGAATCCTATGTTAAATTTTGCGAAACGGCACTTTTTTTCAAAAAATTTCGAGATATCGAATTAAAACCTTCGCCATTGTTTTCAAGTGGCATATTTACCAACCTATTTCATTAACGAAAAAATTCTAAAAAATTTTTTTGTAAAAATACCATTTTTGTCGAAAAATTGTAAGGGTACCCCCTTCTCATTTTTCCACTTTCAAAATGGCCAAATATTTTTTTTCGAGATATGGATTTTTTACCACCTCCATTGGCTTCAAGTGGCCCATTTCCGGCTCAAAACACATGCGACTTGTATTTTTTTTTTAATTTTTAAAATTGACCATTCTCAGCATAGGGAATCCTATGTTAAATTTTGCGAAACGGCACTTTTTTTCAAAAAATTTCGAGATATCGAATTAAAATCTTCGCCATTGTTTTCAAGTGGCATATTTACCAACCGATTTCATTAACGAAAAAATTCTAAAAAATTTTTTTGTAAAAATACCATTTTTGTCGAAAAATTGTAAGGGTACCCCCTTCTCATTTTTCCACTTTCAAAATGGCCAAATATTTTTTTCGAGATATGGATTTTTTACCATCTCCATTGGCTTCGAGTGGCCCATTTCCGGCTCAAAACACATGCGACTTGTATTTTTTTTTTAATTTTTAAAATTGACCATTCTCAGCATAGGGAATCCTATGTTAAATTTTGCGAAACGGCACTTTTTATCAAAAAATTTCGAGATATCGAATTAAAACCTTCGCCATTGTTTTCAAGTGGCATATTTACCAACCGATTTCATTAACGAAAAAATTCTAAAAAATTTTTTTGTAAAAATACCATTTTTGTCGAAAAATTGTAAGCGTACCCCCTTCTCATTTTTCCACTTTCAAAATCTCCAAATATTTTTTTTCGAGATATCGATTTTTTACCATCTCCATTGGCTTCAAGTGGCCCATTTCCGGCTCAAAACACATGCGACTTGTATTTTTTTCGAAATTTTAAAAATTGACCATTCTCAGCATAGGGAATCCTATGTTAAATTTTGCGAAACGGCACTTTTTTTCAAAAAATTTCGAGATATCGAATTAAAACCTTCGCCATTGTTTTCATGTGGCATATTTACCAACCGATTTCATTAACGAAAAAATTCTAAAAAATTTTTTTGTAAAAATACCATTTTTGTCGAAAAATTGTAAGGGTACCTTTTGTCGAAAAGGGAAAAATTTTGTCGAAAAAGGGTAAGCCTATGGTACCCTTACAATTTTTCGACAAAAATTGTATTTTTACAAAAAAATTTTTTAGAATTTTTTCGTTAATGAAATCGGTGGGTAAATATGCCACTTGAAAACAATGGCGAAGGTTTTAAATCGATATCTCGAAATTTTTTGAAAAAAAGTGCCGTTTCGCAAAATTTAACATAGGATTCCCTATGCTGAGAATGGTCAATTTTTTAAATTTCGAAAAAAATACAAGTTGCATGTGTTTTGAGCCGGAAATGGGCCACTTGAAGCCAATGGAGATGGTAAAAAATCCATATCTCGAAAAAAAATATTTGGCCATTTTGAAAGTGGAAAAATGAGAAGGGGGTACCCTTACAATTTTTCGACAAAAATGGTATTTTTACAAAAAAATTTTTTAGAATTTTTTCGTTAATGAAATCGGTTGGTAAATATGCCACTTGAAAACAATGGCGAAGGTTTTAATTCGATATCTCGAAATTTTTTGAAAAAAAGTGCCGTTTCGCAAAATTTAACATAGGATTCCCTATGCTGAGAATGGTCAATTTTAAAAATTAAAAAAAAAATACAAGTCGCATGTGTTTTGAGCCGGAAATGGGCCACTTGAAGCCAATGGAGATGGTAAAAAAACGATATCTCGAAAAAAAATATTTTGCCATTTCAAAAGTCGAAAAATGAGAAGGGGGTACCCTTACAATTTTTCGACAAAAATGGTATTTTTACAAAAAAATTTTTTAGAATTTTTTCGTTAAAGAAATCGGTTGGTAAATATGCCACTTGAAAACAATGGCGAAGATTTTAATTCGATATCTCGAAATTTTTTGAAAAAAAGTGCCGTTTCGCAAAATTTAACATAGGATTCCCTATGCTGAGAATGGTCAATTTTAAAAATTAAAAAAAAATACAAGTCGCATGTGTTTTGAGCCGGAAATGGGCCACTTGAAGCCAATGGAGATGGTAAAAAAACGATATCTCGAAAAAAAATATTTTGCCATTTCAAAAGTCGAAAAATGAGAAGGGGGTACCCTTACAATTTTTCGACAAAAATGGTATTTTTACAAAAAAATTTTTTAGAATTTTTTCGTTAATGAAATCGGTTGGTAAATATGCCACTTGAAAACAATGGCGAAGGTTTTAATTCGATATCTCGAAATTTTTTGAAAAAAAGTGCCGTTTCGCAAAATTTAACATAGGATTCCCTATGCTGAGAATGGTCAACTTTAAAAATTAAAAAAAAATACAAGTCGCATGTGTTTTGAGCCGGAAATGGGCCACTTGAAGCCAATGGAGATGGTAAAAAAACGATATCTCGAAAAAAAATATTTTGCCATTTTGAAAGTGGAAAAATGAGAAGGGGGTACCCTTACCATTTTTCAACTTTTGAAATGGCAAAATATTTTTTTTCGAGATATGGATTTTTTACCATCTCCATTGGCTTCAAGTGGCCCATTTCCGGCTCAAAACACATGCAACTTGTATTTTTTTTTTTAATTTTTAAAATTGACCATTCTCCGCATAGGCCTATGTTAAATTTTGCGAAACGGCACTTAATCCTATGTTAAATTTTGCGAAACGGCACTTTTTTCAAAAAATTTCGAGATATCGAATTAAAACCTTCGCCATTGTTTTCAAGTGGCATATTTACCAACCGATTTCATTAACGAAAAAATTCTAAAAAATTTTTTTGTAAAAATACCATTTTTGTCGAAAAATGGTAAGGGTACCTTACGAATCTTACGAAACCTTACGAAACCTTACGAAAAACGTTTAGCTAACGGTTGGTAGGTAACCCTTTCATATTCACTTATTTTTACTAATTCTGAACACAATCATATATAGATTATAAAATATGGTTTTTTTGCTCGATTACAATTTAAATTGGTGAAAAATAACTTAACATATGCTGTAAATACGATATGGCCGAAAATAGGACACCGAAAGTATCATATCCCATTTGTGGCCACCCCGTAGCCACATGTAGCCCCTGCTATTTCTATTTTTGGCCAGTCCTGTTCCGGACGTTCGTTTTTTATTTTAAATCATTCAATATTATAATTGTAATATATTAATAATATAATTGTTATTGTTATATAATTGTAATTTATTATTGTAATTTATTATTGTAATTTATTATTGTAATAGCTATATTATTATGAAACTATATAAGCATATAACTATATAAAAATATAGGAATATATGCTTGTAATTTTTTTATTGATTCTAAGGGTCGAATTTTAAGCCGTTAGTTAGACGTTAGACTTAAGTCTTAACTCAAATTCGAACTTAATATGGATCTTATGTTCGAACTTGAGATCGAAGTCGCACTACAATCGAATTTGAGTTTGGACTTAAGTTCGAACTTAAGATAGATCTTAAGTGTGCACTGAACTTCCGGCCAGGCTTCGATCTTAAGTTCGATCTCACAAGCGATCTTAAGTTCAAACAAATGTCTTAAAATTCGACCCTAAGTTATTTATTATTCTTATAGGTGAGTATGGACCGAATGAGAATGAACACAGACAAGAAATGAGACGACGTGAAAAACGAAAAGTTCAAAAGAAAAATTTTCAATTATCGTGAAGAAAACGGTAGAAAGGCACTGAAGGCTATAAGAGATGGAACGCCGATTACCACGGCGAGCGGCATATATAAAGTGCCTCAGACTACATTGCGCAATAAACTATCCAGAAGAGCGACGGAAACATTGGGGCGAGCTGGGCGAGAAGATGTGCTTGGACACGATATTGAACAGAGAGAAGGAAGAATGAAATTAAACAAGAAGATTAAAGCCGAGAAATGAGACGAAAGACAACGAAAAGAGAAGAAACCGCAGAAACAAAATATTTTCTATTGGAATATATGGTTTGTTGCATAAAATGCTTTTATAATTTGAATGAAACATCACTTTAATAGAATTGCATGTGTTATCTGGTTGATAAACTTAGCGACGATTATTTTCGTTTCAAGTTGGCACAAATAGCACTATGACTTGCCAAAAATAGTACTTTCGTGGCCACTTACGGTGGAATCAGGAGTTCGCTGATTATTCACTTTTTCCTCGACCAATTATGATGAAAAGGAGCTTTCATTCATAACAATGCTATTATCTACACCCTTCGGATGATATCGATCAATCTTTTACGCACTCACATGGATCTGTTTCCGACTTATCTTCAAATGAATAGCAGGTTATCCCACAAAGTGGCCATAAATGGTACGTCTACTCTACTGACGTATTGAGTACTGGCACAATTTGATTGGTGAAGTGCTGAGTACTGGGCACTGACTCAGTATTTGATACTTCAGCACGTATGTCCCGCCCATACAAACTGTCCCGCATGGACTGTTGAGGAAATCGAGGGCGAAAAAATCGAAGTCCTAGTGGAATTGGGAAATGTAATATTGATATGAAACGTGTAAGATGAAAAGGCGTTTATATTCTCGCGCTCTCCGGTGTCCTTGGAAGAGGACGCAGGAAATTTAGGTATAGAGAGAGAAAACGAAAGAAACTGGAATGAAACTGAGCAATCGGTCTCTTTTGTTCCGGGGACGTCGTTATAGAAGGACGCTTCTGGGGAATAATCATATTGTACTTCACAACGGGATTAAGCGAGGTGTTCTCTTATTTGACGTCCCGATCGGGCATGCGCGATCACCGAACCAGAATGAAAGAGCCAACGCGGAAGCCATCCACGTAAACTAAAATATGAGTACTCAAAATTGTACTGAACATTTGTATTGATGATGATATATGTCAAAAACTCAATGATTTAATGTACTAGTATGCGGGGATGGATGAATATTTGATGATATAGAGAGTGCTAACGAATCTAAACGTTTAAGGAGTGAAGCGATGAAGCGATTATATTTGATAATAATGTTACGTCCTGATCAGTATTTTCCTGCATCTACGGTCAAAGAGATTTCCCTCCCTATTACACGTTTATCGCATGTGACGCTTTATCGGAACAATGCCCTGTTTAGAATCCAACCTTTCAGAAATGTATTCAGGGATGGGCTAAGAAAGCATGCCAAAAAATATAGGTCGATTATCACCACTTTTTGTTTACTATCCATGTAGGTTAATCGGATGTGGCCAATGGTTGGGCGAAGCTTGGTACCGATGTTGCCAACATCGGCATGCGCGCATGACCCAATCATCGAGGGAGTTGGATGATAAGTACTTGCCAATATTGGCACACAACATTGGCCCCAAGGTCGGTCAAGAGGATCAGCCGATAATTGGTTGTCAATGTTGGCCCTCTACAGGTTACATATATAGGGCGAGGCTGGTTTTGAAGCAATACTTTTTTTGAGATTGTAAAAGTTGGAATATCCCTTTTTTATGCTTCGCATGTCTTCAAAACATTATATTTTATATATTTTCTCCTGTGAGAACTCGCAAAGCGATCATACTCAGTCAATGTATTGGCAATACATATTGTATATTGATATGCCAATGCATTTATTGACTACTGAGTACAGAATCCAAAAATAATACCCAATTTTCCATGACGTTTCCATTCTTATGTTATCTTTATTAATAATGATTGCATGTTTTTAATAATGTTTTCAATAATTGTGCTCTGAGAAGTGCCGCACTCGTTAGCGGCGTTAGTGATTTTTCCAATCAGTCGCGCCGAGACACTCACACCGATTCTCTGGCTGCACCGCTGTTCGCATATGTGCATCGCCTCACGCTACGTGTTGAAGCGATAGAGTACCGTACTTCGTGCGCACACGCAAAGGACTCGTATTGCCTTTGGCGTTTTAATTAAAACAATGGGGTTCCTCGAGTAGTCTAAGGTATTCTCGCTGCCGACGATACCTCTCAAGCAACCTGAATATACCCCTTGCGATATTATTTTAGTTATTAAACTGTTGTATGCCAATCACTGAATAGAATCATTTACTGATAGCTGACGCATAATTAATTACTGACCACGTTATCAGTTTTTAACTATTATTTGTGTTCAATGGATTTTTCTATGACTCTCCTGTGACTATTCACTTTTTTACCAAATTTCATGGATTTTTAGACAGTTGGGTCCGTGAATTTGAGCAAAAGTCGAAAAGACGTAACAATAAAAATGACGAGGAAATAATTTAATATAGTTATCTTTTTTATGTTTACTTTAAGTGTAGTATTCGTTAATTAACGGGATATCAAATTAGATATCCACGTTTTTGAAAAAGGAAGAACGATCGAATTTACGTTAAATGTTTATCATAAATTTATTTCATATTGATCGTTATTATAAAAGGAGAATTGTTTTCTAAATTATTTCACAAAACTGTATATATTTGCAATCTTACAAACGTTGATTCAGAAATTCAATATATTGATTACGAGCAGTGTTCATGGTCGAAGTCGACAATAAGCACTTCGCAGCTCACAAACTATGTCCCTTTTTTTCTTTACTATTACAGATATGAAAATGATGTTATTCAGTGTAACACTATTACGAAATGATATGCGATGCTGTTGCTTACAAATTAGGCTACGTACAATAGAGCAATTCGAGCATAATTGGGACACTTTGGAGGTTGGATAAAACATGGAATGTTGCACGATCCCTTTCTTTTAAAATACATTCTTGCGCAGAAATATAGGTGGGATAATGCCTAATAACTTCACTTCGGTATTGGCGAGAAGCTGAAACAACTTCTGTCTCGATATCATTTCTCTTTGTGTTAACAGTAACCCGCATTACCCTATACCGAGTATAGTTTGTGGTAAAGTGGAGAGATAGAGCAGAGAGAAGAGTTCAGTCAGTCGTGGGAAATTGAGAGGAAGGGAAACGGATAAAGCCGATAGGAGTAGCAGGAGGAGGAGGAAGACGCGAAGGAGGACTACGACGCCGACGACGAGGGAGATCAGAAGGTATAGCGGTGGAATACGAGCTCGTGGTTTAAGGTGCGGAGAGTACTATAGAATATATATATATGTATACGTACTATGAGAAGAGAAGTAGAAGAAGAAGAAGAAGAACAGAGAGAAGGGGCGAAATGGTAACTTTTCTTATAAGATCTAAAGTTTTAGCGTGCGAAAGTCTTCCCTGCAGCGGCAGCGTCGGTGTACCCACGGCGGGAAATATTAGAGCTTTTAAACGTCGTTATTAGTTTGCACTGTGAGCCGAATAACTCCAGGCGTTTCTCGCTCGATGATATTCTCTGTGGCTGAAGGCGAGGTGGACCGTACGCAACGCCTCGACGAGCACAGTGACTGGCGGAACGATATTCTATTCCATTCTCTCCTTTTGTTTTATCTTGCTCTTCGTTTCTTCTCTTTTATCTACACTTATTTTCTTTCTCGCGTTCTATGGACGATCC
Source organism: Exephanes ischioxanthus (assembly GCA_958510785.1). Lineage (NCBI taxonomy): Eukaryota > Metazoa > Arthropoda > Insecta > Hymenoptera > Ichneumonidae > Exephanes > Exephanes ischioxanthus. Next base: position 5,647,190 of record OY294024.1, read on the forward strand.
CGCAGAAATCAATAAAAAAGTTAATATTATGGTTCCATCAAAACCTGTGATTTCTCTAAACAACTTTCCTCCAAATCAAACATGGCTATGTTGAACAAAATTCTAATTAAAGGGGAACCCATCGCCAATCCGAATAATTGTTAATAATACCCGTTTCTCTAGTTTTTTCGACACTTGTCATGTAACAGCTCCGAAACGCTTCTGCAACACCGCTGCGGCTTCCACCTTGTCTATTTTGTCAGGTATTTGCGGCTTCCACCTTGTCTATTTTGTCAGACCACGATATGCATCTAGATTCGTTTCTGTGACTTCAAATTTTTGAGATACATTAACTACTAAAAAATATTGTTTTTTCAGCAAACATGGATTCAAGAATTGGGAAAATGAAATCATGGAGCGTACATTCAAGTGGTACTAAAATGTGGCGAATTATGGTAAAAATCAGAAAGATTCGAAAAAGTGGTTTAATTGTTATGGAATAACTCATATATGCCCGTCTATACCATTTATATAAACCCATATCTCTAAATAAACTGTGTTGTTTACATACTGTATATATTTTCAATATATGTCTTGAATATATAATGCATGTAACATTTTTCACGGGTGCTGCCCACTGCGTAATCGTGCTGTGGACAAACGGTCTTAAAGCTAGAACTACAGCGCGCGAATCCAAACGGAGAAGGGCAAGGAGAGAGCGATGGTCCGAGGGCGAGGGAGGTCAAGCCACGGAAACGATTACACCCCACATGGAAATTACCTTGCGGTCTCGCGCGATTCGGGAACAGACCAGTAACAACTCCTGCACAACCCTTGAATTCCAGTGACCGTCCGTGGTAGGCAACGCGCGCTCGTTAGGCGCCAGGCTCGATTGCCGCTACTACTGTGCTAAAACTGCCCGGGAGCGTCCGAATTTACGTTCCGACGCTTTCGTTCTCCACACTCTGCTCTCACACTCGTTATCAGAGTTATCAGCAACTTTAAAGCAAGATAAATACACCTTGTCCTTTTATAGCCTATTTTGTTAACGGCGATGCAGACTCGTAGCTTACACAATTTTATTTCTAGAAAGTTTATGTTATATCGTGCATAAGTTATTATAGCCGCTACCATGAATGTTTCAATATTATATCCGGTGAAAATATTTAATTTATCAGATAGTCGAAATGTTGCCAATGATTCGATTGCGTTCGCGCAAAACGCTATCCCGAGCAGAAATTGGGATCAGGCTACCTGATACCTCATCAGGCCCTATTAAGGTATAGACAGGGCGTGCCTGATCAGGCGAGCCTGATGAGGGCCTGATAAGGTGCAGGTCGTGAAGCACGAGTAAATAATCCTCACTTCAGATGAGGCGAGCCTGATTAGAGCCCGATAATGTACAGGTAGGGAAACCTGGCTGGATATCCTTGGGTTTTGACGAGGGTAGCCTGATAGTATCCCGATCAGGGCCTTAGCAGGTAAATCAGGCAAGCTTTCTCCAGGCATGCAATATGCATGCCCGGAGAACATTGATTTTGAGAAGCGAACGTTTTGCATAATGAAAATTCCAAAACATGATTCTAAGGTATTTGAGAAATAAATTTGTAGAAAAAAAATTAGCGAACCTTTTTTTCTAATTTCAAATAAATTTGTACAATTTTTACAGTTAATGTGGTTTTTTTAATAGAATTGTGTTACGTTGGACATTTTTTTAAAATAAACCTTGCAACGAATTTGGATGTTTTAATAAGTTAATTAATAAGTTAATAAGTAAATACATAATTTGAATAATTCAAACGATTTAATAAAAAAGATTCCTTGACTATTTGTTAAACATTTATTTTTTATTTATTATAATTTTTTTACATTACTATTATACAAAATCAATATTCCTAGCATCTTCAATATGATTAATGTTTTCCGATTTTTACCTCATTAGAAAGTGTTCAAAATTCTCACTGAATTTCATTTTTCGCCGGCAATGCATGTGTGAGGCACTTTATAAAAGTATATTTCGTCGTGTGTATACTTCTACCGGAGCTTAATTTAATCCAAAGAACAAATATTAAAGGTTAACAAGTCCGATAAAATAACGCTAATAAATAAAAAGTATTTATTATATTTTTCTCAGGAGGCCATCAGGCACCTTGATTAGCCCGTGATCAGGCAGCCTGATCAGGAGCTTATAGGGCAACTGCGTTACATTTCTGATCAGGGCCTGATAAGGTCCCTTATCAGGACCTGATGAAGCGTTAGGCAGTGCCTGATAGGGACCTGACGTCAGCCCGACGGCAATTTCTGCTCGGGATGTTGTCCTTTCAATAACGATATTTCAATAACAGTTATACAGAGTAGTTTAATATTGCTAAAAATTAACATATTAAAAAATATGTAGCGCTTGTAGTCATGTAAGTTCTACGTGAATGTTGCAGTTTCATCGCAAGAAATTGGAATGTCTTGTGTTCCTACATTTTCTTTCCTGACCCGTAACGGGGGGCATTATACTACGGTGGTCTTGGTACCAACTTTCCACTTTATTGACTTTAAGCTCTCCGTGTTCGGTAACCGAGCCCATTCTGAAGCCACGACGTTGGCGTCGTAGCTGGCTTTGCTCCTCGTATTCTCAACTCTCAAGTCTCCGCGCACCTGCTCCACTATACTCCTAGGGGCCCTGCCCGACATTGCTGACTTAATTTGTTGACGCCCACCGCGCTGTTTGTCAAACATATAAATTGGCAAATCTACCGGATCCCCTCTGATGTCGATAGGGGTAGTCGGCAACGGAGTAGTTATGGAGAGTGAGAGAGAGAATACCATCTACCGTCCGCACAACCTAGTAAGGTTGTACGTCGTTGAATCTATTTATTATCAAAGCCTGTAGCAGCACCAGATACACAGACCGTACTACGGAGTAATCGCAGTCTTGAGTGTTTCCGAAATGGAACGAAAACTCGAGGAGATAGGTATCGGCCCGGAGCAACAAGAATGCTGGAACGAAACTGAGGTGGTCGCAGAAATACGATGGTATAAGATAGTCGCAAGGGAGGGAGCGAATTTAAAAGACCGAACTGAGCGGATCTCGTAGGATTCTCGGCATATGGGCATATACACGTCTTCTCCCGTGTTTTTCGATTCTGATTCACCCTATGAAGAGGTTACGATATTTGATATAATAGTGTATAAATGAATGCCACCAGCGGGTATATATAAGTAATATAACCTTCTAGATTCTTTATATCCTACTCTGCCCGGGTGAATCTGTGTATATATCTGTGGATATATATGGTAACGTGGCGTTTTCAACGCACGTACAATAGCCCCTCCTTCAGCGTGGCAAAGTCGGTCCAGCCAGCAAGCAAGGGGGTTGCGAGGGGTATCGAGAAATTGCGGGTAGGCTGCGAAAGAAATAGCGAGAGAATTCGAGAGATTGGGTGACCGATTCCTTGAACCGACGGGACTGAAGTGCGAGAATAGAGTATTTTCTAATTATTTTGTTGATTCAATTTGTCGAGCGCCCGAAAGAAGAAGACTCACTGAGAAAAAGAATAGTATTTCGTACTACAACGAATAGTTCCCAGGGGAAACGTTTATATAGATAGATTTTGATAGTATATATTCAATTGATCGAAATATAATTATGGTTGCAACCATGATTGTTTATCATTGTCGTAACTACAAAATCTAGACGTTCCCCCTGGGAACTATTTTTTATTGTAAAAAGTCAGTATTATCGCTTTTACTATGTAATTGTTCCTCCGAGCGTCCGCCTTCTTCCTTCGGTAGGCAATGATCCACCCTTCTCCCAGAGTGGATCATCCCCTACCGAAAGAGGTGAACACCTCTCTCGGCAGGTGTTCAACGGAACGTCGCGAAGACGTCCTGCCGACGAGCTCGAAATCCAAGGGGGTCTGCCGACAAGGAGCTCCAGTTAACCTCGTTGAGATTAGCAAGACGGAGTGTCCTGGCTGGACGAAGGGCAAGGTCGTAGAAGTCAACTGCGGATCGTCGTGACAACATCGACGATCGCCGGCGGGACCGCATGAAGTTTCGGCGAGAATGGTCGGACATTACCGACGCCGTTACCTCGCGCGAAGAGCTATCGTCTACCTCTCCGTACCACTCGAGCGTCTACTCCCGTTCCCTGCGTATACTATGTTCCCCGCGCGCCCCCTCCGCGAGATTAGGCTTGGTTTGGTGTGCTGGCAGTCCGGCACTTGTTGGTTGGACGCCGTAGAGTAGAGTAATCGTTTGCGAAAAATCTCTGGTACGCTGTGACCGAGAGGGACCGTTACCCATGTAGGGTGATCGGACGTGGCCAATGGTTGGGCAAAGCTTGGTACCAATGTTGCCAACATTGGCATGCGGGCTTGGCCCAATCATCGAGGGAGCCTTGGATGATAAGTACTTGCCAATATTGGCACCCAACATTGGCCCCAAGGTCGATCAAGTGGATCGGCCGATAATTGGTTGTCAATGTCGGCCCTCTATAGGTTACATATATAGGGCGAGAGTGGTTTTAAAGGAATACTTTTTTATATTGTAAAAATTGGAATATCCCTTTTTTATACTTTGCATGTCGGCAAGATATTATATTTTATATATTTAATCCTGTGAGAATTCTCAACGCGATCATAATCAGTCAATGTATTGGCAATACATATTGTATATTGGGATGTCAATGTATTTATTGAGTACCGAGTAAGGAATCCAAAAATAATACGCATACTTTGCGCAAGGTAAAAAATGTGTCATTTCGCATGCTCTCATATTGACGCTCGGGTACACTTTCGCTTGCGAGAAACAACTTGGGTTAACGCCATCTAGCGGCGAAAGTCGATGATTGATGGTCCAATGTAGGACCATCGGTAAACCAATAATTGTCGACTCGATATTCGGTCGAACATTGGCCTGAAATTGGCAGACCGATGGCTCGTGAGATCGTGCATCAACATACCATCTGTTGGCGAATCAATATTCGATCGAACATCGGCCTGAAATCGGCACACGAATGACTCTTGAGATCATGCATCAACTGACCAACGATTGGTGAATCGGTATTCGGCTGATCATTGGCCTAAAATTGGAAAATCAATGTTTGGTGAGTTCATACTCGGCCGAACGCTGGCTTCAAATCGACGAACCAACAATTGGCGAGTCAATCCTTGACTAAGCATTGGCCGCCAATTGTTAAACCAACCAGTGGTGAGCAAATACTCGGCCGAACATTGGCCTCAAATCGACTAACCAACAATTGGTGAGTCGAACGCGGCCGAGCATTAGCCACCAATGATTAAACCAACCATTGGCGAGCCAATGCTTGGCCGAACATTGGCCGAGCATTCGGGATTCGACAATCGCCACGCCAACACCAGCCCGACCATCGGCCGCGTCCGTTCCATCGGCAAAACCTACATAGGATTCAGAGTCATCGTCGAGGTCCAGCGAGAATTTCCGGTGGGTGGATACTCCTGATGAATAAAAAATGGAGCAGTACCGCGGTGCTGCGACAAGTGGGTAGAGTCAGTAGCTGCAGTAGTTGTCTTTGTTTCGAGTCAGCTACGGAGAGTCGCGGTCTCATCGCACTCCGTACAGCGAGTAGGATTTGCCTCTCGCCGAAAATCGTATCGTACATTGAGTCCGGTTGGTTCGACGACAAGTGTTCTCGTCCAGATTGTTTTTGTTAGTGGCTTGTTTTTTGGAATAAATAAAGGCCGTTTCGGAGCCGATAAATTACGGCAACGGCAGCGGTTCGCAACCGCTGCTTCCCGCGTAATCGGCCTCGGGAACACTTTCCGTTCCGGGATTAATTAATTACTCGTTGATAATTTATTAATGGCCATGTGTAGGGGTTACGGTTTAAGTTAGTCGCAAGGATTGGTATTATTGTTAATCGGAACTGGGCAATACCGTAAGTGCTTGAAGTACGTATTAAAGTATCAAGTACTCGAAGTACTGAGCGCTAGGTTGTTCTTGATTAATGATGTATTGAGTACTGGCAGAACTAAATTCCTGAAGTTCTGATTAGGGGACACTGACTCAGTACTTGATACTTCAATACGCACTCCAAGTACTCAGTGCATTTACCCAGCTCTGTTGTTAATCAATTGGGGCACGAGCGACAATCCTTTCGCGCCCGAGGAAGGTTTGATTCGGTTCAGGCGAATGGTTCAATTTAATTTATTGTTCCACTTGATTTACTATTCAACTTAATGTTTTATCCCATTTTGGTTTCTGTTAAATTACAATAAACAGCTCCATAGCCCCAAGGTTGCTTGTCGTTTGACGGTGATGTTTCTGGAGGGCTGTTCGACTTCCTGTACCCCTGTTACCGTCTCATTCAGCGCTGATGAGCTGCCCACGCAAGCAACTCCGCCTTGGTTTCTCCCCGGAATTGATATGAAAACCTTGGCGCCCTTAAGACTAGAGAAATCAGGGCGACCATTGTGCGAGCCCCTTTACTCGGCAACTTCCCGAGTTGTCGAGGTTCAGAGAGACGTGTTACAATATATGTTATATAGTGTAAGGACCGAGCTAAATGGCAACGCACGTATTTGGTTTGAGAGCGGATATTATTAATAAAAAGTTCTGTTCATTATCTCATCGCGTTCTGTCACACGTTCGATCGATACGACATTCGGGCAAAGATGCTTGTTCGGTCTCATCTTGTCGATCCTGTAGTATCATAGTTTGTCTATTGTCAATTCGCAAGCGGTATCGATCATTCCTACGCTTTATACTCTCCATATTAATTGCAATATGTATTGCAACTGTCTCAAGTTGAATGTCGGGTTATTAGATATGGACGTTCGTCAATGAGAAAAGAAAAGTACAGAGAGTAAATAATGATTAAGGTGTTGTTTAAGGATAATACAGGTATTAGTTTAAGATACGTCAATGCTGGATGGAAAATTGTTGAGATTGCTCGTTTGGAGCCATAAACGGTTTTCTCTTTCCAAATAGGAATAGACAAACGTTCTGAAGGGTTTCCAGAGAATCTGTGGATTTATGTGTGTATTTAGTTATTTGCTGGAGTCTTGGGCTTTGCCGTGGAAGGATGTCCGAGTTTCTCGTCAGAGCTGCCTGTCTGTGGGCCTTGAGCGTTGTAGTATTCTATTGGTAGCCACAATACTTTGTTATGGGGAGCGCTCTAAAGGGTTTCCGAGGAATTTTGGGTTTTAGATCGATGATAACACTGTAAACAAGTTTCCGGTGCACACGAAATTGTTCTGACAAACAGTGGTCGGTAACCGAATCGATAAATGATTTGTCGATTCCTTGAGAAAAAGAATGATTACCTTCCGATGAGCCAGTTTGTCGAGAAGAAAAATTCTTTCCGGAGGTTTAATCGCGTTGAAAAAAATCATATACAGCTGTGTACATATTTTGGAAGAGCAGAAAAAAATTAGCTTCCAAGGACTCTTGGTTCCTTGAGAAAAAAAATAATTACCTTCAGATGAGCCAGTTTGTCGAGAAGAAAAATTCTTTCCGGAGGTTTGATCGCGTTGAAAAAAATCATATACAGCTGTGTACATATTTTGGAAGAGCAGAAAAAAATTAGCTTCCAAGGACTCATGGTTCCTCGAGAAAAAAATTATTACCGGCCAGTCGAGCTTTCGTGATATTTTGTTTATGATATTTTCTTATCCCTATGACATTTCATTAACCTTATCCTACATGGAACATTTAGAAATAATTAACATTATCCCTGATACTCATCGGGACAAGGAATTCAGATTATTATGTTCACATTGCAATGAAAGGATAGGTTAAGTGTACTGAACATGGACCCTATCGACAACGATTTTAAAACTTTGGCAGATGGCAACGAATTCGTTGCAGCAACGTTGCTAACTTCCACGCTATTTTGTTTACTGGTATAGGACACAATGAGACATTTAGCTTTGTAAATGCTGCTTTTCCTAGGGTTTTTGGCCATGGTTTTCCCTGTGAACTTGAACAAAATCCGGGACAGCGTGGGTAGAAAAATATCAAAAGAATTTAGAATGATCGACCGTGTCACATCATAGGGTGATCAGATAGTTGCCAGGGTGGCAACTTAAGAGAAGGGGGTAGTCTAACGAACATAGAGATGAGGATTGACGGAAACCCACGAGATTACATAAATGACCGGAATAGCTCGGTATGACGAATAACAAACGTACAGATTATCGATTAACCAAATGACTACAGTCTTAATCGGAGTTTCAGAGAAAACAGACGTTTAACAGTTCGTGCTCGAGATATTTAGCTGCGATTGTACTTAATAATATCCGCTCCGAAACCAAATACGCGCGTTATTTTTTCCGCGAGAATATATATATATATATAACAGGTCTACCTGGAATATGTATTATTCGTGTCGCATTTAAATACAACCTGCACGAAACTATATATTGCCGGTATATTTATTTCAGCTGTCACGTGCAGGACGTTATTGTACGTTAAACACAGTTAAATCCTTGATATAAAACGCGAAGGTTCATATTCATTTTTGTTCACGTCAGTTTTAACTGTATTTCCATGCAGGCTCGGTCCTCCGGACCCCGATAAAGGATTCTGGTGGATGAAGGTTAATTAAAACGAAAAAATTGGATATTTGACTGAACTGAACGCATTCCTATTGTTACAAGCCGGAGGAATATTTTAAACCCAATGTAATCCTGGAGAACAAAGAATTAACAAATACGTGGAATAATGAATAGCAGGATCAACCAAACAGCTTCGTCACAAACACACTCTCCAACTCCGTTACATGTTCTGTTGATGATACGCTTTACCGTCTCTCCTTCTCACTCGCTTGTATATAGTCCTGACGTTCCAGTGTATACAGTTTCCTGTTACTGGCGCTGCGTGGTGCTACTGTGAGGAGTTACTCCGGAATCGAGCTTTACGCTGTCGTATAAATCCGGTTCCTTTGCTGACCAACCCGACGATCCAGTGAGTTGTGGGCCACGTGCCCCGTGCGCCGTGGCTCTACAAAAAGAGGGCGTTAACACGCTACCAGACGCACATTTGTAGCGATCGGGCTGAAACTTTGCACCCAAGTCGGGTTACCACAAAGGTTGTTCGGTATTGAATTTGGATTGCATTGATAGAAGGATTCAAAATGTATACAAATGTACTGTTTTGGGTTTTTAACCGTTTGTGCATTTACAGTTTTCAAGTTATGAGTCTAAAACTCACTATAATTCGAGTAACGATAAAGATTGTTTGGTATTAAATTCGGCTTCAATTAGCAAAAGGATTTTTAAAAAGTTGCAAATTGAAATTTTCATATGGCTTTCTCATATAAGTTGCAAATTGAAATTTTCATGTGGCTTTCTCATAAAAGCTGCAAATTGAAATTTTCATGTGGCTTTCTCATAAAAGTTGCTAATTTAAATTTTCATACGGTTTTCTCATTATGTTCCTTTATTTGCGAAGCTTCTTCTATGAGGAAGCATTTTCTGTATTGTTGGCTTCCTCATAGAGGAAGCTTCGCAAATAAAGGAACATTATGAGAAGGCCATAAGAAAATTTCAATTTGCAACTTATATGAGGAAGCCATATGAAAATTTTTATTTTCAACTTGTTTTAACGTCAACGTCGTATTTGCCTTTTATCCAAAACGACTGGCCGATTCAGGTTCAACGCGAAAAAATACACCGATGTCTTCGCTTTGTCAGATCCGTGCACCTACTTCAATTAACGAAAATACAGGGTTTTGGAAAAAGATTTTTTTTTAATGATTAAGTCAATCATCCAATATTCACCGTTTTGTGGCCACGTCCAATGTATTTTTCCCCCACCGATGACGAGTCTCCAAATTATTTTACTCCTAGGGCGACACTTGATACATAAACTCGTGTTGGACAAAAATACAACTTTTGAAAAAATTCAAAAATTTCAAAATCCCAGAAAGTTTAAACGGTCTATTTTCGGCAAATATAATACGAAACATTGTACAGTGTTAGTCCATTCCCGTGCCCAATTTAAGCTCGAAACCTCCATGTTTACTCGAATTAGACCGTTTTTAGTAATTTTTCAAAAAAATCAAAATTCCATAAAATCTGACTGCTTCGATAGATTTCCGCCAAATTCAATACCAAAGATGTTTGGTCATAGTATTATATTTATGTGCAATTTCAGGGAGATTGTTCAAAATTTACGCAAGCTAGAGCTACCACGACCTTTTTTCAAAAATTTCAAAAGCGCGTGAAATCTCGAAACAGGCCTCAATCTTCATGAAAATTGCACCGAGGGAAGAGACGTGATCACTCTACTAGTGTACTAATTTTCAACTGGCTATCTCCAACCGTTTCCGAGTTATAGTCGTTTTGAACGACGCAAGTCTGTCACACACACCCACACACGCACGCACGCACGCACGCACATACGACCGGACGCCAGCTAAAAATCACATTTCTGGACGTTTCGGACTATTTTAAGTACTGTAACACTAAAATCTCGAAAAAAAATTTTTTCACGAAAACAAAGCGACCTCTATAAGGAAGCAAAATGATGAGAATTTGGTTCGAATTTTTTTTTATCATCTATGTTTGCTGTCGCTTGCGCGAATTTCGAGTATATCGGGATAAGACTCCGTGCACAAGTCGAATTATGTGTGGATAGTCGACATGAATTTTGATTTTAAAAAATTGGGCAATTGTCCAGATGTTAAGATGACATTTTTTTAATCAACAAAACGTTTGGAAAAATTATCTTTCATACAAGCTTTGGAAAAGTACATTACATAAGAAAGCTATGTGAAACTCTCGAGTTTCACCGGTTTTACTTCGCTTCCTACAAGTGTGGGCATTGACACAACCAAATTATTCAAATTTGCTAGATGAAAAGCAATTTCCAAGAAAACGCGGCATGTGACGCCTCAACGGTTGCAGATCATTTTTCTTCTCACTTTATCACTTCAATCGCTTGATGTCCACTTTGATGTTACGTCAGCAATTTATGTAAACCTCTTAGAGTAAAAAAGTTCTTGACGGGACGATCCGAAGAGACGTTGATAAACAAATCATCGACAAGGTTTGTTTGTTTTCATTATCGATGAGGTTCAATTGTGTCTTACGATGCAGGAGCGCGATATTTATCGTTGGCTCGTCCTGTCGAGAACGTTCTACATGTATAAATATGATGTCGATAGCTGCGCCGGAAGGCCATTTAGGCTTATAAGGGCTATGTGCTTGCATACACTCGATCGTTCTTTTACCTTTAGTCTGCTAATACGCGAGTCCTTTCTTGATAATTCATGTATGGATATAAAATAAAAGTCCTATGCTTTCAATTGCGGAAAAGCATAAAACGGTTGCGTAAAAAATGCGACCGACACGTGTGCTACATTTACTGTGTGATATGATATTTTTACAGTGCGATATGATATTGAAACATTCGTAAGGGGGCTAAGGCTGGAAGAGGATGCCGTGTATATTTATGTATACTCAATATGTTCTTTTCACTTTAGACCACGCATAACAACTATAGTGCTATTGAAAAGCTTCAGAGGTATAGGTCATGGAAGCTATGAAGGCTATGGAGAGTACAGGAAAGCAGGATGTAAGAATATAAATGAAGCTCAAAAAATATGATATGGTTAATACGAAGGATGGGGGGTGGTAAGCAGAAGGTGCAAGGGAAAAGAGTACACACGGGTCAGCTTAACCGTGGAATTTTCGGATGGCAACATTGGGATTCAATGTATCATAGTATGGGGACACGATATGGTAGCAAAGTCCGTGGAGGTTTCTCAGCTTTGCCAGGAAGGACGATAAACGGGTCGGGGTTATAGAAGCTGCTCTGGTCATCGGAGGTCGTTTCCACCCAACTTCCTGCGCGTCCCTTCGCCAAGAAATAGTAAAGGGTCCTAAGGTCCGGATCTCTTATGCGGCGCGGTATCCTCTCGGGTTTTCTTATAAATTAGATCGAATCGGTATAATTCGAGGACGTGCCCTGGTAAGTATAGGATCCAGAGGTATAGTATTTTTCTTGCATCCCCCGGAACTCACTCCGCCTGAACGTCTGCCTCTGCTTTTCTTGGTTCGGGGGAAGCGACCGGGTGATGGAACTGAGGATCGAGACCACAGGTTCCTCGCCAGGCGTCGCGGCACTTCTTCACGGCAACCCCATTCATCGTCCTGAGGGGGGATAAAAAGCGAACGGTCGCTCTCACTGCAGCAACTCTCGATCCCCCGGTACGTCTCGAAGAAGGTACTAGGGTGCGGATATTCTCCGATGGACTAAATGGACCGTATCCTGACGGCGGGTAAGCCGGCATGGGTAACTACCCTTCCATGGGGTGGCCAGTCCATGTCACCCCGGCCAACCATCGCTATACGTATACTATATACGTACGACCTTCCACACCTCCTGTCTTATTGGATTCTCCTGGACCCTTCGAAAATAGTCAAAATTTCACTTACCGACGAGAATGCTGACTCCCGACACGGTCGGGACAGCCCTCACCCTATGCGGAGAAGCATGTCACGATCACCGTAAAAAAAGCCCTGACCGAAGTCGGCCCTTCCCACGTCTTGGACCGAAACAATAAACAGAGATTGGATCTCACTCCGAATTCTCAAAGGTTTTTAGCATGACGCCACTCTGCAATCTGATCGGAATCACAAGAAAACATACGAATAGGATTTCATTCCGTAAATATTTTTGACGTTTTTCGATGATCGGGACTCCTCCTTATTGATTACCTTCTCGGGTAAATCCTGATGCGAACATCAACCTATAACTATAATAAATTATTTAAATCGACGTGACGGTAGTTAATAATTTAAGGTATTTATTATGCATGAATGTCGGTTTGACAACCAGCCATTGAGGTTGAACAGTAACTCGTTATTATACTGTAACGAAGTCATGAATCTTGGGAGACTCATTTGCATTCCTCTCGCTGAATATTTTATACGGACAGCCAATTTGCCTACGGTGAGTGAAGATTTAATCGAGATTCCAAGAGTTGTCAGAAATTTAAGGATGTAGACGTAAAGTTGGTCGAATGTTTTTCTCCTTCCGTAGTTGACGTTTATTTCAGCATACGATCATTTGGAGCGCTGTAAAGAGCAAGTTCTGTAAGCACGAGCCGATGTGTAACAATCAAATCGAGCGTTCAGACGAGAGAAAGCCGATAGACGAGTGAGACTCGATAATTTACGAACTATCTCGATCGGAATCACCTTTTGCGATTTAGGAGCCAATTCCCAAAGTGCGAGGAGCCTCTGCTACCGGTTCTCCCACTTAGCTCGATCCTCGAACGCCGCGATTCACGAATTCTCGAAGGGAACAGTCTGGGAAGCGAGTGAGGTGCAAACCAAAGCGAATGAGATGAAGAGACACGAGTGAAACGGCGCGAAAGCGGAGCAAGCGAAAAGGAATATTCTTCCGGAGAAGCTGGAGTTTCAATTTAAATAGTTTTTGCTTCACTCTCGACACTGACGTCCTTCCCTTCTTACCGAATGATAGAAGAAGGGGGGAGGGTGCACTCTTTCTTTCCCTCCCTCCGTACCTAAAAGAAATTAATTTACTGATGCAATTTAACGGAGAAAAACTTGCAAGTATACTTGCTGAACTCGAATATCCCAAAAGAACATTTACATTTCTTAATCGGTAACAGAAAACAGCGTGAATGCATGCACATCCAATTGCCCCGTCGCTCCGCTCATACAATATTTTTTCTTAATTTTCGTTCCAATAAACCATTAATTACTAATCATTTACTTAAATATCCACAGCAACAAATCCTTACCACCGCGTCCATAATTGATATCAATCGAAGGAAAGTGGCATTTAAATGGCGTAATTTTACACTTTTTCGTTAAAATAATTCGTAGGATATCGTATATTTACAAGTTCTCAACATAAAATTTACTCCTCATTCAACGCCTCACATGAAATATTGCATCTAGATTACCGAATTCTAAATAGTCCTCAATTTCTTTTGTCAGCTTTATAATTAATAGCGTTATCATGCGCGGATAAGAACGCGTCGTATTTTTATCAGAGACATAAAATTGTCGATAACAATTTTGGCACTCAGTTTTCGTAATGAAGGATAAATTCATCACGCGAAAGAAGAGCAGAGACATCTTGGTTGCTCTAATTATCAAGATGTAAACAATTACTTTTTAACTCACTGAGGTTTCGCGATTTTGCCGTTTTCGTTGCCTCCGGTATTTGTCGAAGCGGCTCAATGTTTCTTAACAAAATTTGGCACATTCGTTCTCTAGATTATGGAAATGTTTTTATCAATAGATGATGAACTATGTCGATTAAATGCAAATTAAATACATGCACGGAGAGAATTTTATGGAAATCGCTACTATAAAAATATAAGAGTGATCCCCACACATTATTGGAATGGTAGGATATTGTGCCTAGGAACGCTTGGCATACATTGTAAGCACACAATAATATTTTTAATTGTCGCGCGCCGTCGTTTGGCGATGTGAGAGCCGCGACAGGTGTGAAATATAAATTAGAGTAAAAGAAAAGAGGGGAGAACGAGGAGAGAAGCTCCGAAATTGCGACACCTCGGCCTCTTTCGCTCTGGGGACGTCGTGACGTCCGTTTGCGTCCGGGAACTAGCGAGGGTCTCGTGTCTGAAGTCCCGAATCGGTGTGGCCAACCGATTCTTCATCTATTGGACCGACAATCTGTTAATCGTGGTTATCAGCGAGCCCCAGAGATATCCGAAAGAGCCACCGAGGAAGCCCGATAAAAACTCAGCTGAGTAATTTCTTATACATATTTATATATTTGGGATGAAATGTTTGTCTGAGCGACGAGATCAAAAGTTTGTAATAATGATTTTGGAGAGTGACCATAGGATGAGATTGTATGATTAAATTGTATGATTCGATGTATATTCGGAATTTCGTATGTTGATAATTGTTTCTTCTCGGCTAATGTTGTTAATGAAATTCGTTATTCTATGTTTCTGCACGCTTCATTAAAATTCTTGTCATAGCCGAATTTCCGCGTTATTTTATTGTACGGTTGCATCTCCTTCGTGCCTAGTTGGTTCTTTGTTTTATTATCTTCTTGTTGATCATTTACATTCAACTAGCCAACCTAATCTATCTGTAACTCACAACATGGAGAGCATTTTGCGCGCAAAATAGCATAGGAAACATGAATGAGAAAATAAATATCGTCGATGGATAGACTCGACTTACCTGATACAAGTGTCTGTGCGTGTCCATGAGTCACTATGTGAGTGTTTGCGAAATTGTGTACATTTTGTAGTACGTGGAATTACAGACTGTCTACTGCATACACAATATATATATTTTTTTGTGTACGTTACGTGACATTAAGTTTTTGGTCACTTCTATTACTATGAATAACAATAGTAATTCAAAACACAATTCGGAGATAAAAGCAAAACCTAATTGTGAGCGTGTGAGCCACTATAGCCTGCATGTATTCGCGATTCTAGTGCAATAGTTCTCATAGTTCGTATAACGGTAAGATTCGTAAGCCGTTGTTTTTTATTGCTAATGGGATATCGCTTATTATTTAATTCTGCTCCTCCTATTGGTATTTATGTATTTGTTTGTATAAACATTTTTATTGTACACGTTCTTTTGTTTATCCCATATTATTTATTGAATTTGTTAATTGTATATCAACTGCAATTAGCGGCACGAATTATAATATATGCTCTCTTTAACATATGGAAATAGCTATCATATATTAAATATATAGCTATATATAGCTATCATGGAAATAGTTTCGTAATTGTAGGTCCATCTCTATTACTCTCGGGCAGCGTGATGAGCTCCTTCTTTCAAGATCTATTTCAGCTCGTTCCCCATCTGTCCCCTTAATGCTATGATTCATTACGTGAGAAGGCGCAGCCCTTCGTATTTCCGTAGTACACCGAGAAACGTACGGACTTTGATCTTTCGTTGTATCTAATAAAATCTTCTTCTCATTCATATAGTGCACTTTGGAAATCCTCTTGCCGCAGGGCAAGAGTAGCCAGTGTGCACTAGCGCTGGCGGCAAGAGCGTTCTAAGTACTTCTTTAGCTCCTTTTACTCGTTGAAAGGGAATATCCAAGAAGCCGAACGCATCGTCGAGTTGGAATCGCCGTTAGCGTCTAAATAAAATGAACTCGTCGTGTGCATCGACGTTTGCCAACGCGCTAATGATCTTTGGACTTACATTTTACGAGAAATCATCAGGTGGTAAAACGGTTGAGATTATGAAAAAAGTAAAAAATTGCTCCCCTAGTTTCAACTTGGGTAAGCGTTACTCTATTGATCTAAAATTTAATGAATCAACCTAGAACTTGATAAAACATTGACAAATAAAAAATGCCTCCTTTGCTCATAATCCACCAACATCGCGTGCCGTTTCTAATACTTTTTTGCAACGGTGTTCTCGAGTATCTGAAACACCTACACGATTGGAATTACACTCATATACGGGTTGCTAAGAGAAGGAAGGAAGCGGAAACGCAGGAAGCGCATAGCAACGATAAGGACCTTCGGTATTTCCTGGGACTAATTCTGTTCGTGGAATTCTCGGTGACTCTTCAGCGATCTTCGATATTGATTTATTGCGCACGGCTCGACGTTTCGCCAACATAATTGCGTACTCGATATGATCATATTCCCCTCGTCGAAATTGAACGCGCGACCTATCAGAGGTCTATCGGAAGATTGGGCAATAGACGACATTGGAAATGTCACATAAGGGACATCATATGTCCTGGCATCTTCAACATATATCGCATGTACCCTACTCCGCATTTTGCGCTGTCTTCAAGATACCGACGCTGCGTTAGATCAATTCGCCATTATGTATTCTGGCTGTTATAGAGTGAGCCGTGCAGATGTCCGTGATTCACTAATAATTACAGAGAATTTGCCACTTATCAAAACATGGAATTGCATATTGGCCGGAAATACTCCGGACGCATAAATTTCGTGTCTGCAGGGCCAGCACGAAATTTATGTGCAATATGCTTCTGCATTCCTACTATTAACGCTCGGTACGGATGGTGCTAAAGTTAAATTCTTCTCAAATATGCGCAAGCATTCGAATGGCTGACTAATATTTAAATGTCGATATAAATACCTGACGCTCGCGATGTAGGGTAAATCAGGGTGAGATGGCCAGGGGGGTGAGATGGCCGCCCGTACTATCTTTTAACGTAACAATCGGATGGCGCCGCCGCTTGCATAGTTTTAAGTATGTATGGGAATACAATGCGATTGCACAAAAAATGTTAAGATTGTACGTGCAAGGATCGGTACGAGCGGTGAATCCTTATTTCGAGGTAGCCAGAAATTTCTCGAGCTATATTTCTAGCGCTCTGGAGACATACTAAATTATAATTTTGCTAGCAAATCAACATTGCACACTACTACAGTTGGATTTTTCAAGAAAAGATTGGCGCGCAGTAGACCTATTTTTAAAAAAATGCCTTCCCTCAATTTAAGCACCGGCTATTTTTCCAAGAAAATAGGTGATATGGCCACTCATTTTCTGGGAGACACGGCCACTTGTTTTTCGGGGGATATGGCCATTTCAGTGTTGGCCATGTCACCCGGATATTGTGGGTGAAATGGGCACGTCAGTGGTGGTGGCCCACTGCCCGCAATATCCGGGTGATATGGCCAGTGAAACCTTTCAAGCTGAAGATACAGCATGCGTCCGCAGATCGACGCCGTTCGCGTTCTCGCGGGAACGGGCAAGGCGAAGCATGCCTACGAGTGTAATATTTCCGGTAACCATTTGCACGACACACGGAAATTAATTTAAACAATTTAAAAAAAGAAACGAAGCTACCACAATTATAAGCCCGGGACGAGAACGCTCACCGGCTCAAGAGAAATTATTCCCGCGGCGACAGATGACGGGATTCGCTCGGCCACCAGACACGTTGTCTCGGAACCCTCGGGTAAACTCTCCCGCTGACCAGCTCGTTCGTGAACCCAACGGAAAGTGCCCGGAGAATCGATCCTTGATCCCTGTCGTTAACGCGGCCCTAGCCCTGCCCAATCGCGCGATCTTAAATTTGTCCGTCTTCGGCCCTTTCTGGCATTTCGGCAATGCTCTATCGCGACAGCGTAACGCTGATAGTCGCACGAGAGAGATACAAGTGATTCCGTCTCACAGTGGTACTCGATCCCCACTGTAACGAGACGTTGACGATATTAATGATTGCACAGCTCGGGAATTCGGCAGCTGCACTCCCGCACCGAAAAAAAGATTTGGTAAGATTTAACAAAAACTTGTTTGAATCAACCAAATTCGGCGGTTGCGGGTGGCGGAGGAAATATTTAGTTAAGTTGACTAGAAAGTTACATTAGCATTTTAAAAAATCATTTCATTGTCCCAACTAAGAATATGTTTGACCGAACACAATAGACCATATCAATAGAAAAAAAAAGTTTGGCCCAACTCAATTTGGAGTTGGGCCTGGTACTGTTATTTACGTTATTTGTTACTAATTTTTTTTTATACATGGTTACATCGTCCCTACATGTTACATGTTCAACCGTTATCAGTACAATCGCTACTTATCAATAGAATACAATTTTTTACAAACAGAAATCCTATATCTCCTAGCGGGCCTTGAACCCCGAAACTAACGCATTCTGACCTAGTACTTTACCACTACGCTATAATCGCTCATTGATATGTGCAATCTTGAATCGGATATATAAGTTATTCTCCGTCATTAATTTAGACTCAATTTCCATAATTTGACATTGAAATATGGAAAAAACACGAAAGTTGTCTATTGTGGGCATAATATTTGTGGATAACTAAATTGACGTCTTGGCGGATTGAATAACATAATTTTCAAGATGAAAAATGTTCGTATCGTTCAAGCCAAAATAATATACCTTCTGTATGTTGACAGTATATACGATTGAATCGAAAAAAAACGTTGTTTATTTAATGCAGTTTTGGTTCACTTTGCATCAACGTTGTAATCGCAGTAACTGGTATACGCAATTGACACAACAACACAAGTTTTATTGTTTCAACAACGGTGCAGTCTATTTAAACCCAAATATTTTTTAAAAATAATTCGGTCTTTTCAGTTAGGCCCTATGGAATCGCCCTGAGAGTCAACGAGCAAGCTAGAACGGTCGAATTGGGAACGGGCACAAATTGCCGCGTTACAAACTGTTGTATTCGTTATTTTATATATTATAAAAAAAGAAAATCAGGTCGTACATCGTCACTTGCGTGGTTAATAAATAAATGGTGTGGAAGTTAATATTCGCCATTTCTTTTTTAATTGTGATTAAATAACGTCAACATTTTTTTTCTTGCACTACTTAAAAAACTGAAATTTTTAAGCATGGAATTAACGCCTTCACGAAAACCTGATATCTGAATAATGGGAAAAAATGTCAAAAATTTGTTTTTTCTTTGTGTAACCAAAAGTTTAATTCCCAATGATCTAAGTAAGATGACGCAACTTCCTCAATCACCATCGTGAGTTTTTTCCTGTTGGCATTAACAGGCAAATTGCATTCCGGAGGGCTCAGATCTTCTTTCATTAATTTTCAGCCTATTCAAACATTCAAACATGAAAAATGTGGTTTATATAGGAAATTACATAGGAGAATGAATAGTGGCAATCTGTGAAAAACTATCCAATGGTGAATACAACATGCTGCGGAACACCGCTATAAAAATGATTTGATATTCGTAAATTTGTAGTTAGTGTACGATGTGTATTAAAGTAGTCATAACCCGTTGCTAAGACCTATGGGGCAAACCAGAATAAGCTCACTCACCAGCCACAAGAGACGCAACAAATTCCGAAGACGGGACGTTCAAAAGTTCTACCAAGAAACGTAGACAACAATTATTGTACCAGTTTCAAAATTGTTTGCATAATTAGTTCGTAATGTTACCTCAGTGCTCTCGCGAAAACAATTTCACGCCAAAACAAATGTGATGAGAAAGACACAAGCTGCAGTTGATGAGAAAGACACAACTAGCAACTGGGTCGCACATTTTTTTAATAGATTTTTCTCCGTTATTATTCGAACTGTCGCCCTCGTTCTTGCTTTGTTGCAAAGATATACCGCGGTGTATATCATGACTCTCAGGCATTACAACCATGGTTTTCGGAGGAACGGAGTAGCTCATATCACCCTAAAATAATTTCCCCTTACAGTATCAATCACTGTGACATTGACCACCTAATGAAGCGCCCGATTTCTGAGGTCGTTGTCTCACTTCCGACTATGGCCAATGTCTTTCCGTGTATGGCGTCTCGAATACAGCAGTTGATGACGCTATGTTCAATATAGAGCCTATAAACTGACCCGGGACATTAAGTGGAAGGAGCAGGCCGGAATGAAACAATAACCGAGAGCCAGTGCCGGGCCGGCACCCCCCTTCTCGTGCCAATTAAATCTAATTACTCCAATTCTAGAGAAGGGTAACGTCCATCTAATTATCGTTTGGTCGAGGCACGTATTAATAGCATACTTGCCTGCGGCACATCCCAACTCACGCATATTATGATAAACCCAACGATAAAACGGACATTCTACTCATGTATGAATGTATCGGAGGAGCGTGCATAGCACGAAACGAGACTGACAAGAAAAGAGAGTGAAATGAGCGAGAGTGAGCAGAGCGAGTAGCGTTGCATCGCGATGCCGAGTCACGAGGTCAACGGGGGTTAAATCGTTCCCATAACGAGACGGGCAGCCAGCAGCCGCCGGCCGAGAGGAGGGACACCGACCGCAAGACCTGAAGTCGCATGGAGCTTCGTTTACCAAGGGATATCGTTAAATTTCTGACCGTCGCCGTTCCAGGAATCACTCGTAATTCTCAACAAGTAGCATTCATGGACCAGTGGAGTATATGTCTGCTATGAAGGATGTACGAACCATGAATTCGTTAATTTTTTTTTTTTTTACAATAAATAAACAAAGGCAACGTACAGTAGAACCTCGATTATCCGAACACCCATTATCCGAACCCTCTGTTAGCCGAACCGCCGCTGGTTCGGATAAAGTTTCTATTATCCGAACTATTGCGCGAAATTCTCGTATCCTAACATTGTTGCGCGCCAATAAATTGTTGTGGGCTACAAACAACAACCAATTCATGAACGCTCGAGCTCGCATAGACTTACACAGCACTACCGTAAATGCACGTCAGTCGTATGCGCTGTATTTATTCATTTCTCACCCGAGCAAATACACACGCATTCAAAATTTATTTTCGTTAATCTACTGGTGTTCGTAGTTTAGTGCGTTATTGATTCAACGTCCGATCCTCCGACTTCTAAGCGTAAGCATAATGTGCTTACGGTAGAAAAAAAAAAAAAACTAGAAACCCTTTTGAATCTCGATAACGGCGAGACCAGCACGTTGTTAGCGCGCTCGTGTGATGTTTAGAAGTCAACGGTCTCTGACATTAAAAAAAAATTTGGCTGCGAAAAGACGGTGAACTTCGTGATGAAGGTTTGACGTTACCGTTGAATATCATAAAAATATATGTATCACTTTCCTCAAATTCCCCAAATATATATCATAATTATTTAAAATATATGGATACTGTACATTTTTCGATATGTACCTCGCTGTATCGCACAGCTTCGCTGTTCTGTTATCCGAATTTTCGTTAATCCGAACGAGCTCCGGTCCCAATTGGTTCGGATAATCGAGGTTCTACTGTAAATGTATGTGAGGATTTTATTTTTATTGCATCGAATGGATATAATACTTTGTTTATGCTTCCTCGTGTTAACAGGATTTACTCATAGGGCCACAAAGTAAGAGTAGACCATTGTTCTTACACATTATAAGACAACTCAGAAATAAATTCTAAATAAAAATAAGTACACGAAAATATCGAAACAATATCGAAAAAGTTTTATAATTTTGCTACGTACGCAAGCCTACGGGACAAGTACTGACACAAGAATGCATTATAGGTATAGTTTAAAGTATATGTTTGGTAAAATTTACTGTATTCTACTGATCGTTGTTTATTTTTTAACATGTTAGTTAACTTTGTAAGATAATAAGTTAAAATACGCGCTGAAAGGTACGAAAATCAATAGAGGGCGCCAGCTATCGATCTCGCAGATCTACGTGCGTGCGTAGCCCCCAAAAATAATAAGCGCGCGTGCTCGAAATATTTTCACGAGGCCTCATGGCAACAATCAGCCAAGCCTCCTTCTCTTTCTCTCCGAGGGCTGCGAAGACTACAGACGTGCACGATTTGCCGGTCTGCGGGATCTCCAACAAGGAAGGTGTGAGGACGTAGCGGGTGTCCCGTGTTCGATGTCCGGATTGACGATGCCTCTCGATCAACCGATAATTCCAACATCAATTCATTCAAATCCAAGTCCTCGGAGTTGAAAAGATAGAGCCACCGTGGAAGCCCGATATCTCAGAAGTTGAGTACTAATCACTGTTTCTTATTTCGTTGTCGCGTTCGTAATTGTATTCCGTGAACATATCGCCCGGTACGGCCAACGGACAACGGACCGAGATAAAACTATTTAAGCAACGCGGTTGCAGGCGGTAATTCCTATCTTTTTGTTTCTGTATATTGTGTGTGTTGAGTAAAAGAGTCTGGAGAGAATTATTAAATTAGAATTGACGAGGTTTGAACGTGAAGATTTACTACGGCTGTCATCGTAGCTATGTTGATGTATTATTTCTGTGTTCTTTTTTTTATCGGTTAATTTCCTCGAAAATCCGAAAAATGTGAAACAAGAAACTGGTTACGAATTCTTATAAATCTATGTCATAGCCGCTTGAACTCGTTTCTTGATATTTTTTTGTCTATTTATTTTGTTATATATTTTTCTATGTGATGTACCTGGACATTTGTGCTTCTTACAACTTCTCTATTAATTTGTGATTGACGTATATATTCATTTCGGTAAGAAGGCACCAGCTTCCCGCGACGATATACCCCCATGGAAAAAAGTATATGTGTAAATATATTTTATTATGTATTTAATTTATATCTCAGATATATAACAGCTATATCTGATATATTACGTTTGTATCTCATATATATTTTTAATATATCTGGGATATAGAACTTTTCGTCGCAATATATATCTCCAAAATATATCTGAGATATATATCAGATGCAGAATGATATATATTTGCAATTGATGAACTATGTATTTTAGATGTATAATGGTTATATATATTTTATACAACAGAGTTGTATTTTAAATATATACAGCATGCATATCAGTATTTATATTTATGTATATAACAAACATATGTAACTTACATAAATTACATATCGGTCTATATATATATATGTTAGATCAGAAATTAGATCAGAAATTATAATGCACGCATATTTTTCAATATATATTTATCTGTTCATGTCTGATCTATGCAATTGGTTTTCTCGTATATTTTATACAAACAGATTTAACTATCGAACGTAATAAACGTGCATATGTCGAAAGACCTATAGAACATGGTAAGCAATTATTGGAGAAGACGTTCGAAATCGAGTAGAATGTTTGTTGGTGTAAAATTTTTTCGTTGAATGCCCAGCTATATAAAGTATGTTCTAAATGAACTTTCCGTTAAGTTCACTTGAAAATCGCCAGTAATGGATTCATGCTAAAACTACGGAACCAACGTACGTGAAATTATTATAAAATATGAAATTAAAATGTTCATCATTAATGTAGTTTTTTACAAACGAGCGATAATAAATAGCGGAATAGTACATAGTGAAGCTTATACGCTCGTAGAAAAATTGTAATTATTACGTACGTCTCACTGACAACGAAATAATCAAAATCAGATTATTTCATGTACTAAAAGAAGGTAACAATAAATCTTGTTTTGCGATAGGAAACTATTTTGAGAAAGATGCAAATCCTCTCATTAAAGGAAGAAAATTGAAGCATTTGATTCCGTTAAAAAAATGTTTAGCTGACTTGGCTATAATAAAGTTAACTATGATAAAAGACAAGGTCACCATGTTAGATGTAAGGCATTTGCAACTGTCGCTCGCTTGCGTTCATCCAAACCATTATGAACTCCTAACTTGAATGAACGCATTAATAAAAAAAAACAGTACACAAAACAATTTACTCGTGAGTTTCTTATTGTATGGAAATAAGACTTTTAGATTTATTTCATTCATTAGGTCCTTAGATGAACAATTAACAAAAATTAAAATTCATTCTATGATGACAAAAAATATATATCGTTCGCCGCTCGGGCCAGTAAAACATTCGTATCCAATTCCTTTAACATAAACACTAAACAAAAACGATAAATAAAATAAATTCAGGTAAAATCCGGCGCATAATTCGAAAAAAACCTGTATATGTATTATACATTTGCTTATATATATTTATATATATTCGGGATGCATTTTTTATGTATCATATACATATAAATATTCTGTTTAGTGGTTGTCCGTGTAGCAGATAACGTTGTATTCCGGATCGGAGGAGGATATCCGGTTGGAAGATATAAACCACAGGATTAACAATAACAGAAAAAATAACTTTAATATAACTCTGCTGAGGTGATGGTAGAGAGAGAGAGAGACGCGAGCTAGTTGATAGTTCGTCGCTAACTGCCCTTCTCGGGCGATACAAGAGTTCGGAAGGTGTTCACCCGAGTCTGTTGTGCCTGTGTAGAAAGTAAATGTCTGTGTGTGCGTAGAACGCGGGAATAACGGAGAGGATAATTCGAATTAGGGACTCGAGCGAAGATAACTCGACTATTATGCGTTTCCGACGTATTAACCGGAACAATCCGAACTACATAACAGTTGTATTTTCAATATCTTGCGTGTGTATCTAATACATATTTTTTTATCTTTTTGAATATATGTACGATGCGTATATCTGTACATTGAATATACATACAAGTATATATTAGAAAAAGTATGTTTTATACATCCGAGATATATGTTCATCACATATAATACACACTTAGGATATGTCAAGATATGTACGTCACTATATATTTATGCATATATCTCAAGATATATCTTGGATATAGCATTTTTCGTCGAAGATATATAAGATGTATGAAATATATATCTTTGGATACATCTTCCATATGCTTGTTTTCCATGGGGGTAGGTATACAAGAGACAACTATTCATGTATTGTGACGTGGATTTAAAAGTATCGATGGCAGAATTCCAAATGAATCGACATTTTTGTTTAATTATCATTGACATGTGTCATTTCACACATTCATATCTGAATATTCTTGACACTATAAACTATTAGAAAAAATAGTTTATAGTCAATAGCGTAAGCCCTTAATGTCGAAGCGCTGCTACATAATCAAATAGGAGTTAACAATTGTAACGCTATCAACGATTGGCCGCAAGAAAAGAAACGAAGCGAGATTTGGATAGATATGCGAGGAAGCAAAGGATTGGAGCCGAACTTCTTATCGGATAATAATAATAATAATAATAATAATAATAATAATAATAATAATAATAATAATAATAATAATAATAATAATAATAATAATAATAATAATAATAATAATAATAATAATAATAATAATAATAATAATAATAATAATAATAATAATAATAATAATAATAATAATAATAATAATAATAATAATAATAATAATAATAATAATAATAATGTTTTTCGGGTTGTAGTTCCTTTGCATTCCAGTATCATTTAGGCCTGTGGCCCATTGTTTACCCTGCCCTGATCGTCCAAGTTGTGTTGCTCAGACTCGGAACACAACCGACAAGCATTATTGATGTGTCCCCCTTTCACGTCTCTTTGACTTTCGCATCGACTTCTGCGAGTTGGCACCTTTCTTAGGATTACCGGTGGTTTAGAGTGTCTTTAGTGAGACCCTGTCCCCCAGCATTCTTACCTGTAGCCAAGCTAGGGATCATAGTCAGCCTCCTCAGATGTCCATTTAAGGAGGTAAGGTTACATATTCTTGGATGTCGCCTGCTTCCCTAAAACCGCACGTTGCGACATACCATGCCCTGATGCCATGTAGCTATTCTGGATAGCTATAGCTGTGAAGTCGGGTCTGGTACACAGACTCGGCGCTCCCGGCGATGGATACGCTACGTCCCCTACGCCGGAAATTTGTCCGTCCCTTTTTGCAGCCGCATCCGACTTTTCCCTCCGTATCACATTTTTGCCATGACATATCTGCGATGGGCATCGGGAATATGCGGCAAACTCATGCCGATGCAGCCGGTCTCAGGTTCAACTCCCGGCGTCGGAGTTTCGTCGCGTTTCGCCGAGAATGTAAACATGGACTACAGCTATATAAATCCGACACGCACACTTAGACTACCCATGGAGGTTTTGCGGATAGAACGAAAATGGCCGATCAGCGGGCCAGTGTAGGTGTAACGACATTAATACCCTAACCTTCGGTCAATATTTGGCCAAGTACTAGTTTGCGAATCATTAGGCTGTCGATATTAGGCCAATGTTCGGTCGAATATCGGTTCGCCAACCGTTGATCTATTGATGCATGAACTTACGAACCATTGGTCTGCGGATTTTAGGCCAATTTTCGGCGTATATCGACCCGCCAATCATCGGTTTGCCAATGTTCGGTCGAATATCTTTTCGCCAACCGTTGATTTATTGATGCATGAACTTACGAACCATTGGTCTGCGGATTTTAGGCCAATTTTCGGCGTATATCGACCCGCCAATCATCGGTTTGCCGATGTAAAGCCAATATTGGGCCCTCAACCAGCGGATTCCGCCGCTAGATGGCGTCAACACAAGTTATTTCTCACAAGCGAAAGTGTACCCGCGTGTCAATATAAGAGCATGCGAAATGACACATTCTTCAATTCTCGCAAAAGATGCTTGGTATTTTTGGGTTCTGTATTCCATAGTCAATAAATGCTTAGACAATACATTGACTGAGAATGATCGCTTTGAGAATTGTCGCAAGAGAAAATATATAAAATATAATCGCTTACACACATGCGAAGCATAAAAAAGGCATAGGGATATTTCAACTTTTACAATATTAGAAAAAGTCTATGATGAAACCATTCTCGCCCTATATATAAGTAACCTATAGATGACCTATATTGAAAACCAATCATCGGCCGAACATCATGAATGACCTTCGGGCCAATATAAGCTGCCATCATCGGGCCGGGCTTATCATCCAAGCCTCCATAATCGACGTATGTACCCAAAAAATTCGACAACTTCTGAATTTAATTGTTGGCGTCCCCTATTCGCGAAGTCTTTTAAAAGTCTTTTAGGATCTTTTGTGAATAAAAATGTCTATGCGAGATTCCAGAATGACTCCTGCACAGAATCTATCAAGGGTCTCGCAAAGACTTTTCCGGATTCGTAACCGGACTCTGAGAAGACTCTTGCCGGGAGATTCGCTCAAACATGCACGTTGAATGCGGCACCTCTTAGTATTTTTTTGGTAGTGACCGCTTTTCGTGACGTTCAATTTGAGATCGAAATCGATACTTTAAAAGGATGGGAGGAAAAAATGTCCTTTTTCAGAAGCACCCCAGTTAAAATCCACGACGTGTGCGAATACTCGTACGCAGGTGATTTTCAATTAGTTTAAGACACAGGTATGAGAGCAAGAGTTCTTAAATGGCTTTTTCGGTAGTCCGAATTTCACGACGTTCGAAGTCAAATAACGGATTACTGAAAGACGCTGAATACCTGCGCAGACAAAGAGACACTAGAACATAAGGAAAGGGGCACCTCGCAAAGCCCTCGTTCTCACGTTACTTTCGATAGATATCGATAACCCCGAATTCCAGCGTTATAAATCGACCGGCACCTCGCGGAACGTGATGTACGAACAGTTTAAGGGCAACGGACGTTATTGGAATTTACTGGGCCGAAAATTGGGAAGCTCGCTAAGCCCGCGTTCTCCTTCGGTGTGCTGCTTCTCCGGTTCCCTTATCTATCCATCTATCTATCTCTCTCTTAGACGTTCTTCCCTCCCCCAGTCTGTTCTCCAGCGAGGATCGAAGTACCAACCCCCCTCAGCAGTAGCACCGATGCCACGTTTGCCTGGACCTGAATTACGTGTTCCTTGGTTCTTCGTCCTGCCTTCTCACATTCTTCCCTCACGAGGAATCTCTTGCATTTCTCGTGTAGTTTTCTCTCACTCGGTTTTCTCAGCTTGGCAAGCCAAACCATCGCTCTCTCGATTCCTCGTTCGGGACTACCCCTTTCGGTATGTCGAAGGGGTCCTTCGTCCTTCCCCGCTATAGCAGAGGCTGGTAGCATCAATTGATGGGTGAGTACACCCGCGCCGGTGCTTCAGGCCTAGACAATAATATATTTTTTTAATTCTCTTATTTTTTTCCACCACTCTTATCCATCCAACCCCACCGATTTCTCTCTTCTCACAGCTTCCGTTCACACTGCCAGTCTACCGCTGTGTGTATACATATATACCGTTATAGAGTTTATCTCCCGAGAGTGTTTCAACTTTTCTTCATGGTGTCAGCCGCATCTCACTCTTGGCCCATCCTCCTTCCAACTTTAAATTGGTAAATAATGCTACGCCCCTCGTCTACCTTGTTTCCCTCTACCCAACATTTTTTATCTGTACTTTCTAATGGGGGTTGAACGATGTTATAACATTTCAGGGTGGAATCTCCACTCGGGCTTGAAATGGAAGTAAAGATTATTTCACGGTGCGGTGTAACAGAAAGTATCATTACAGCGAAGCTTACCATTCGTTCCGTACAACTACGTATACGTACAAAATATGCTACAGGAGCAACCAGTGTTTTTATGAAATAGATACTACGAAAGCACTTATGCAAAAAGATGGCGTGGCCGTGATATCTCGCAATTATATTCAAATGCGGATTCTGATGGTGGGTCCACGATCCCACGTGGCACGCTTTGCATTAAAATAATTGCATGCAGTCACCCGCACGCTCCATCGCTAGTTCAAGCGACAGACCACTCTCACTGATTTGACCTACGAGAAACCATGGCAATATGGTGTACCGGAGTAAATTAGGAAAGGAGCAAAAAAAAGTACATTGCTTATCCCCATCATTTTTTATATACAGTGGTTTGAAGATAAACTAAAACTGAAACGCACGAGAAAAAGACATATTATGCGGATCTGAAAACTAAATGTTTAATCTCAGTGAAGTCTAATACACCGTGGAGAGTAAAGTTTCGGGTCACCTGATCAGATAACGACGAGGACGTTGGTCTCGACATCCAGGATCGCCGACAATTCAAAAATTATTTGTAAGTCTTTTTTAATATTGGTTTATTTAGCAACTGACTCATTATCAAATCTGCTCGTATACCTCTCAGTGAAAACGTTTTATTGCGGCAATATAATATGGAAGTTACATGTAATGTAACGATGTTATTCTTCCGATATATAGAGGGTATATAACATGGGAGTAATATTTAATGATTCAATTGTTATATGCAGTGCATGTAATTGTTATATATCGGTGAAACGTTACAGTTATGTATAAAAATATTGTAACCGTTACATAACATAGTTGTAACAATGTGAGTGTAACTTTCGTGATAATCAGGTAATGTTAATGGCGTATAACGTAATTACACTACAATAATGTAACTGGACTCTGTAACGTTTGTATAACATGTTTATAACAATGTTTATGACCATTACTATTCTGCAGGCAAAGTTAATGTTACAAAGTGTGGTAGCGTCACGGTTACAAAACCAGGCTTCGTAACAGGTATATGACATGATTATAACGATGTTATAACAAGCAAATAATTACTGGCTTCCTTATTGCCGTTAAAGGGCTTACCGATCAGTATTTAATGCTAAAAATTAAAGTTTATACATCAGTCATGATCCGCAGGTAATCCGTCTGAACAGTGTATACAATTTTCCAAAATTATGTTCTCAAGTCCAACATAGCCGAATAGGTATGGTCACCGTTTACAAGTCCGAGGGTCCTGGGTTCGTAGGGGCGAGCGGGGAAAAATGGGACAGTGGGGCAAGACGGGATAGTGGGGGTAAAACTCAATTTTCCAATAATTTTTGGATGCCCCCTTTTTCCTAACGATACATCCGGATGTTCAATCCCGTTTTGTTCCACTCACCATCACCGCCAACATCCAAATGTTATTGGAAAATTGCTTGCGTCCCATTATCCCGTTTTGCCACACTGTCCCATTTTGCCCCGGTCTCCTCTGTCCCGCCGATACTACACAAATTAATAACGTTTTTTCTGGGACGTATTTGTTCCTATAGATAGAGTAATTTCATTTGTCACTAATAAAGATGCTGATTCAAGGATGGAATTGGCCATAACCATATGTTTTTTAAATCAAAGTTGCATGTTACATTGTTGTATAACAACGATATAACACGGTAATATAACAGTGTTATATTACTGAGTCGGTAATGGCAACTTACATGTAATTTACGTGTAACATTCTCGCAATATTACCTGTTATTTTCAGTTAAATTGCTGCTAGACTACTGTGTTTACTCAGCTTTTTCTAGAGTCAATTGAGAGACACTCCACCGGGAACTCGAAATGCTCGATAGAATGTCTCTCGATTTTTGTTCGCGATGTCTCGCGAAAATAGATCCATGCATCGACAAGTGATTGTCGGAGCATGTTTGTTCACCTACTTCATCATCTTTGACGATTTTTTAAGGATTTTTTTCACGAATTTCTTTTCGGAAAAATTGCCGAAGACAGGTATTTTTAGGTAGAAAAGTCATCCCGCTGCAAGCGCTCGGTCGCGTGGTTCAATCAGTGGCTTTATACCGAACTGTAACAAGAGCCTAAATTCCATTATTTGGTCAATAGCTCCAAAAATAAGATCAGGTTGTACGGATATCGTTAAAATGGCCAGTTATATTGCTGCCAGCACTTTCAACGATAGCTATAAAATCATCCCGTTGATGATGGATATGTTGTATCTAAAAATCGAAGGTTTTTGCAACGGACTGTGCCTAGAAGTCGGCAAGCAGCGTTGCGATACTTCGTAGATATCGTCTCAAAAATAAACCTAAGATAATCAAACAGTTACCGAAGCATCATTGTATGGACCAATGTGAAGGTTTAGCGGTTAAATTAATGGCCAGGTATCATGTGGACTCAAAATGCTTTATGTTTCGGAAATTAGCAACTACTACAGTCCAATTGGGTGTAGGGTTTGATGTACTGTCGGTACCGTGATTCGTTTTTGAAACTTCGCGGTTCCAAATTCACGCTTTTCGGTACGCTGCACGCGAACTTAATATTATGCACCTCGTTGACGAAGTTATTGAACACGGAATTAAAAAATAACAAAATATATTTCGAAATTCACTTACTTGTCCGGTGATGACAGGTTGTCATTTGAATTTACATTGATGTTTGAAGAGACTCTTCGTGTGTTCAAGTCACCGTGATAGGTGACTTGAGCCTGCTGTTCTGAGAATTTGAGTTTTCAATAACACCTACTGGCAAAAGATGCGGTGGGCGTTTTGTCTCATCGTCAATCAAAGAAGGGCCCTTTTTGTAACACATGCACGAAAAGTCTCGCTTTTTGTGCCTATAAAGCGTGACGAAAGTGGCGCTTTCTAGCGGAAGATGCGAGAAAAATGCTGCAGATACTTTGACGCACACTTATCTTGGTGTAGATAACTTTTTCACACTTATCGAGATAAGTGTGAAAAAGGTACCCCGAGGATAAGTGTGAAAAAGGTACACCGAGGTGTAGATACTTTTTTTTACACATATCTCGGTATAGATACTTTTTTTGTAACACGTGCACGAACATCGTGCCTGTAAAGTATGGCGAAAGTGGCGCTTTCTAGCAGAGGATGCGCGAAAAAAGCTGTAAATACTAATTTTCCACGCTAGTTTGTTTTCCGCACACTTTTTTTCACACGCTAGTTCCTTTTCGCACACTTTTTTCACACTCTAGCTACTTTTGCGCACACTTTTTTAACGCTTTATTTACTTTTCGCGCACACTTTTTTAACACTTTAGTTACTTTTCGCGCACACTCATCTGGCACTGTAGTTATTTTTCCAAACGCACTTTACAGGCACGATAAGCGTTAATTTTCGTGCACTTGTCACAAAAAGTAGTATGCGATCCTTGTATGAAAAAACGGTCTCCCAACGGCGGTTGGGAAGTAGGCAGCACTCGCCTCCTCTCGAGCTACAAACGTCACTCGGCTTCGCCTCGTTCCGTTGTAGCTCTCGATCCGGCTCATGCAGCCAACTTCACAACCTTCGTTGAAAAGACTGCTTTTTCGCACTAGTATCACAAAGTACTATTTTCTGTAAGTCGCATGACTCATTTGTTGATTTTCCCTATTTGAGAATAACTGGGAACTCTCGCGATCAAAGTGTCGAGTATCAGACGGTTCGAGTGTTTTATTGCGGCTAGGCCATTCGCCTTTAGTCAGTTTATTCGTCAGGCATGTGGACCACGTCTTGATTATCCAAGAAGGAAGTTTCGTATATTAAAATGGTTATAAACAAAGTCAAAGAGGCTTAACGGTTCAAAAAGTGAAGAAAGGGCGTTAAGAAAGTGCTTGATTGAGAAAGTATCAAAAGTGTACTTTTTATACAGAAGTGCTGAAATATTCAGATATCCACATGAAATTGTTGCCATAATGAGATAATGAGGTATCTGGGCAGCTTCCCAGATACAATAAATCCCAATAAATTTTTTTTTCATGAAAGTAAAAAAAATAGGCTTTCTACATGAATTATGTATGGCAGTCCTTATAAATAACTGCCATACAAAGATAGTGCTAGAGATAGTAAATATTGTAGATATTCTATACACATTTCAATGTCACGCCAAAAACTGTGAGAGATTAAAGATAGCTTGTATGCAGTTGCTAAGGTCGAACGTAAGTTTATCTATATAGAATCTGTACTACACGGTACTTTGGCCACTGTGCACGACGACGTTATAGCAAGGAAACGTCAAGCCACACCGGTTAATGGCAGTTAACGCGCGGATGTAAAATGTTTCATTAAAGGCAGAAGCACCGTAGCGGTTATAGGCTGGTCGCTTAACAAAATCGTAAAGCAGATGGCCCTCTCTCCATCTCCCGCTTCTTGCCCCTGCCGCGCTCGTAAAGCTTGAAACCTGCATTTTTCCCACGTCAACGCCATGTAGCCTTCTCCTGTCCTAGTGTAAGCGCAGTTTCAACAACCGGAGAGAGCGCGGGTTCGTGAGGTATTACGAGCGACCTGAGGTAAGCGAGAGATCAACAGCCTCTTCCTCGACGATGCCACAACCATGACTCCCAAAGCCACCGCCTACAACTACTGACATCGACGCGATCCCTTTTAGACCGCAACCGATTAAAATCTCTCCCTCTCTCCCTCTCTCCCTCTCTCCCTCTCTCCCTCTCTCCCTCTCTCCCTCTCTCCCTCTCTCCCTCTCTCCCTCTCTCCCTCTCTCCCTCTCTCCCTCTCTCCCTCTCTCCCTCTCTCCCTCTCTCCCTCTCTCCCTCTCTCCCTCTCTCCCTCTCTCCCTCTCTCCCTCTCTCCCTCTCTCCCTCTCTCCCTCTCTCCCTCTCTCCCTCTCTCCCTCTCTCCCTCTCTCCCTCTCTCCCTCTCTCCCTCTCTCCCTCTCTCCCTCTCTCCCTCTCTCCCTCTCTCCCTCTCTCCCTCTCTCCCTCTCTCCCTCTCTCCCTCTCCCCCTCTCCCCCTCTCCCCCTCTCCCTCTCTCCCTCTCTCCCTCTCTCCCTCTCTCCCTCTCTCCCTCTCTCCCTCTCTCCCTCTCTCCCTCTCTCCCTCTCTCCCCCTCTCCCCCTCTCCCCCTCTCCCTCTCTCCCTCTCTCCCTCTCTCCCTCTCTCCCTCTCTCCCTCTCTCCCTCTCTCCCTCTCTCCCTCTCTCCCTCTCTCCCTCTCTCCCTCTCTCCCTCTCTCCCTCTCTCCCTCTCTCCCTCTCTCCCTCTCTCCCTCTCTCCCTCTCTCCCTCTCTCCCTCTCTCCCTCTCTCCCTCTCTCCCTCTCTCCCTCTCTCCCTCTCTCCCTCTCTCCCTCTCTCCCTCTCTCCCTCTCTCCCTCTCTCCCTCTCTCCCTCTCTCCCTCTCTCCCTCTCTCCCTCTCTCCCCCTCTCCCCCTCTCCCCCTCTCCCCCTCTCCCCCTCTCCCCCTCTCCCTCTCTCCCTCTCTCCCTCTCTCCCTCTCTTCCTCTCTCCCTCTCTCCCTCTCTCCCTCTCCCTCTCTCTCTCTCTCTCCCCCTTTCCCTCTTTCCCTCTCGTCCTCTCATGATACATGGCGTTGACGTGGGAAAAATGCGCAAATACTTGCCGAGGTTGTTGATAGTTATATTCTCCGTCGCGAGACAACGGTTCATTGTTATCGTACCGATATTTTTTTATGACCTGATCATCGGGTCGAGCCTAATTCTGTGACTCTGATTTTGCATATCCGTTTCGCTTACGAGGAATTAAAGCTAATCTGAAACCGGATCTTAATTTTGTGGGAGACATTTGTTTCGTTTGTAATTTAATAAAAGGTCTGTTTTGAGTTCCTCAAGAGTAGGGTTCGAATATGGGAGTTATAAACCAATTCCAATTATTTGACTCATTTTCATCTTTCATCGGGAAACTTTAATTATCTGTGTTCCTTTTTTTGATAATTAATTTAAAATTGTAATAATGAGTCCCTCCTTGAAAATACGAGTGGAGGAGCGGGGTGTCTCATTATGACCGTTGCTCAACTCGTTAGACTCGTCGCTCGTGGTCCCTTTTCTTTTGGAAATTTTATCCCCGAGCACTGGAAAGCACGTTGGAGAGATTCTAGAAAAAATGCAGGTAACGTATCGAGAAGAAAAGTTTTGGCAAAACTGAGCCCTGCAGTAGATGACCGCTAGCTCGCTTTACAGACAGTTTCCCGGAACATGGTAAAGAAGATCCATTGACCTTTGGGATCGATGAAAGTTTGTCGATACTCACCACTTGGACGGTCGAGACTTATCCTTATCTCCAGTAAAAGGTTTCTTTTTAGTCCATTTAGAAGGGCATGGCGCTGGTGGTGAAAGACCGACTCTTGCCATCTCCCTTCCACATTTCTTTGCAGATCTGTTTTATCTTAACATCAGATTTATCGTAGCTCTTCGTTTCAAATTGAATCTCATCCGTACTGAGTTACCTATCTGGTACGGATGTTCGCAAAACAGTTGCAGGAAAAATGAGTCTTTCCTTATGAGACTGGTCAATTTAGGTTATCTGCCCGATTCTCGTCTCCGACTATGTCTCTTGAGTCTGTTTTATAAGAAAAATAATGCAGACAATTTTATTCGTTACGTTGGACACAATATAATCGTTTAGATCGCGTGAAGCCCCATTGCCGTACTTTTCATTCTTGCCGAGATCTTAGCGTTCGAATGAGTCCAATGAAGAAATTTTTTCTTAGCTCAAACGTATGAAATAAGAATTTGGATACCCTTCCTTTTCCCGTCTATGAATTGAATGAAAATGTTATGTATTCAGTTATCGCGAAAGAAGCTTGGCCTACCAGCCGCACCACGAGTCTACATGCACATACGAAATGTCGAGACAAAGAAGAAGGCACGGCCAACAACCGTATATTGGTTAACCTCATCACTTGTTTCTTCATCCTCCGTTATACTTCAGACTCATCGAACTACCCCATTAAAGGCGAGCGCTTGCATAGTCCGTTCGCGGTGCCTATATCTATATTCGCAGCCAACGTATTACTCGGCCCTGTGGAGTAAATATGCATCCCTGAATAAATAGTAATAAAAATGAAACTTTTCTATCTCCCTTTCTTGCGTTGGCTCACACTTTATTCAAGGATTTATATTTCAAATAACCGTCTGAGAGCACATTTACTCTCGGGGAAAGAGTTTACTGCTAGGCGCTCATTCTTTCATTTTGCTTCCTCACGGAGGAAGCTTTGGTGAAACATTTAAAATTTAATGTGAAACTGTTCAGAATATTCTGAAATATTCAAGTCACATTTGGCAAAAAAAAAAATCCTGGCGTCTGTGCCAGAAACGGCGTTAAGGTGATATAAATTCGCAAATTTAAAGAAGTCAAATGCCAACCAAGGTTGTTTAGGATCGAATGTATCCTTATTCGACAAAGAGATTCAAAAGTTGTGAATATTGCGTTGAGGATTTTGTTTACCATTTGCGCTTGCTACCGCTTGCGCACACTTCGAACGATCGAGCAGAAACTTTGTATACGGAGTCAAGTCGCCACTAAGGTCGTTTGCTATGAAATTTGACCAAAATAGGCAAAGGGATTCGGAAGTGCAAACTTGAAGTCGAAATTGAATAGAGGTCTAAATTTAAATGGCACATTGCTTCCTCATTTTCGTATGACATCGTTCACGAAGCACTCTCTATAAGATAACGCATTACCAATGTTGCTTCCTCATAGAGGACGCTAGAGGAATACTAAATTTTCACCTTTATTTGTTGATATTACTAGCAAAAAATCGTTGTAGCATTTGTAGTACATGGTATTCTCGACACTAATTTTAATATTTTTTTTCTCGAAAATCGGCTTCGATACAATCGCCAAAAATGTCAGTTACTGAAAACTATATTATTGATTTTTTTGCAATGTGGACAGAAAACTCTTGGATTTTCAAGTTTAATGAGGAAGCCATATAAAAATTTCAATGCTTAACTTATTTCAACGTCAACGTCATGTTAGACGTTATGCAAAACGACTAGCCGATTCAGGTTCTACGTGAAAAAATACACGAACGTGCGTCACTTTGTCAGATATGTGCATCTACTACGTTTAACGAAAATACCGGATCTTAGACAAAGATTTTTTTAATCATCCAATATTCGCCGTTTTGTGGTCATGTCCAATATATTTTTCCCCACTGATTACGAATCTCGAACTTATTTTACTCCTGGAGCGATATTCGATGCAGAAACTCTCGTCGGACGTAAAATCAACAATTTCCGAAATATTCAAAAATGTGAAAATCTTATAAAATCTACACGGTTCAATCCATTTTCGTCAAATTTAATACCAAACATTGTACAGTGTTAGTCCATTCCCGTGTCAAGTTTCCGATCGATACCTCCATGTTTACTCAAATTAGACCGTTTTTATTCATTTTTCAAAGAAACTCAAAATCCCGTAAAATCTTATCACTTCGACAGATTTTGACCGAATACAATACCAAAGGTCTTTGATCAAAATAGTATATTTTTGTGCAGTTTTAGGACGATTGCTTAAAATGAACGCAAGTTAGAGCTACCACGACCTTTTTCCAAAAATTCCAAAATCGCTTAAAGTCTCGAAATGAGCCTCTATCTTCATGAAAATTGCACGGAGGGAAAAGACATGACCACTCTACTAGTGTACCAAATTTCAACTGGCTATGTCGAACCGTTTCCGAGTT
Organism: Exephanes ischioxanthus; assembly: GCA_958510785.1. Lineage (NCBI taxonomy): Eukaryota > Metazoa > Arthropoda > Insecta > Hymenoptera > Ichneumonidae > Exephanes > Exephanes ischioxanthus. The sequence continues at coordinate 5,684,506 of OY294024.1, forward strand.
ATAGTCGTTTTAAACGGCACAAAAAAAACACATAAGAAAAAAAATACATCAGACATGGCCACAAAACGGCGAATATTGGATGATTAAAAATAAATTTTCTAAGACCCCGTATTTTAGTTAAACGAAGTAGATGCACAGATCTGGCAACTTTGCCAGAAATTACTTTACTGCTGGACGTGCGTTCGTTTATTTTTTCACGCAGAACCTGAATCGGCGAGTCGTTTTGCATAAAGTCTAACACGATGTTGACGTTGAAAAAGTTGAAAATTGAAATTTCCATATGGCTTCCTCATAAAACTTGCAAATTGAAATTTTCATATGACTTTCTTATAAAAGTTGCACATTTTTATTTTCATACGGCTGTCTCATAATGTTCCTTTATTCGCGAAGCTTCCTCTATGAGGAAGCCACCAGTACAGAAAATGCATTTTCAAAGAGGAAGCTTTGCGAATAAAGGAACATTATGAGAAAGTCGTATGAAAATTTAAATTTGCAACTTTTATAAGAAAGTCATATGAAAATTTTAATTTGCAAGTTTTTGGGGGGTCATTTGACGCATCGTGCTTTCTTCTGTCTTTCTGGTGCGATCTAGCCGAGTAGCCCGCCTTGGTTTTTCACAGGTCATACAGAAAAATCCTCGTGCCTTTTAAGGAAATTGTTTAATGGGATGTCAGCTGCGTACGCTCGCTTACGCGGCAGCTTCCTGAGCTGTCGAGTTTCAGAAAGTCCACGTCACAATACTTATACTGTCAATCTAAAAGACTGTCGGCCGTTCGATAATTTTAACAAAATTAAGCGAATAACAGTTGTATACTATAATAATGTACCACATCTGATTGCTTACCTTCATAAAAAGCGATCAAGATAGCAGAGCTTCTTGTGAGCTGCCATGATAAGTATAGGTCGACTGCGTTGTCAAGATACTGTAGAGAGAGCGTATACTGAACAATCTCGAAAAGGAAATGATGCGAACGATGTCAGATTCCGACAGGCAGTAAAGAGATAACTCAGAAGGAGCGACATTCAGCCTCAGGGCTTTCTTAACAAGGAAAGTCACTACTCCGACCATCTCTGGCTGGTTTTGGCGTCGAGGGTGTTATTGGTTCTCATACTCGCAATTTCTCTTTGACTCTTTTTATATCGTGCACCCTTAGCTCGCTATTTCCAACCTGCAAGTAGAACCAACAACTTTGTGACGAGAGTAAACCAGCCAGCCAACTAACTCGCAATCATCTCGACCTCTTAATAAGGAGACTGAAAGAGAACAGGCGTATGGTCTGCAAGGGACCTCTGGAAGAAAACAAATAGTTCGTTCTCCTCGGTGCTTCTTCTTCTGTTATAAGGGCACTTGCTTTCGTCCTCTCGACGAACCTTGCATAAATGGAACAACAGATGGCATCAACCTCAAAGGAATAATCTCTGAGAATTACTAAAATGTGTATACAATTGGAAGTGACTGAATGTAATTCTTCTAGTTTATAGCAACTAATTTACTTTTCATGTATACAAATATAACTTCACCTATCAAATTATATAATTTACGTAACGACTGATCGAGTTGCGAAGGCGATTGAATGAAGTACAATCCGATTCAACAATTGATCCCTCAAGTCGCTTGAGGATGCAAGCAGGTGAATATCCGCGTATTGCGTTGGATTGCCCCCCCCCCCCCCCCCCCCCTCGTTTCCAACGCCTCCCAACCAGAAGAAAAGTAACGACGTGCCTGCAGCATGCAAAGCGCAGTTGGCGCAAAAGAGCGGCGCTGCGGTGAGGGCGCTGCACTCGATGCGTGCCGTCGCAGGCGCAGCGAGTGAGTCATAGCGTGCACGCGGACGGGTATAGATGCTCGGCCGCAAGCCACCGAAGACAGTCTATTCTTCAAACCTACCAACGGAAGACCACTCGAGCTGCATCGTCCTGAAGAGCCTGGACATCACCGCCACCATCGATCAACTCTACGAGGATCGAGGATCGAGCATCGAGGCAGCCATCTCACGGAGATCGAGAAGGAACGCACCTCTCAAGAAGCGATCAACAACGCACGAGCATCGTCACCGATGAAGCACGGTCGGGCCGTGGACCCACACACCGACACACTACACCAACGTACGAGACGACTCACGCATCGGGGGCGAAAAGTAAACACTGAACATTACTGACCTACACCATCGATCGGAGATCGATACTCGGATCGAAGCTGCAATATCCCAGACTATAAACGAAGAATACAGCACACACTAAACAAATTCACACTACAACAAATGTAACACAATAATAACGAGTGAAAGATCTCGAATATACGATTTATATTTATCAAAATTCCTCACGAGGAGGTAATAGTCGCTATTTCGGGCGAGGAGCACGAACAAAAATCACGAGCGACGGGAAGGCAACAATCAATGTATTAATTGTTGCAAGAGAACTTCCCGTACCGTCACAGTATACTATGAGGATATGGGACGGTTTCTCTCCAATATATCGATGATGAACACCGCAAGTAAACTTTTTTTCGAGGCGCCTCCGGAGATTCATTGTCACTCGCTCAAGTTTGAATATTTTGCAATGAAAATTTAGGAAAATGTTATTCAAATGTTATATTATTATATGGAAATTTACTGAATAAACGAACACTATCTGTATCGAGAAATATATCGATGTTTCTCTCCCATGTATCGATTAAAGGGCAGCGTTCTCGGTATCAGGATACTGAGGACGCTGAGCTTTGTGTCACATACATAACTTGTTACGTACGAGACCGAATGCTCCACAAGAAACCGTTTATGTCCATACTTCTATGAGACAGCCTTGTACGTCAGGGAGTAAACTCGTGATGGAAAATTAAGGGGTATCTATGTAGTACTGGCAGATGAATGTGTGAATATTATGCTACAACCGCGTACGCTATTGACTCAATTATCTTCCGCTTTAAGGGGTTACCCTACTGTGACAATACAATTTTTTTATCGTTATTAAATAGGTTGAACTGCTGAGATTAATATGCAGAAAGTCGCATATCGATATTCGAAGTACTTTATGAGTTTTAGCATTTGGGGAGAAGTAACAATTTGACGCGCAAGTAGACGACCATACCGCTTGGTGCGGCGACACCTATCAAACTACACAGGTAGACCCATAAACCAGCTCTTCCCGATGTCGTATTGAAAGCATGTCCTCCTATGTACAAGGATCTGAGCAACGACAGTCAGCAAAATAGCAACAAGAGCTGTAACTATCTCATATGGTCATCTCGCAAACACATATTAAGTGGCACGAATACTGTTGAAATCGCATCCTATATTGTAGATGGGATTTTCATATTAAAGGTACTCAAAAGATTAATTTTGCATAATAATAATTCAAATTGACGAAAAAAAAATTGGTCAACAAATTTCGCCGCAACCCGATTTTTTTGGGTTGCGCTCAAATACTCATAACTTCGTTAATTTTGCTCCGATCGACTTGAAATTTTAACACAATATTCTTGAGATATTATACATTCATTAAAAAAAAGCAAAAAAAATAATTTTAATACCTTACCCCGCCCTTAAAGGGATGATAAACGCTGTCACCAATGAAATTTAGAAAAAGTCTTCGAACGAAATTCCAAAGCAGTAATTGTAGTTTGATGGAAAATTGCATCCCAATGTACGTCTTTGTGGTTAGTACACGAATGTACTAGAATGGAACGCATTATCATGTTGTGGGCGCACTACTTGTGCAATGTAATCGTACGTCCGCCAGAGTGTATTAGAGGGATGTGGTTCTTGTTTGGGAAGGATTGTCTCAGAGAGTAGGTAGGTATACCATAGGTAAGTACGAGGCAACGGAGAACCGCATCCCGTTTCGAATTACTAACAGAAGGCCTGCAGAGCCGGGTCCACAGGATACTAATGTTGTAATCGAACATATGTAGGATCTAGACAGTACGAAGGCCGCATTCCTGAAACATCACGTTGGACAATGTTATGATCATTCTCGCGACATCTCTGCAATTACCTATATCTACCAAAGATATTGTAACGACCCAGTTACGTGACAATACGCGTATTTGGTTTTAAGGCGAACATTGATAATAATCTCACTTTCAAAATAATCTCGCTTTCAAAGACCGATCAAGACTCTCTTGCTATTCCAATCCTGTTATGTCATTATTTGTCCACTGTCAATCCACGGCTGTATCGATCTTTCCTATGCACTATACGCTATACTATATCGTCTGATAAAAAACAAAAGGGCACAACCCGTATGTTTTTACATCGGAGATACGCACTTGCGGGATGGGAGTCGAGCGGATGAGCGACCAACGCCCGATCGGTCGGTACTACCCATGTAAGTATGCCGATCCCTTGCCGTTCTTGGACAATCGTTAGAGCCTCGGGCCAGCATTGGCTGGCGGGTCTCACTTGTCGAGATTGGCCCAAGCGTCAATAAAATAATGAAACGTTGCTGGGCCAGTCAATAAGCCAGTATTCGGCATGACACTACTACCAAATGTCAATCAGGCGCCCGTCCAAGAATGGCTCAAAGAGTCATCGACATTTGTTTAAGCAACGGCAAATTCCTATAATAATATGTAAGCCGATTGTTGGCCGAATCTCGGGACAAGCTTGTCCGCTTCTTCGCGAAATAATCACCATTTGATATTTTTCCTATACTGTCGAAGCACGCTACAATACTGGCCCTTGTTTCGGACAAGAGTCGAACGGCCCCTGGCAAAACAATGGTAAATTCATAATACAATGTCTGGGTTGATTGTTGGCCGAATCTCGGGACAAGCTTGTCCGCTTCTTCGCGAAATAATCGCCATTTGATATTTTTTCTGTACTGTCGAAGTACGGTAAAATACTGGCGATTGTTCCAGACAACAGTCGAACGGCTTGAGGAAAAACAATGCCAAATTCATAATATTATGCCTGAGCCGTTTGTTGGCCGAATCTCGGCAAAAAGCCTGTGCGTGGTACAGTACAACTATTGTTTTGTGGATTAATCCGCGATTGATATTTTTCCGGCCGTCTTTTGGCAGTAACTGGAATCAGAGATAAATGAAGGATTTGTTCTCGAAAAATGGTTAGTACCAATTTAAGTCAATAACATAAACAGAAAAAATAATGAAAGAAAGCAACGTCACGACTAAAGTACCAATGTAAGGCATATTTCCTATACAAAATCATTTGTATTCATAAGCGATAGTAGCGTAGGGGTAAAGTTTAGAAACTGTAAGGTCCGGTTCGAGCCCCATTAGGGTACAAAAATTTAATTTCTCAAATAATGTTAAAATGTTAATTAATCATAGCGGGGATAACAAATGATAAGTATAAGAAGGTCAATATATCGCTATACGTTATTATTAGTGTTTGGTTTACATATTTTTAAGCCCAAGCTTCTGTAATTGGCCCAACGCCGGCCCGGCGTTAAATAAACATAAGCCCAACCTTGGCATCGAGTACCGGTCCGACGTCGCTGAACTCGATCGGCTATCAAGCCTGGGTATGTGTTGGTTTTTCCATCGCACACGTCTCGTACCGACTTCACAAATCCGGCAGAAAATGTTGCCTCAAGACTGAGCCGATAGAAAAACTATCGTCGGCCCAGTCTTGGTATCCGACTGTTGGCTATTGAGCATCAGCCACGCGTCACATTCAGGAGGCTGGCCCAACATTGGTAGCCGAGCGTCAACCGATCGACTTCAACATCCAACCAGGGCTGGCCCGATGGTCAATTCCTACATGGGTAGCGGTCGGGTGCAAACTGTCCAATCGGTAGTAATATAATAACAATAATAATAATTAAATAATAGTACATTACTCCGCGAGGGCGAAAAACGTTCTTCTGACGAGTGTGAGTTTGCAGCACGAGCCGAAGGCGAGTGCTGTAATCACACGAGTTAGAAAAAGTGTTTCGCACGAGGGATGTACGAAATTTTCCATCACAAGGTGCGACAATGGTGGTTTTACGCACGCGAGGCGGGCGGAAAAGTGGCTATTTCCGCACCGAGCGATGAAAAAGTCTTTTCGACCGACAGCGATACGTGCGCGGTTGGTGTGCGGCTATGACGGTCTCCAAAATCGAGCAGTACCGCTTGCGGTCAATACTTGGATGGGAGACCGCCGAGCTGCACGCTGGTTGGTGCATCGTACCGTGAAGAAATTTTTTCAAAGATTGGTGATTACATTGTAGGAACACCAATCCTTGGAGAAAGCTGTCTGTGTATGGTCAGGTTTCCCGCAGTTCCCCTGTGCTCATGTGCGAATGCGAATGAGTAAGGGGGTAAGTCGGGTGGGAACGAGGGAGGGGGAATGGAGGTGTGGTGCGAAAAAGGGGAAGGGCCTCGTACAGATGAAACACATTAAAAGTCATTACGTTGGATATTGAGAATCGGCGCCGTTGATGGTGCAATAATTCATACAGAATTCCGGAGATTTTAAATGTTGAGGTTTCATTTCAAACACATTATGGGTTTCGATTCTGAAACACCAGAAATAATTTCAAAAATACAAAACAAACCAATGGAACAAATTTGACAAATGGATCTTTAACAATGTTTCGGAAAAATACTTTGGAATATAATAACTCATTTCGCCGATGGTTACAAGAAATTTATTTTCGAAAACAAATTTTGTGGATGTTAGAAAAAGAATATGTGCAGAGCTTCCGCAATAAGCTATTTTACAAATAAAATTCAACTCTTCTTATACGTCTGATCGTGCGCTCCTATTCGTTGACTGTGTGTAGCGCTGTATGCAGACTGCTGAGGACAGTATTTTCGGGGCTTTTATACTATTCTTCTAGGTCAACAGGGTTGGGAAGAATTGTTGTCGTGTTTTTTTGCTCGTCATTCTTTAAAAAATTGACTCTGTGCATTGTTACGTTCTGATCAGCATTTTCCTGCATCTACGGTCAAGCAGATTTCTGTCCCTGCTATACGTTTGTCGCATGTGGCGCTTTATTATAGCAATTCCCAGTTTCTAACCTTTCGGAAATTTAATCAGGGATGGGCTGAGAATGCATGCCAAAAGATTATGCGTTGATTAGCACCACCTGGTGTTTACTACGACTCGGCATTCAATTCTTCTCGGTGCGTACTGCGATGTTTACTACGTCGAACTCATATAACACTCCGCATGGCCCTGCCATACCGTAGTAGCATACTGAAATAAGAATCCTGTCGGCTCGCTCCTCTTGTTTGCCAAAAAGCTACCGAGCCTCAATCATAGATGTTCAACAATGTGCGTAGGTCTTTGCTAGTTATTTAACCTCGTCAGCTGTCACAAATCACTGCGAGGATCTCAATTATCCGAGCTCACAATTACGTTTCTCATCACCCGGTCTAGCGCAATGCGGTGGCGTTGTGTATCGAGGGCCCCGCCTGGTATTCTTGGACTTACAACCTTAAGTGTAACCTTAAAACTAACAACGGAGCTGTGCTCCAGCTCGAATGTAGAGACGTTTAGGTTAGGGCTGTACAGTTGAGCCGGCTTGGCCGGCTAAAAAATCTTATCCGGCTAATTGACATTATAGTTTGGCCGGCTAAGCCGTCTTAGCCGGCTAACATGGTTTGGCCGGCTAAAAATCAGCCGCGGCTTAGCCGGCTAAGATCGTTTGGCCGGCTCAAAATTAGCCGCAGTTTAGCCGGCTATTAATTTTTATTGTGAATTACGAGGAAACTAATGAAATTAATGAGACATTTATCTTTGGCACATTACTTGTTGAATATTATTTATTTCTGTACTATCAGTAGATTCGACTACGTTTGAGATCTTTAAAATCTTATTGCCACGATCTAATTTTTATTGCCAACATTAATAAAAATTAATAGCCGGCTAAACTGCGGCTAATTTTTAGCCGGCTAAGCCGCGGCTAATTTTTAGCCGGCCAAAGCATCTTAGCCGGCTAAGACAGCTAAGCCGGCCAAACTATAATCTCCATTAGCCGGATAAGATTTTTTAGCCGGCCAAGACGGCTCAACTGTACAGCCCTAGTTTAGGTACACTGTGTCCATGGTACAAACGAGGGCGAGTTGTGCGCTCCCGCCAGTTTCATTATCTCGGTTCTTCCCAGTGCTTCGTGGTGGGACTCTTTCTCGCGATTGGGGGGATACCTGATTGGGGGGGGGGGGGGCTCCGGTCGTCTTTCTCCCTTCTTTCTGCTGCCGATAACGGGGGGGGGGGGGGGGGGGAAGGGCCGTCCCGTTACAATATATTATTGTTAAGTTTTATTCCGGATTATTTTAGCTATGAACAACATGTTGGGGCGTGATCGCCCATGCGTCGCACCCACGTGTCGTTGATGATGCTGATTGTATGATTTTCATTGTACAGAACAATGGGGTATACTTGAACTCCGTTACCCATTCTCGCAAAAGAAATTATTGTGGCATTGTGGCATTGAATAGAGAAAATTTGAACAAAAGTGGAACGTCTAATGCGACTACAAAATCCCTTCGAAGTTCCCAGAGGTCTTGATTATTTTAAATCCCTGTAAGGGTCCTATGCGGTCCGAGAAAATCCGCAAGAACAATCTCCGGCAAGCATGCGTACGGTGGACCGCCATTATTTTTTCTAATTCTAAGTGCCCTCACTATCAGAAAAGTCTAAAAAATATTCATTCTCGGCATTGGTTATAATCTTATGGAAGACTCTGTTATTTTCTGTCTTAAAAAAATCCATACAATAAAGACGTCAAAAATTTAATCAAATAAAAAAATAATGAGTACGTAATATTTTATTAAAGAGAAATCAACGTAAGTTATGTGTGTTTTCTGTGATTCGTATTCTTTCAGCATACCCACCAATATGGTATAGGCAGTTCGTTTGTTCGTTCGTACGCTTTTTGGTTTTTACTGTCAATAGAAATCGATCCCATTCTCAAGTCATCGTTAGTTGGTTCTTCACTGCGAACGTGTGAAGTTTGCAAGCCTGCTGCGGACTATATGGACTAGTGTGCGTATATAGATTTAACTGTCTCACAGGGTGTAAGTGTAGTAATATCCCTCGGCGTGCCAAGCTAATATTGAGCATCCCGTCACATGTGCACTGGGAGTCGCATTGAGACCGGGAGTCAGCCGCTTCGACGCTCAGAGCTAACTCATCATATATTATCATATCTCACCCTCAGTGCAACAGTGTGACATGTCTCATGTGTCTACTGTACAAGTGTTACGCCGTTGTTCCCGAGGTGCGATATGTGGTTTAATATGTAAGTAATAAAATAACTGACCAAGTGAGCGAGCAATATACGATGGTAAGGGACGAATCAAACCAGGTATGAGAGGGTATATTCTTAAACACGACAGAATGAACGAGCATTAACGAATGGGGAAACTATGTTCGGTAGACTGAATACGAAGGGCTGTACCGAGAGAAGGGAGTGAAAGTAGGAACAGCAGTGAACCCCGGGAGGTGCACATTTTCGTTTACAATTACACCAGCCCGGCTCTTACAAACTTAGGAGCGGAACAACCCTCGTGCTCGAGCAGCACTCACACTTCTCACGCTCGCTGATTCGCCATCAGGTTGGTGATGTTGGTGGGCCGGCGAGAACCACCATGTACGCCCGTTTAATTAATAGTTGCCGAGCTTTCGTTGCTTGCAGAATTTTACCCGTGATTTTCGCCTGGACTGTTAATTACAAAATTATGTAGTTACCTCCCCCCGTCCATGTACCATGTCACCCTCCTCCCTCCGGTACAATGCCTCTTTGGTTGCCTCCAAGTCCTAGACCGAAGAGGTTTTCACTTATAACTTTATCCTTATCGATATGCGGGGATTTTTTGCAACAACTGACCAGTTAAGGTATGATAACTAATTTCAACGTAAATAAAATAGTTATATACATTTGAATACATATACATAGTAATACATTTGAATTTTTATAAGGACACCCTTTTCGAGGAGTTATACACCCATACGTCCTATATGGTACACATTTGGAGCGCCGTTGTTGTCGATAGATAATGATGAAATCGCTGATTATATCCGTCCCAAAAAGACCGATGTGACTGAACGCTTCGACGGTATGGAATGGTAAAGTTGTCTTGTGCGCGGATCACAGTATTTTCTTCGAATAGCGAAATTCAATTCGTAGGAACGTTGTGGCATACGAAAAAGATACTACGTAGGTATTTGGATGATACTGGAGATCGACTTTATTCAGCCACCTAATATGACGATTCGAGTGTACAGCAATGTGAACCACTTCTTCTTTGATTGTTGGTGAACACGAAGCCCTGCTCCAAAGTTTTTTTTATGAGATACGGTATAATAATTTCTGTTCTTCGGTACTGTGGGAGCTTACCGTGAGATGCTGAAAACCCTGTGGTATTTACCACACGTCTATCAAGTAGGCCACGCTTTCCATGAAGCAGGTTAACGTAAGAAAAAGGAAGCGTAGCATAGCTATTGAGAAACCGTTAAAAATATGACCGATTAGAGTAGCCGCAAAACGGTTGACAGGAAAAAAAGCCATGGCAAAAAAGGCCGCGGAAAATAAGGTCTGAAAAAAAATGGCCGATGAAAAGGAAAGCCGCGGAAAAGAGGTCGCGACAAAAAAGGCCGCGACAGAAAAGGCGGATGGAAAAAATGGCTGCAGAAAAAAAGCCGGAGGACTACATGTGATTATTTTAGCAGGCGGTAAATATCCCCCAGACAAAAACCCACGAGAGATAAACCACTGAAATAAAACCCCACGGTTAAAATCCCCGGAAAAAACCCGCGTTAAAGTTATGATCAGGTAGGCGAAAAGACCATCAAATCAAGAACTGCAACTCTGTTCAGGCTTCCACGCTATCTCGATACTAAGAGAGATGTAAGCAAACAGAGAGTCGTTTACCGTTTCTCGCGACATGGGATACGGGTTACGCACTGTTACCCATTTTTGCCTCCTTACACTAGTCTGGATCTAACCGGGCTAAGAGCAGACTTGGACCGTTTCTTGTTCCGGTAATAGTGAGCGGAGCTACTATTGACGCAATTGGTTCTCGTCTCTTTAGCCTACGACTCCGAGCGCTATCTATTCTGGTGATGTCGTGGAGCGGAAGTCCCATCGACGCTGTCGAAGGCTGGCAAAAAAACGGCTGTTGGAAACAAGCCGCTGAAAAAGGCCTGGAAAAAATGGCCGATAGAAAAAAGGCCGCGGAAGAAAAGGTTGGAGGACTGCCCGGATAAAAAGCCCCTCGGAAAAACTCCTAGAAAAAGCGCCCTGAAGGAAAACTCCGGGAAAAATCCCCGAAAAGGTAACGATCAGGTGGCCGAAAAAAACTCCGGGAAAAATCCCCGACAAAATAACGATCAGGTAGCCGAAACAAACATCAGGGCGGTGGAAAATCAACTTCACCGACCCATTTTACCACCATCACGACGTGGTAGTGCACTGGGCACGAGCGGCGGGCGCCGCAAACCCACTGCAAGTGAATTTCTGACCGGAGTTTTATTCCGAAATCCATTTGTATTGTTACGTCCTGTGAATTTTCTGCCAAATTCACTGATGCAACTGGTAAAAAATCTATAAATATTGGATAATAAAATAATACATTTATAAGGGATATCAAAACTTACACTTTCAATTTCAATTTCACAATAAAAATATTCAGTGAAAGGTGAGTGCGCGTTAGATAATTAATAATTGCGCATTTAAATCGCTAAATGATTGTATTCAGTGATTGGTATAGTAACAATCATATGATAAACAATATTAAACAATGAGTCTATTCGAGTCGCTCGCGAATGTCATCGACAGCGAGAATACCTTGGGTGATACCCATTGTCGTAATTGGAACGCAAAAGCAATATGAATCTTTACCACGTACGAAAGAAGAGAGCTTATCGCTATAATACGTAGAACGAGGCGACGCACGTACGTACACAGCGATACAGTCACAGAAACGGTGTAACTGTCTCGAAGCGATTGATTGGAAAAATCACCATCGGCACTAATGAGTGCGGCACCTCAGGGGATAATTATTAAAAATATTATTAAAAATATATTAAATAAGGCAGAACCACTCTGGTCAATGGCCTATTGGCTCAATATACGAAGTTGTAATGTGTAAAAAAATTGTTTAAAAGGAAAAAGAACTAGCATTGTAAGGGAGGTCAATAAATGTCTTTTACTACTACTATAATAAATAATTTTTAACAATAAGACCATTTGAGTAAAATATTTGTGGAGGCTAGTAAATAAATGATTAGGGTAAGTTGAGGGGATATGGCCATAGTTTTTTAAACAACGAAAATTTGAGGTTTAACATTTTTTTAACTTAAAAATTTATGTTGTAACCAGCTCTAGCAATTTCAAACTAATGTAATTCAGTCAGAACTTTCGATGTTTTCGATGCGTGATTTAATTGTAGCTCTTTAAATAAATATTTCCGATCCGGCGTCTCACCCGGACATTACGGGTGACATGGTCACAGTAATAATGGTAGTCAATTAGGCCTAGAGAAGCATCGGGATTGCACAAAACATGTCACTATATTTTATGTTGTCTAAATAAACTACAGAAAGACAGTAATTGCCTCCGCCAAATGTTTCAGATGCCAAACTAAAAAGAAACTGGTTTCACTGGGCATACTACCCGGGTATTGCGGGCGAGATGGCCACGTGGCCATATCACCCACAATATCCGGGTGATATGGCCACCGCCTCCTATTGCGGGCCCACCACCACTGACCTGGCCATTTCACCCGCAATATCCGGGTGACATGGCCATCACTGACATACCCATATCCCCCAAAAAACAAGTGGCCATATCTCCCGGAAAATGAGTAGCCATGTCACCAATTTTCTCGGAAAAATAGCCGCCGCTTAAATGTAGGCAAGGAATAAAAAAATAGGTTTACTATAGGTTTCTTGAAAGTTCCAACTATAGTGTGCAATGTTAATTTACTAACAAAATTATAATTTAGTATGTCTCCAGAGGATTCACCGCCCGTACTGAACCTTGCAAGTACAATCTTAAAATTTTTTGTGCTATCGCATTGTATTCACATATACTAAAAACTGTGCAAGCGGCGGCACCATTCGTTTGTTATGTTAAAAGATATTACGGGTGGCCATCTCACCTTGATTTATGGCATAGAAGTTAGTAACGTTCGTGCAATGATTGACTTGACAGCTGTCAATGGCTATGTTCAACTACGTTTAACCTATATTTGAATTTCTAACGTAGACGCACAAACTAGGATTTTAATTTTTGAAGCATCGTAAATAATTACCGGATTACATTAAAATGAACATAAGATATCATTAATGTGATTATTTTATTGGGTAGTTTTACACGGCCGAGAAACTAGTTACGTTGACCATTTTTTTTTCCGTCATGTCACCACTTCGAGGTGTGCTTATAATTTTTCCAATGGCGTTTACTGGGTCGTAAAATCCACACGATCAAAAAAACTCATGCGATTGAACAGCCATCCATCTATCGTTAAAATTAACGTTTACGCAAAGAAAAAAAATTATTACGCCGTAACACGGGTGGCACCTGATGCCACTTGCGTAAGTGGCAAGCTTCATATTAGCGGTGTGCATAGGTTAAACATAATAAATTATGCAACTAAGCACGGTCGCTCGAAGTGCACCGACGGGCCTATGAATGACGCACCTAAGAAGTAGTCAGTTTTATAACTGTTTGAGTACTGTAGTCCAGTATTAACAATGAAATTTCTGGCTATTTTTGTACAGACAGCTTATGGGAATGAGACATTCTCGCAGGATCTGCACAGGGCGTGGCTCAGTGAACACTAGACCGCGGTGCACGTATCCAGACCGTCTGCCAAAATTATTCGTAATTCGTAAGGATTGCCACGCGACAGGTAGGCTGCCCGAAGGACTATAACAAGGCGGTAGATAGAGACAGTTCTAGAAGCAAGCTGCTATGCTGCGACTGAAACATACATAAGGGTCGGCACGAGCAAAAGGGAGATAGGAAAGAGGGTTAAGTAAACTTTACTCCGACTTCGCATCACCCGCCAGGATACCAAGCCTCGGTCGCATGAATACGTGATGCAGTAATCTTCTCCGTTCTCCGTTCTCCTTTCTCCGTTCTCCGTTCTCCGTTCTCCGTTCTCCGTTCTCCGTTCTCCGTTCTCCGTTCTCCGTTCCCCGTTCCCCGTTCCCCGTTCCCCGTTCCCCGTTCCCCGTTCCCCGTTCCCCGTTCCCCGTTCCCCGTTCCCCGTTCCCCGTTCCCCGTTCCCCGTTCCCCGTTCCCCGTTCCCCGTTCCCCGTTCCCCGTTCCCCGTTCCCCGTTCCCCGTTCCCCGTTCCCCGTTCCCCGTTCCCCGTTCCCCGTTCCCCGTTCCCCGTTCCCCGTTCCCCGTTCTCACTGAGTGACATATATCTGGAGCTTCGTCGCGTCGACATTATTATTCTTGGCGAAACTTTGAATAAATCTCAGTTTTACTAAGCACATGAACCCGGAGCAGAATATTTATTCCGTTCGGAGAACAAACCCCATCGATAATTATAGTTACACACATGTTTATCTTGAAAGCTACCTCTAAGGCTCCGCGATCAGGGTACGACCTCCGAGTCGCCCACGTTCAAGTTCCCCTTCGTACCTCTGAAACGCCCGCGGACAAGTTATACGCATCCCTTGAATCGCCGGGGGACAAGTCGCTACTCGACCGCTGAGACGTAACAGCTCCATTCGAATGCTATTATATTGCAGCTAGTCTAACTTTCTGTTCGATCTCATGTCTATGCGGGATAAAGGAATTGCTTTTTCGTGTCTGTTGTAGCTACTTCTTCAGAACTTATTGTGCTGTATTCTCTTCACCCTTTGTGTCATTATCCCCACTTCCTTTACAATGTTTTGGCAATATCGAACGGTTTTCGCGAAGCATTCAGGCAATCTGGTAAACGTCTAAACTAGCCAATTAGCCAAACATAAAGAACATATTCAATGCCTGATTGAACTATGGTAAAAATAAAAAAAAAATCATCTGGCCATTATGACGTCAGACTCCTTGCAGTAGGCTAAATTTTAACACGTTTGTAAAATGTATAGCGTTAAAGTCGAGGTTGTTTAAAATTCTCTTTTACTTTTTTTCAAACAATCATCCCTTTCTCTAATTTATAAAAATGTCTCGAACGTCCGGCTGAAGCTGTGTAATCAATTTATCTATATTAGCTACTTTTCTTAAAATTTCTTTCTGGTATTGTAACGATTAGTGGCATTGTGGATATTCCATCGTGTTACATCTATACAGCGATTTGATATATAGGAAAATCTGATAAATTCATGACCATACTCGTATTTACTCGGCGTCAAAGGGCTCAAAGTATATTGGTCATACTTGAAAGGCCTTTAAAAACAAGCATTGACGCTGGAGCCATTCATTGCGCTTTTGACCGAATCAGTAGCAGTCAAGCGAGACAGCAAAACGCTTTCGATCGACATTCGGTCAACCGTGAGGGACAATCATTGTAATAGCCGTATAACAGATATAGAGTCAATCGGAATTCGAGGTCTCGGTCGATAGATTAGCCGGCGTGCAAATTGGCGTAATTGTCGCGTTGAACAAACTCTGTCGGTCGGTGCTGAGCCGATATGCCAAAGTGGATAGTGTCGTGGCGATTTGGCAATGTACTAGCAACACCATGCAGTACTGTGGTACCGGGCAGATAGGGGAGCATCAGCTGTATCTCTGGGCGAGAAGCGACGGTTAACGTAGCAGCGAGATATTGAGTGTGAGCGTGAGAGATCAGGAGCGGGAGGTCACGCGCAATCAACTAACGATTGTTTATCACCGACCTATGATTGGCAATTATCCAGCAATCCTCCAATTGTAATTGCACGAAGCATGTACTACCTGGAAGAGAAATGCAAGAGTAGGTTTAATAGAACTGGTGTTCTACATGTTCACTCGTTTATTAAAAAATACCTAATATTTTGGTAGCGTGTAAGAAGCAGGGAATTGACAGGAAGGGGACCCTTCATACATCCAAGGAACTGCATTCCGTCATCAACAACTATATACGGTTCATGCATTTACAGTAAATCTAACATTACATTAACGGTTAATCATGCAGCAAATTTTCCCCGGCCAACGTAATCAGAAAGCTGTATATTGTGAAAAAATTACCGTACTGGCAACTTTGTCCAGTACTGGCAATCAAGGTTGGCCCATTCTTGGTGAAGTTTTTCATCTGTACGAGGACAGAGCCGGCAATTAAGACTCAGCAACTGTAACTGTCCCAGTTCTGGGCCATATTAGCAGCTCTGGACTTGGCCCCGTACTGGCAAGCTGCATAGGCCCATTACTGATAATGTTGTTTGCCAATACTGTCCGAGAATAGGCAAACGAGACTTGGCAATCGGTCCTATCCCAGTTCTGGGCCGTTTTTATAACTCCGGCACCGTACAGATATTCGCACATGGCTATGTGTGTGTCGAAAGTTTCTTCTTTGAACTCTCGATGTTGACTCGGCAACAAGTCGCTGAAGACTGATGAAAAACAGAAAAGACTCAAAAACTCCCGCTTCCTTTTGCAGTGGAAGGAGAATTTGTATCGCATATTCTCATTGGTTCCCTTTTTGTACAGAGCATGACTAGTTAGCTGATTGGCTCTAAGGGTTAGCGTCCCCCGCAGGTACCGAGCGTCTCGAAGCGTCTCGAAGCGTAGATTTGCGGACATAACCCGACACGGTCAAACGGTAATAAAACATTTGGTCGCCAGAGACTGACTCATTGGTTTTTCCAGTAATAAAACATCTGCGTACCAAACGTCGGTACTTTCTTTTTCAGTGAATGTCGGATTAACCTTTAGAGACCCTTTGAAAATACGCGATCTTCTATAGATTGTTATGCTCTTTTGAATTTGTATATTTTGCTTAGGTATGTGTTTGCGAATGAATGTATGTGTGTTCTAGGAGAATTATTTTTACATATACAATTGGATATCGTCGTTGTCGACGATCCAATCAGTTTGAAATTTTAACCAAACAAACATGCCCTGGTTTTTACAGGTACAAGAGATTCGTTACAACCACTACACGATTATTGTACCGTATAATATTTATTCAATGTTTGTTTCTATTTAACTCTGCTATTTACCTGTCTGTCTAATTACTACTAAAATTTACTAACACAATCAAACAATCATATTCCTTCAAGAACGTATTTTGGAATTCTGCACATCATATGCTCACGAGGTTTCGTACGTTAAATATTATCATGCTCTATGTAAATATACTATTTGTATAGGTACAGTGCACGTTCTCGGGTTGGCGAGTCCGATCTATACGATAATAAATCGATTTCGCGTCGAACGTTCCACCCTGCTGCCCCTCTGCCAGCTTCCCGCTCTCTGGATACGATGGGTACATGGCGAATGCGGCAGACTCTCTTGCTAGTCCTTGACCGCCGATACCAGCATCGCTCGGGTAGACTCTATGCATTTCTAACGTCTTCCTAAGGCAGATAGTGGACGCAAATTATTCTGCACCTGCGGGAGTTCTGAGCATGCATGCGTACTTCTCTCAGCCACGGTTTGGCGCACAACCCTCACCGAGAACGTTTTCGCTACTCGAAGACCGAACGCTGTAGAAGTACGGCTGCGGAGACTATATATTCGTGGTAAGCATTTCCCTGTCGCCTGTTTATATTTATGACTATATACGTTCGTTCAGAGAAAGTGTGGTATATAATATTGTGCGTGAATCGTCCACCATTCAAAAACGCTGATAAAATATGAGAATCCAGAGAACTCGAAGTTTTATCTACTAAGAAGTCAAGAATACGCCAAGTTTAAATAAAGTATTACGTGGTTGTCGTGATGTCGTAAAATTGAAAGCCGTTGACAGTAGATTATGTTGATTTACCGGGGTTGGTGTTATTCAGCATCCGGAATGTTAATAATAAAGTTGTCTAACTTTCCTGAAAAATCTGTCAGCACTCATATTGTTATGCCTACAAGAAGAATCAGCTCTCACCTATCTTACCACCATCAATTTTACACGAACGGCTAATTGACAGGCAAGACAGATTTCACGTTAGAGTAAGCCACGTTTTCGAAACTAGGTAACGCGTTATGCCGCATTACTCATGCATTACGCGTTACCCAAATTTCACGGTACAGTCAGACATGTGGCTTACGGGTAACGCGTTACCAAGCATATCAATAACATGAGTGTCGTATTTTTCGGGAACTGAGTTCGAGTGCCGGAAAAATCAGAAAAAATATCGGGAGCAGGGAAAATCGGTAAAAAGATCGGGAACTCGGTAACGTAAACTTCGCGCACGCACTCAGCAGCCCGCAGTGCGCCAATCAATTTCTGATTTGCCAGAATTAACAAACCGGACTAAACTGGGGGTCGAGTGGAAGTAAGCTTGACTCCCAAAATGGTACGTTGATTTTAATGTCACCGGAATTAACGAAGCGGACTAAACTGGAGGTCGAATCGGACTAAGCTCGATCCCCGTAACTGTAAAAGAGGCATAATACAAACACAAAACGAAACCGTGTCGAGAACCGATACGAACCATATCCAACGAGAGCTAATACCGAGTGTAACAACGGGGCGAACGATAGCGGAATGCACGGGTCTCTCAGGATATAGGTTGGGGTAGAAGGGTCGGCATAGTTTGCTGGTAAAACAACGTGAACCTTGTCCAAATCAGGACGAGAGCTCTAAGGCACGAGAACGCGACAAAATTAATTATCGGCAAAAGAAACCGCGAGAACATATGAAGCGAAACGAAACGAACGTACACCGGTAACAATGTGCCCGAACTAAAAGAACGCGGTAACGATAGCGAAGTCAAGACAGCTGAGCGAACAACTTGCAACGCGATAACGGTATCCTTGCGAAAGCTATTAATGTACCAAACGGTACTCACACAAAAATCGGTAACCTCAGTTGCTTGCTGGCTATCACACAGGACGCTAACGCAGCGCGCTTGGGGTACCAAAATACCCCGGTTGGGAGTCTACGTTAGCGTTTTATGTAAGTAAGTAGTTTTTTTAAACTATCGAATGGAAGTTACTATTATATAATTTAGACGCGTATAGTTGCCATTTTGTTTTCTTCTAGTTTTTAAATATTTGGCGACCTGTAATAGCATGAACACGCAAAGTACGTGATTTTTATCGTAGTTTAATACGCACAAAAAATCATATAGCTTTGATTACTTAATCGAAGAACCTTCATAAAGACTCTCGGGCACTCTTTGATCGAACCGGATCTGCGAGAACGATTGCTGATTACGAATCTCCCACGTAACCTGCGCGTGTGCATTCTGACGATCCTACAAGAAGAGCCAGGTGCAATATCACATGACGTCACAAAAAATGCACTAGATATGCTTTTTTCCCGAGAGCACGGGATCGCAATGTAAAAGTATTTTGCCGAAGACGCCACGGTGGTGTGTGCGAGAAGCACCGAACATCGAGTTCGTTCACTGCAACAATTGTGCTGCAGTCGAGTAAATGGGATTCACCAGAACTAGTCCATGCATTTTTTATAATTATTATTATTATCTTTCATTATATAAATGGTAAAACCCATGCAAAACCAATTTTACAAGTTTTCGTCTTTTCCCCATTTTCAGATGGCCAAATAAATAGACTTTTTGAACGGAATACAATAGGACTATTTTTCTCCGAATAGTTTGATATGTCCCCTGTAAAATGGCATTTGAAATTTGAAAATTGGACGATTAAAAAAAAAATACATTTTTTTCACAAAAAGTGCGATTTTCGCCAATTTTCATTACGTTTTGGGCTTTAAGGGTGATTTACAACCCCTAAACTTTTATAAAACCGATTATTTCATACTTTTTGAAGTTACCTTTTTACTCTTATTAATCGGTTTATCGTTCGTGGTTGTTTTTTTACAAATATATATTTTTAAAAGAATTTTTCAATTATATCGTTTAGTTTCTGTTTCAGATCTCAGCCGGAGCGTTTCGACGGTGAATTATTGTGTTCTCAAAGTAACTCAGTCAAAGTACCGCTGATTTTGCTTCTCTCAGTTTCAATCGTGCGAATATCCGGTAGGCCTTTTGTCAAAACTTCTTCTCATCAGCCTTTACCGTTAATCAGATTAAGATGAACAAATTACGCACACAAATCGACTGTGTTCGTGTCACTCATTAAGACCTATACAGAAGGTCACAGAACGGAAGCTAGGCAAGAAATTGCGTCTGCTATCGGGGCTAACTTTGAGAGCGCAGTACTAATGCAATTCACCAGGGTTTCACACTTACGGCTTCTTACCTATCTCGATCCTTTCCTCGCATCTCGTTTCCAGTTTCATCAAACGCCAGATTTCTCAGAACTATCACTGCATGGATGTACTCTATGTTCTTGCACGTCCTCAAAATCTTGACTCGCAATGAGTTAACTAGACCATTCAAAGTCAAGATTGCGAACGGAGATCACATGCTCCACGAACGCTGTTACGAAGATGCAGACGTCTACCATTTTTCTCATTTTCTCTACTTATATACCTGTCGAGTCTTTCCTCAAGTTTTCCTTGTGCCTTAGTTCTTCGTACAGCACTACAAAGTTCTCAATTCCCCCGATGTATAATGAATGCCCCTGTAAATAAAAAACTCCCAACGGCGGGATAATGACTAAATGAACAAAAAATAAGGAAAACAACGTCTTATAAAAAAAATCTTACAAAAAGATTGAAATTATTAAAGATAGAATATTAATTTTCACAACCGGTGCGTTGGTCTAGTGGTTAGCACGTTTGCCACTAAACCAGAGTATCTGCAGGTCGAGGGTTCGATTCCTGGTGCCGTCGTTTCGTCGAGAAATAAAAATATGGGCGGGACTCAGATCCTCAGCTCCATACATATACTTGAGGCAGACACAGTTATATATATGTAGTCCATGTTTGCATTCTCGGCGAAACTCGACGTAGCATCGGTGCCGTCAAGCGCATTTGAGACTGATTGTATCGGCATAGTTTTTCTGCAGTGTCCTATACCTTCAGTCGCAAGATAAGGCGAATACGATGCAGGGGAAAGTCGGCTGCAGCCGCAAAAATGGGGGAGCTGGCTCAGTGCGTAAGGACAAACAATAGAAATCGACAAAAAATGAGTGAGGACTAGTAATTACGCAATAAAAAGCGGGACAACAAATTTTTTTAAATATTAATTTTCACGGAAGCTTCCTCCAATTATGACCATCGATATTTGCTGCCATAATATAATTAATAATAATTACTAATATAAACTAATAATAATAGTTTCATTTATCATTTATGCGAGTTATAATTATTATTCGTTCACTCAATACAGTCGGGACGCGTCTCCTAAATTCCAAAGCAACCCTGATTTGTTTTCTGTAGTAGTTACTCTACAACGGCCCCGTTCTGATAATGAATTCGTTGCTTTTCGTGTACTATACCGTGAACTATAAACGTAGTTCAAGCCTTGACTAAAATTTACCATTTAGCCAAATGAGAGTATTCCTTTTTGAACGTCGTGTCGAACTATGTTCCCCAAACTGTAAGTCCTCAAAGAAACCTGATGACGATTTCCTCTTCCAAGCTATATCCACATTCTGGTCCAGCAAACTAACTATTATTACTGCAAGGAAAATACAGCGTTCACTATATAGGTTGCTTCTCGTTGATATACGAAACTCGGAACTTTTTTCGTATTAGTTGAAACTTGTTTTTGAGTTCGGATAAAACGACTGACAGAATCTGTCGGTCGGTTTTCCAACTATTAATCATTCTGATATCGCTTACTGGATTTTTGACGTTTCTAGCTATAATAGAGCCCGTCTTTTTTTTCCGAGTAGCGCAGCGGTACAGGCTTATTGGTTTCGTAAAGTATCTAAAAAGCGTCAGTCTTATGCGTCGATCAAGCTAGATCGGTTGTTCGCTCTCGTTATCCGTTGGGTGCACATACACAGGACCTCCCGAAATGCGAAACGTTATCCGATCGTTCGGTTCTCTCCTAGTAGCTCGGTATAACGCGTTATGCTGCCGCAGCACAGGCCGCTAGAGGAATGAAATATTGCCGCAGGTGCTCAACCGTAACGCGGAAGCCCGCCGGTTACAAGGTTTTACTTTTATCGCGCGTTAACGTCGACCACGAGCAAGGATCGACAGAGACGGATCGCCACCCATTACCGTATGACTAGTCTGCGTGTTGTGACGTATAGGATACATATACATATACTCTACTAGACGATGTACAGCGGTACATATATATAGTAGTATACTATACTTTATTTATATGCTCAGCACTAAACCGGCGAAATGCGGTACGTGGAAACGAGCGGCGAAAGGGGGATAGGACCGCGATGTAAACTACCCTTTCCAGCATTGGTGCGCAGTCTAGTTCTCGCGGGAATGTTGGCTCGAAGCTCGCGAATCCAACCAACGAACGAGCCCACCCGACGAGGCACCGGATCGTTCCGAATTCACACTGAAACTCGTTTACTTCTCACTCGAGCCAGCTCCGAAGCTCAACAAGCGTGGTTCAGTCCTGGAAGCGAGATACGCCACCAATTCTCTCCTGGTGGAAACCTGCACGGCCAACAGAGTGTATGCCCCGCAGCAGTCGCGACTCGGCCGAGTCCTCAAACCCCCGTTTTATAAATTCACTATTCAGATACTCATTGAGCGCGAAATAGATCTCCGTGGTGAAATCGGAAATGCACGTTTTTCCGCCCTTAAGGACAAGTCCTCGGAGAGGGTGGCGTCAATTGCATCCCGGGTCAATTACATGACTATCGTTTCTGATAGCTGTGGTATCCGTAAACCGCTGTCGCATCCAATGTACATCCGTTGGGACGATACCCATGTACTCGAGTAAACTATCCATGTAGTTGAGTAAATTTTGCTTGATTGTGCTTGAATCTGCTGTACGACTCGTAAATATATTGTAGATGAGACCATCAAACTTTAATTCCAATGGTACGATTGGCCATGCCCTCGGCATTTGTTTGCGGGAGAGTCCGTCAAAGCAAAAATCAATGGCTGGGAGTAATTGCATTAATCCTGGCGGCAACGATCACGTTCGCTAATAAAAAAACTCTTGGAAAAAGTTTCTTTATTTATTTATTTTTACAATAAGAGACAACGAAAGAAACCTCTACGCAGGAGGCACTTTTCAGTATATGTAACTGACGGTTGGGGACCAACTGTACACCTGGCAAGTCTACACGAAAACAGGTTTACACAAAGAGTACGCACCAAATGACTGTACACGTAGGCAGATGTACACCAAAAAAACTCTGCACTGAAAACCGTATACAGCTGAACTATATACGACGAAGGGTCTGCACAAAAGTATGCATCGAATTACTGTACAAAAAATCGACTCTACACCAAATAATTGTGCACTGAAATGTTTACACTGACCAGCTGCAAAAACGAGACACCAAACAACTGTACACAAGGAAAAAAAATACGACACGACGAAAGTTCGACACCAAAAACTCGACACGGCGAAAGGTCGACACTAAAAACTCGACACTACGAAAGGTCGACACCGAAAACTCGTCACCGCATATCCGACTATTGTAATGTACAATCAGACTATTCTACATGTACCATGGTCTGATGATGTACGGTGTCGAGTTTTCGGTGTCGAGTTTTCCGTGTCGACCTTTGGTAGTGTCGAGTTTTTGGTGTAGAACTTTCGTCGTTTCGTATTTTTTTCCCTTGTGTACAGCTGCTCGGTGTCCAGTTTTTGCAGTTGGTCAGTGTAAAATGTTCAGTGCACAGTTGTTTGGTGTGGAGTTGATTTCGTGTTCAGTCATTCGGTGCATACTTTTGTGCAGACCCTTCGTTGTATATAGTTCAGATGTGTACGGTTTTCAGTGCAGAGTTTTTTGGTGTACATCTGCCTACGTGTACAGTCGTTTGGTGCATACTCTTTGTGTAAACCTGTTTTCGTGTAGACTTGTCAGGTGTACAGTTGGTCTCCACCCGTAACTGACTGACCCAATTCGTACAGGGAAAGTTAGTTTCTATAATCGTTGATTGAGAAGCACTCAAAAAAATGAAGTTAGACTACGACTGAGTACCTATTGTCACTATCAGCAGACAACTACAGTGGTGAGATGACTTCTTAAGCCATTTATAAGCTTGTTTTCACGGTGATATAATTGTACGTATCCATTAATGCAATTCACTTCACCGGAGGTGGCAATCCCATCGCTGACATGACTAACTTCAACAACCCTGTTAGAAATAGTAGGGAATTACATCCGGTCCTGACAAGGGCTAGTCAAGGGCTAATCCGGTACCGGTGTAACGCTCTCAAATTCCTACCAGAGAAGGTGTTGCGACAAAACGGTAGTGCTACTGGGATTTACCACACGCAATTCTCATTGAAATAAAAGTACTGTAATAACTTCAACAGGTTTCACATTTTATTGAAAAAATCTCTGCTGTTGACTGAAGGACTTCAGTCGATGGACAATTGGCAGCATATATGTAATCTAAGTCTGTTATGTATAAAAAAAACTGTTCCCTGTTATTCACTGTACAAAGATTGCAGTAATCTGGAAAGATATGGCCATGGTATGTTGAAAAGTCTTCGATATGTATGGTGAAGTGTTTTTGTGCCCATAATAAAACCGTCTAGGAAGTAAACCTCGCCGAATACACGTTTTCTCCCGCTGACAGGGTCCTAGGGGATCGCGATCATACTAAACTCGTTGATTCGCGTAATATAATTACTTCCGCGATTGTCTTTCGTTTCTTACGAATACTTGCGAATCAGTCCTTAAGCGGCAGGTGAAGTGTTATGGGTTGTTTTTTAAATTAGGATAATTTGAAGGACGTGAAGTTCTCCTGTACTTAATGTTCCACTACTCGTTTTACCGTTGCTTCTTCCCGGGACTGACAACATCAATCGCTCGGAGCGTAATATTTTTCTTACGTTGTAGTTTAGCGGTGCAATATCCCATTCTGTTGTTTAGTGTCACAACATCGGCGCACACGCACAACACACAACATCGACAGTGGCATTGGTTATGTTAACGCCACGTCAGCATCTGCTGTCGTTCAAATATCAATTCCGCGCATGAGAGATAATTCGCAATGATCGTAAGACGGTACCAGGTACCAGCAGTGCCGAAATAATTATAACGGGAAGGGAGAGCAAGGCAGCGAGCGTGATTACAGTAGCCTACTCGAGTCCTACTCTATCCATAACTGTGGTGCGAAAACGTGAATCGATTGATAGTGTGTACCTGAGAGCTTACACCGATTACATATCAGCAAAATTATATTTGTTTTGGTTCCGATCAATACATTAAAATCTTATGGAAATATAGTATGATGGAAGCAGAATAGTTTTTCACACTACATCTGTCTCTCATCGCTAAGGCTCTTGCTCTCACTCTTTTTCGGATTCGCGTTATCTTTTTATGTAATCAATTTTTCATATTTACAAGTGTCCGCTTCACTTGCCCATGATGACGGTTTCCGTCCGAAATAAGTAGATCAATTTCCACCTTCACTTTTGTTTAGTGTTTTGTGTTTGATCGTGTAAAGTGTGAAGTGGCTAGGGCCCGGACGGCCTCACGTTTTCATCAACTTTATTTAGGCCTCGAAACCGTCTGATTTAATTCCGTTTCCGTTTATTGCATTTCCAATTATTTCCAGTTATTTCAAGTTCGTTTCCACGTATTATTATAAAATGTACTTATTCGGCGTCAACGACGCATGTTGACGCCGAATAAGTACATTTAAGATTTAAGATTTATTGTGAACGGATCAACTATTCATGTTATATATGGGGCATTCCAAGGTAAATCACACAGACTGAAACCGCAGCGACTTCAAGTGAGCTGCGATTTTTATCTGTTGTGGCATTCACTAAAGAAGAATTTGTGATTTCTTTTCAGAATTTTATTTTCATTCGGACTTTGGAAAAAAAAAAAGAAAAAAAAATGTTTACAAAATTCTAACTCCCACAAAAAAAAAAAAATGGTATCAAGAAACATGACCATATCATTTTTTTCGTCGTGAAACGTAGTTTGATAGAAAAATACTAAGAATATTATCATTAGTCATAAAGAGTGCTTTTATCGAATTTTAAGTAAAATAATATGATGTTTCACGAAGTACATACAATTTTTACGAAAAATAAATCCCTCTCAAGTGACATTGTAAAAATGTCAACTTAGTAAACTAGTAGTTGATGAGAATTTTAGTAGAGTTTCGTTGCATAGTTTCAACTCATTTTGGGTATCAAACCCAAGTGTTCTTGTGAATTTGCTGTAACCAAAAAGTTTCTCAAATTTGTTTTTTGTAGTAACGTTAACGGCAATCATTTTATTACCAAGAATGTACCGAACCTCTACTAATTCTACAGCTGTGGTTAAGGTAAACGTACCAATGACCGGACACGTCCCAGTGGCCGGACAAGGCGTGCGTGCAAGAGAGATGGAAATACGATTTTGCATGCATGTCGAGGGACTGGGATTGCTCCCTTAAGTGTCCGGCCATTGGTACGTTTACCTTAACTGCGCAACGATCTTGCCTTCGAGAAATAAAATCTTTTGCCGATTGGGTGGTCCATAAGGCTAGGCGGACGCCCATTTAAAGTAATAAGCTGATAGAGAGGCGATATATTTTATGAGGATTAGTACTAGCATGTGTTAATTTCATTTGGAACGGTTTGGGTTTCCGTACATTAAAATTTACTTTTCTCCAATTTGGGCACTGCACTCGCCGATCTCGCTTTGCACTGCATCACTACATTTCATATAACGTCTCACTCGCTTCGATGGGAGTGAGACGTTATATGAGATACTCGTGGATCAGGAGTAGTTCTTCAGAACGGCCTCCACCTCTTGCTGGTATAAAAAGACCCGGTTTTATTTTTATAGAAACAAGATATACCACTGTCTGTATGGTAGAGAATCAGTCGGTAACGAGTCGATACCGTAAACTCTAGAAAGAGTTTTCGAGCAATGATCCTTATCCCCGGGAGGATATCCCTGTACGAATCCGCAAGGAGAATTATACAGGTACGGATTCTACGCGCAAGAGCCATCCCCATGAGGGGGAGGCCATTAGAGTAAACGTGGTGGAAGAAAATCCTATAGATAGAAAAGAAGAACGAATAAATACAATGACGAAGATCGCAGAAAACGCGTAGTACGTATATTTACATTATTACAGAAACAGGCGGAAATATCGGAAAAATAACAAACGCGGAACGGTCGATAGGTCATTTCATAACCCAAAGGGTTGTGAAATGGTTATGTATGTGTGTACAATTTCGGCGTTTACACGGTGAAATGACATGTAATACGCACCATTTCGTACTAAATAGCGTACGATCTATCGTGCGCAATGGCGCATACGACATAGGGTGAAAGTAGTGAATACGATCCGATCGTTACATTATTGATTTATGTGAAAATCGGTTTTCACATAAATGTTCACTTTACGATTAGCCCATTAGAAATTTCTAATGGGCTAATTGTAAAGTTCGACGCCAGTTTATGAGAGAAGTGAAACATCTCACAGCCACAGCGGCGGAGTATGATGGACTGAGTGACCTGACGGGTACATGTATTAGGTGCTTGAAACGCCCATTATAGGATATATCGATAGCATGAGCAACAACAGTATTCCTACAACCACCGATACCACTGACACCGTCATCGATACTAATGCTTATGTCAATACTCCCGGGATGTCGGATGCACGGCGCGACTGCTCGGTGCACTTGCGTCCGGCACGGACCGGCGTCCATTATCACGGTTTGCAATCGTTCTCCGGATTCCTCTTCTGTACCTCGTCACTAGAAACGTCTCCATATACAAAATCTCGGGCTGGCAATAGTTATTCAATCCTCACTGTTAAATCAGCACTGTATCGGCAACTCTACGTTCTCTCCGCGAACTCTTTACTTTTATTTCTCTCTATAGCGTTCATTATTTCGCTCTACCTGCCGATTACGTATTCATTAATAGTAAATCATTCCTGGAATGTATATAGGTCGGGGTGTTTCATCAAATTTTATTCCACGCAATAAAAGTGTAGATATCGTATAAAACGCCTTGCACGTGCCTCACACGTGCATTGCCGGCGAAAAATGAAATTCAGTGAGAATTTTGAACACTTCCTAATGAGATAAAAATCGGAAAAAATCAATCATATGTAAGATGCTAGGAACATTGATTTTGTATAATAGTAATGTAAAAAAAATTATTTATATTATTTATTTACTTATTAACTTTTATTATTTATTTACTTATTAACTTTTATTATTTATTTACTTATTAACTTTTATTATTTATTTACTTATTAACTTTTATTATTTATTTACTTATTAACTTATTAAAACATCAAAAATTCGATGCAAGATTTCGTACAAAAAAAATTCGATTCACCTGACAAGGCTCTGATCGGGGTACTATCAGACTAGCCTCGTCAAACGCCAAGGATATCCAGTCAGGTGTCCTTAGCTTTACGTAATCGGGCCCTGATCAGGCTGGCATCAGGCTCGTCTCATCTGAAGTAAGGAGTATTTAGTCATGCTTCACAACCTGCACCTTATAAGGCCCTCATCAGGCTCGCCTGATCAGGCACGCCCTGGCTATACCTTAACAGGGCCGGATACGATATCTGGCAGCCTGATCCCAATTTCTGCCCGGGTAGCTATTAACAAAATCCATACATAACACGGCGATCGCTCGCACCATGAGCTCGATTAGATTGATAGAGAACACCGCAAAAACTTGTCTCAACTCCTAGGAAATGCGATGAGTGGTACGTCATTTTGTTGCCCGATCTATCTCCAAGACCGATGAGTTCTAAGATGAACGGTCTTTCCTCCCGATCCAGCCGCCCATGTGCGCATCGGGGTATACTGCCAGAGTTGCCAACACGATCCAGTACTAAAACGAGGTTGGTTACCAAGCGTTGTTGAGTAGAACCTTTACCACACGAACTGACCAATGGCCAGTACTTACGGCATAACATAAATAGTACTTAGCCCACAGTCGTATGAGTATCGGGCATAGACTAAGACGAGACTCGTCTTAGTGTTGCCGAAAAAATGTCATCAGTACCAGTCCGACATGCGGAAGAGTATTGGCGTTACACTGCAACGACACTAAAGATTCGTGTTGACTGAAGAATATGACCGACGCACGGCCGACAGTCGTCTGAGTAGAGAGCACGTCTTGCGATGATACTTTTGTTATTTTATTGGTGAACAAAGTGGACGTTCGCTCACGACGACGAACGACTTTGGGCCAGTACCCGCTAGCGATGTTCACCCAATGTTCAACACAAAATATTGGTAAACAACGAAATTTTGTTTCAATTTGCACGACTACTGAATGGTTTTTTATTATTCCAAATTCCTTTATTATAGTTTTTATCTACAGTATTGTAGTGCTGAGAGTCTAAGTTTCGCCAACATTAGGGGAGACCGGGGATAAAAGTAACACGGGTCAATTGTAACAAGCGGCTGCACAACGCTGCGCATGATAGGACGCATCGGATATGAAGTGAGCAACATTATAAACATCACCTCATATGGTGATGTTTGTAATGTTGCTCACTTTACGCAGCCGCTTGTTACAATTGACCCGCGTTACTTTTGTCCCCGGTCTCTCCTACTAATGAAATAATAAAAATTAGATAATTTAAAGCAATTGGTAAGTTAATATTATATAGACGTCCAGCTTATATATAAGATTTTTAAAAAAATTCTTCAAGATGAGCATAACCAATAGTGTAAGAGGCAATGACTTCGTGTCCTGGAACCCATATCAGCATATCCCTGCAGTCCCTCACTAGGGTTGACTTAATCTTACACCGCTCTAATGCCTTCTGTATGGCCTGAGTGTCCAAATAGATGCATATTTTCTTGCCTCTGTGACCCGCCGGGCGGTTCTCTAACACGCACGTTAATATAGCTGTGATTTCTGGCTGGAAATCTGAACAGGTAAGTAACTATCGCCCAAAGAATTTGATTCGTGCGATCGACCACACGCGGACATCTTCAGTATGGTTAATTGATATGAAACTAGTGTCCGGGTTACATAGCGTTGAAGCCCAAAGGCGGCACAATGGACTTCACAAGGGATGTCCAACTTCAGCAAATAATCAGTTTTTGCTTCAATGCCATCATTTACAGCATCGAAGAGAGAAAACAGTACTTTGCGATACGAGTGCGGTAAAGCGAACTTTATACGGACGCTGTGAAGTGAGTCGCACGAGTCGCGGGAGTACCACAGGAGCACGGGCCGAAGTGCTCCACACGAGTGCTCCCTGTGGTACGAATGTGGCGGGTGCGACATACTTCACAGTCTGCGCATGATGTTTGCTACACCGTACTAGTATCGCATAATATTTTACGTAACGAATGCAGGAGAAGTGCTACTCCATGACTGCTGATTGTGGCGCTAGGGTAAAAGTGGGGAATATGGCCCGGTCCATATATCATTGATTTACGTGTTAATGGAGGTGGGTCATATTCACCACTTTTACCCTATACAGCCAGCGTGCATAAAGTACGAGTAGCGTGCAATAAATTCCGGAAATCGCGCGCAAAAGTAAATTGCACGCAAAGGAGCCGATCTGCGCAAGCGCCGGCAACTTACTGAACTTATGGGTGCAAATCGCCAGTTACGCCACTCTCGGCAGGCACGCAAAGTAGCACTTTTCATGTATGAGTTACATAAATAACCGTATTAGATTATGAAAAGTTTCGTAACAGAACAAGGTGTGCAACAATTTTCGTGCAAATGCATTTGTTCTCTTATAGGAGCTACATGAGTGATATACGAAATGAGTCGAAAAAATTATATCAAACGGTATAGAAATCTGTCAGCGCCTACGCCTTTCGACACCGTCTGACACTTGAAATTCTGATATATTTTCATATTCCGACCTTGGGTGTCACACAAAAGCGTTTGTGCCAAGGTATTTCTTAAAACCGTTTAATTCATGTGATATTGCCGTGGCCTAATTGAGGCAAAGGGCCAATTTCGACGGTCTTCCCTGAATTAAATATTTCAAAATATATCCCCTATATTTTTAAACATTTTGATCCAACGTTTACAAGCATACTCCAGACACTATTGCGTACAAACAATCGCTTCGATATCAGTGTTTTAAATCCTCAGTTGAAAGATTGAACAATTTCGAAATGTTTTTATCCACTTTGTTTATACATAGTGTTATTTGAATGATCAACAAAAATTTAGATAGAAATCGTCATTTTTTTGTAACCGATATTTTTTTATGTAGCTAATTTTGTTCGATGGACTGTAACTTTCAACGGGCAGCCATACCAGACGCTAGTTTCAAGTTCCATCTGAACGCGACGTATGGTGCCGTGTCGTTGACGGTCGTGACAACGGTATACCGGTACAGTATCGTTTGTCGTATCGTCTACTCCGATCCGCCCCCTGGGACTGGATTGACAGTAGGTACGTACTATTATCCGCACGAATGGTGCGAGAGAATAAAGACGCGACGAGAGAAGGAGGTGTGGGTGGCCAAGCGAACGAGCTCATCAAACCGCGAGCTCGAGAACGGGATAGGGGATCTTGCGAGCGGAGGGATGAGAAGGGATGAGCGGTGTGCCGGAATTACAGTGGTAGGTCGTTAGCGTTAATGAATAAGTAAGGTTAATTTGCGAATGGGTTTCGCACTCCTCGTTGGTCCCGACGAGCAGCTCGCACCCGCGGGGCATCCATTTCATTATCGAGACTCGAACCTTCGAACCCTCTCGTTCACCGTCGCGCCGACGCTGTGCCTCTTTGTCTTTACGCCTTATCCTCTTTCGTCCGCGGAACGGCCCCGAAGCCGAGGTCGAGAGCTAACACCGACCCTAGCAGCCTGTGCATCCTCATTCGACGTCTGGCGTGCTACCCTCGCGTTTCTCCCGTTTGTTCTTGCGCCCTCTCACACTCGTGCGCCAATCCTTCTGTACTTACTCACACACTCTCTTGAAACTAGTAATGGATCCGCTTGCTATATATTTCGTCTTATCTGCGGAAACTCGTCGTAATCCCTTAGTTGGCATGCACGCCCGTCAACTCGACGTCGAGTTTAAGCTGCGTGTATATGGCGTGGCACGAGTCTGTGTTGAAGGAGCCTTAGATGAGACGACCGGGTTTCGATCGGCGATGTCGACGACTGGAGCGCGAAGATCCTCACCCTCCTACAGATAACACATACGTCTCTCCTGGTTGCCGGCATAAGTTTATCCTTCGATACATCACTCCGTGTTATAATCTGGGATAAGGCAAGACTATCGCTGTGGTTAATTACTTTATTTATTTAATTTAAAAAAATCATTATAATTGTAAAAATGATAAAATAATGTATTAAAACAGAAAGTGAAAAATATTTGTATTTTTAACAAACTTTTTTTGTCGACAAACGTCCACAATAATTGTCTTTTTAATTTTAGAAAGATTATTTGTTAAATTAACAACTACAAAATTGTGAACCTGTGTGGACAAGATACGTTGTTATCTATTTTACTGTACAGTCAGCCATTATTGCATGGATTCCTAGGAATACAGTAATTAAGTTGCCCGCGTAAATACGATTTATGTGTACAGTAATTCCATACACAGTTATTTATTGAGGACGCAATCCCAGATTTATAGAACTCGCCTATAATATACAACTTTCCTTAAATGGACCCTTTTCAGCTCTTTACAGCATCTACCTATCCCATGTAGGTTTTGCCGATAAAACGGACGCAGCCAATGGTCGGGCTAATGTTTGCGGCCAATTCTCGGCCGGGTTTGACTCGTCAATTGTTGATTAGTCGATTTGAGGCCAATGTTCGGCCGAGTATTTGCTCACCATTGGTTGGCTTGACAATTGGCGGCCAACGCTCGGTCGAGTATTGACTCGCTAATTATTGGTTTGCCGATTTTGAGGCCAATATGCGGCCGAGTATGAACTGAGAAACCATTGATTTTCCGATTTTAAGTCAATGTTCAGCCAAATACCGATTCGCCAACCATTGGTCTGTTGATGCATGATCTCACGAATCATTGGTCTGCCGATTTCAGGCCAATGTTCGGCTGAATATTGATTCGCCAACAGATCGCCTGTTGATGTATGATCTCACGAACCACCGATCTGCCGATTTTAGGCCAACGTTCGACCGAATATCGACACGCCAATCATCAGTTTACCGATGTGACGCCAACATTGTACCATCAATTATCGGCTTCCGCCGCTAGATGACGCTAACCCAAGTTATTTCTCGCAAGCAAAAGTGTACCCGAGCGTCAATATAAGAGCATGTGATATGACACCTTTTTTAACTTCCGCAAAGAATGCGTATTATTTTTGGATTCTATATCGGTAGTCAATAAATGCATTGACATACCAGTACGCGATATGTATTGCTAATAAATTGACTGAGTATGACCGCTTTGAGAGTTCTCGCAGAAGAAAATATATAAAAAAATAATGTCTTCTAGACATGCGAAGAATAAACAAGCCGCCTCGCGGCTCGTTGGGGTGCTCGGCCCCCCAAAATTCCCCGAAAAATGTCCCTTCGGGACATTTTTAAGGCACTCACAGATTCGTACGCACGTCGCGCTTCGCGCGCCGCCCGAGCTGTACGCACGTCACGCTTCGCGCGCTGTGCGAGTTGCCCGCTGTGCGGGTGGTTCGCACGTCGCGCTTCGCGCTCCATTGCAAATTGTTTGCATGTTGCGCTGAGCGCTCTGAAATTGTATTCACACATATTATGTCAGATTATGCGTTCGGAAATGTCATTCAAAAAATTTCAAGCAGTCATCATAAACGTGTAAAATACAAATATAATTTACTGATTAAAAATGTTTGAAATCGAGAATAATTAATGTTGATAATATGATAAAGTTTTCAAAAGTTTGGAAATATCACAAATAAAACTATTTCGAAAAATTTGGAGTTATCGAGTTAAAATTTTGTACGCGAATTGACTGAAACTGAACAATGTTTAGTAAATTTGACAGATTTGATACAGATGATCATCAATTTGTAAGGAATCCTACGATTAAGTTTGATGGAAATTGGTGTAACTCGCCAGCGCGCGGCTGACCGGTTACCCATCCGAGTACTGATCGCGCGCGGTCACTGGATGACTTCGGGGGACCGTTAGAGCCCTCGTTTGTGAGACCTACGCCAGTGCCGCCCCGAAGAAAAGGTTTTCTATTTTGACAGCTACGATTGCGACTATTTTATTTGTCATATAATAATTATTGTTCGGGAGTGATGAAAACATTTATTTGTGAATTATCGTGGCGACGTTTAAATGTGTAAAGTGGCGTTTTTGTAGAATTTTATTATGTGATGTATGTAATGTGTGCGATGATTTTTGTAAAAAAAATATTTACGTAAAAACGTTTAAAAAGTGTTAAAAAGTGATAATCATCGTGGAATATAATTGGATAACAGGATATTATCCATTAGTAGCCTCCAGACCTTTATTTTTATTTTTTACTTATTTTATAGTCGAAAAAAAAATAATTACACATGACCTCCCAAATAGACAAATGTAAAAATATTTGCTAAATTTTTTACAGATATCTAAATGGGTCCAAATTTGGTGGACTGAAGCCCACCAAATGTGGACCTATTTTTTCATGGTAAAGACATAACGAATGAAGACTGCGAAAGATATGTGAATTGGTTCGCAAGTTTCGAAGTTTGAGCATGACACGGACGTCCGATGCGCAAACTTTGAACCTAAAAAGGAGATATTTTACAGTAATTTATACTTAATTTCTTTATAACATTGTTATTAATCTTTTAAATGGTTTAACGTTTTCAGGGCTTCATGTTGATGGTTTTCAGAAACTAACGCTGCCAGGTACGATGAA
Organism: Exephanes ischioxanthus; assembly: GCA_958510785.1. Taxonomy (NCBI): domain Eukaryota; kingdom Metazoa; phylum Arthropoda; class Insecta; order Hymenoptera; family Ichneumonidae; genus Exephanes; species Exephanes ischioxanthus. The sequence continues at coordinate 5,719,297 of OY294024.1, forward strand.
ATTCATTCATACGTATTGAAATGAGAGCATGCCACAGACGTCCGATGGAATAAAAGCTTCAACAAAGGTAATATTTTTTTGTTTTGAGATATAAGGTCTATAAATATAAATTTATATTCGTTTAATTGGTTCCAGATTCTCCAGTCTTTATGTCAACGATACAACAAGACTACGTAGTAAGTTTTAGCTGCGTTGGTTGATTCGTTGCGAAGATACGCTATGACACGGACGTCCGATCTGATGAAAATGTGAAAAATAGTCATTTTAATAGGCACTTTTTACGTGTAATGAGTGAGTGCCTAAGAAATGGATATTCCAATTTTGGTAATATTTGAAAAAAAGTATTGCGTTAAAACCACTCTCGCCATATATAAGTGACCTATAGAGGACCTACATTGACAACCAATTATTGGCCGATCATCGTGATCGACCTTGGGGCCAATGCTGGCTGCCAATATTGGCAAGTACTTATCATCTAAAGCTCCCTCGTTTGGAGATTGGGCCAAGCTCGCATGCCTATGTTGTTGGCAATATCGGTAGCAAGCTTCGCCCAACCATTGGCCACGTTCGATCACCCTACATGGGGTACGAAGTTCCTAGCGGGGGTGCATGATGCCACTCATTTTACAGCGACCGTGCGGCCAACTTATCTTCTACTTTTTCCTTTAGAAAAATGTAAAACAGTGTGGATAGCGTAAAAGAATAATCGTTCATTCACCCTGTCGCGTTCCAAACCGCACCCTTAATTCCATCGGGAGCGATCAAAAAGAATTGTTCTAGCGCACGCTCTCCTGCTGAGTGTTCGCATGCCCGGCAAACTCCACCGCATAAATATGTATGTGACGACGAAGGAGGGATAAAAACGGCAAGGGGGCGAATGGAAGAAGAACAAGAACAAGAAGTATTAGGAACGCTGGGCTCGACGCTTTCCGACAACTAATTACATCGTCGCTCAGAGACGTGCACAAGACACTGACTGTGACACGGAAAAAAAAAAATGTTCCATTCCTTGGTGAGACAGAATGAGGGTGAGGGTGAAGAAAACACGGCTAAGAAGAATGTTGCAACGGGGAAATAAGTGAAATCGAGTCGAAGCGGGGGCATTAGTATAGAGTAAAGACGTGGAATGAGACGAGACCCGTGCTTTCGTACTGAATCCTCTGTTGCTGAGGTTGGGAACGAGGGCGAGAGAAAGTTTAAGTTATAGCTAAGGGTTCAGAGTGACTAATCGACTCTCGGCCCGTCCGTTATATAATTCCCCGCTTCGCCAGCCGGAACTCAACAGCGTAGAGGATCGCGCGGGCTCAGAAATATATTCTTAAACAATTATCGCGAATGTAGCCCCGGGGCAATGACGAGCCTCCTGCGAGCTGGTAGGAAAAATTGCTCGTAACAGAGGGAAAAGCGCGGTGAAAGATGCCTGAGGGTCTGCTGCGGCGAGAAGGTGGAGAACCGGCAAGCTCTTCGCCTCTATACTTTCCCACAGAGTGTCTAAGCCTCTCGCTGCTTTCCGTCTGCATTTTTTTTTTTTCGACTTGTTCGTCACTATCCGCCACGTGCCACGGATGCAAGCTATGCGCTGTGAGTATGTGCGCTTTACTTGCACCTCAGTTCCCTCTGTCGTTCACTCCAGCGCTTTCTCTGTACACAACGCCTATGCTGTTTTTATGGCCGGCGTCGAACGGTGCAAGAGAGCTCAGACTGGAGGGGAAACTAAGCTCGTGCTCTTGAGCTGGCTCGTAATTTTTCAAGCCGTCCCTCTTGAAGCCGACGCACCAACCGAGCCACGCAAGAGCTGAGGCCCGATGAACGTTGCCGCAGCTCGCGCTGCCTCCAACGATCAACGTCGTCTCACCTTGTGCTTGCGCTATAACGACACCACTCTCTCGCTCGCGGGCAACCTCTTAACCCTCCACCAGATCCGATGCTCGCACACGTTCATTCTTGTTTTACTACCACCTATATAATGTTTTATATGCGCTACAATCTCTAGTTCCATCAAGGACATTATTTTCGAGAGGAAGCACTTTTGCCGCGCTCTAATATTATATTCGTAATATAGTTAATGAATTAGATTGGCATGGGTACGGAAAAGCGCAAGCGTTCTTTTTAAAAATCTAAACATTATTTATAAAAGACTGCGAATGAATATTGCATATTGTTCCTTCGTTGTTCAAGTTTGCTCGCAGACCTTCGCGCGTGGAAGTGTGCTGATTAATCTCTGACTCTCTCGTAGAAAAAGCTTTGCCAATGTCGGAGAAAAATTGCATTAGAGACTTACAAAGAAAAGAAAATCACACCAAAGAGATACAATGGATAGAAAAATGCATTGGCGAGGTACAATGAATAGAAGATTGCATCGACCAATATTATAAATAGAACACTTGTGGAGCCATGATGCAAAGATTAAATTTGAGCAAGCGACCTACTAATCCGGGTCATCTTTCCTTGTAGAAATTTTAGTGTTAAATCGGGGTCTGATGTGCTCTTGAAAAGACCTTATTAGCACCTTATCAGTACCTGATGTAATGCTCTGAAATTTCTACAAGGGCTTGTATTAAAAGAGAAAAAATTATGAGGAAGCAATCTGCAAATCGAAGTTTGCTGGATAATTAAGAAAAATCGTAAGTGTACTTTATCATTATTGTATAGTGATCTTTTTTACAGTATTTGTCACCCTGTCACGACGCAAAGAAATTATTTTGAAACCCGACAATGGATGTTTACATGATTCCACTGGGAACCATTGGCTGTTGGAAATATCAGCAATCGACCATTTTTGCGATATCGGCCATTAAAATACCATGAAACATTTTCTCGTTAGTCATCGTTTTGGGACTATGTGCATCGTATTCTTCCCGCTGATAACCTGAATCTACCACTTAGTTTACATCTGTTCCACAAAAATGAGTAAACAATGTTTTCATGGAAACATAACTCATAGGTAGTGTCGTATACGCCCCGTATCGTATTACTATTAAGAATTTACTATCAATCGATTCCCAATATTGTACTAGAATTTCAACTGTTAGAAATCGTGGAAAAGGTCAGGTGCCTATGATCTTCGACGGACAAAGTACGTAAGATAGTTTATATAACTATATACAATATCTTATAGTGTATATAACTATATAAAGACTTTACCACATTTAAAAACTAACCATCATGTAGCAAGTTCATCGCTGCAGATTCGAAATCGTTAGGATTGTCGAATTAGCACAAACTTTAAGAAAATAATGTATTATTCAGTTAAAAGTGTATATAACGAGGATTATAAGCCATTTTTTTCAAATCGCTGGAGAACGATAAATACTGTGAAAAAATCACGATGAAACGGTATCTTTGCAATGTTTATACAATATCCTGCAAATTGAAATTTGCTCATTGACTCGTTGATTTTTATTCATTCTTCATTATATGAAAATTCGATCTTATAAAGGCAAAAGTGGTCCCAAATTTTTGGGCACTGAACGTTCCGTACTTCAACCTCATTTTTTTTATTGACATTTTGTAAAAATTCTATCATATTATGATAATACCATATGGTAACAAATTGTCAAATATTATGGGAGAGCTGGGCAGAACTTGCAGTACCGAGTACATGTTTGGTACTTGAAGTACACAAGTACTTTTTACATATTCACGTACCACGGACAAGTCCTTTTTTGAGTACCTGCTCGCATTACGGATACCCGATGAGTAGCATGACATCCGGTTTCTATTAATATATAATAACTGTCTAAACTTTGCAATAAATATAATTTTAAAGACAATCTTACAATATAAGTTGCGGAGTATGATCGACGCTTCGCGTGCTGTGTTAACTGTATATCAACGACATGCAAACACCGCAAGGCCAGCCGCAATACTCAACACGCGACACAACAGAAATCATAATTCTACACTACGCTTCTTTGAGTCGCTGTGAGTCGTGGTTTCAAAATTATGTGCGTTGTTTGTTGCTTCTTCCAAAGGAATATATGTTTTTGTTTAAAAAAAAATTTGAAATTTTATCGTCATCGTACTTGAAATAGTCTAAAACGTCAAGGACTGCGATTTTCAGCTGCTGTCCGGATGTACATGTTGCTGTGTGACAGATTTACATCGTTTAAAACTGTTATAAATCGGAAACGGCTTGAGACAGTGAGTTAAAATTGGGGACACTAGTAGAGTGGTCACTTCGCTTCTTTCAGTGCAATTTTCATGAAGATTGAGGCTCAATTGGAGAATTTGCGCTATTTTAAATGTTTCGAAGAATCTTAACGCTTGCTGTAACTTGCGTAAATTTTGAGTTGCATCCTCTAACTGCATACAAATATAATATTTTGATCGAAGACCTTTGGTATTGAATTTGGTCGATTTATGAGTTACAGTGTTATAATCAGCGGTGAAGAATATATTAAGAATACCCTCAAAAAAATACATTACGCAAATTTCAGTTAGCGATTTACTACGATAAATGTTTGCGGTAAATATTAACCGTTTCAATTTTAAGAGATGTAGAATTTTCTTTGTTTTGAAAATATGTGCACCGTAATTTGCACATAGCAAGCACATGGCTTGCTCATTTATTACGATTTCGCGCATAACTCTATGGGGATGCCAAAATCGATCAACAAACTTTCACATAGAGAAAGCTACCCATGTCGGAATTGACCATCGTGTCTGGCTAAATGTTGAACTCGATTGGCAGACGCTCGGCTGCCAATGGTGGGCCACACTCCCGATTGTGACGCGTGGCCGATGCTCAGTAGTCACGCTGTATCCGGACATTACTGGAATAACAATCAGACCGCCATATGTCCAGTTGTAATAAAATTCCGAGTTCCAATAAAATCGGTCGATAATTCATAACAGTCTGGTGATTGTATCAGATTGCCTTCAACATGACGCCATTGCCGTTCACATTTTTTTTTAATATCGTTAACAATTTCATGAAATCCATCTGTAAGCAGCCTAAACGTGTCTTGTACATCTCTAAAGGAGCTCCACAACAATTTAAGTATTTTCACGACCAAGGTTTTTTTTACGAGCAAAACTGTGCGATGGTGTAGGAGGTACGTAAGTGGTGTAAGAGGCTTACTGCCCGATCCAATCTGCAACTTCCTCTAGAACATCAAATATTAACGCCCTCGAATGTTTACCAATGGCCATTGTCACGTCCTGCCCCTCACTACTGTTGTCTTTGCGTAATTAATTTGTTTTATTAAGTATTATTTCCCACTAAATTACGTCCTCACGCTTGATCGTTCCCAAATCGAATTATTTTATGATTTTAATTTCTCTCGAATCAAAATCACGTCACCGGACGTACATATCGAATTTCTGCAAATACATATCTTTTATTTTTATTTTCCATATTCCCGCTTTCAAGGTTTTCGATACTCGCGCGTAGCGTGCGAACTCGGCATTTTCGGGCCGTTTCACGGCAATTAGCTCTACAGAAATTAACTAGTCTACATTTAACTAGTCCACGTTTATCATCCAAGTGGCTCACAAGTCTTCATCAGAACTTCGAATAAAACAGTCTACGAGCTGGTCTTCTAGCAGTCTCACCCTTACACGAAATACTTCTATTCATACCTTTGGTAACTCTCCGAATCAACATTTAAAACCTCTGTATCACAAACCGAAAAAAGGTTTGGTAAGGTCACCGAAAATTTGTTTTTGTCAATCAAATCCGGCGGTTGCGGGTGGGGAAGGAAATATTTAGTTAAGTTGACTAAAAAGTTACGTCAGCAATTTAAGAAAATTATTTCATTGTCCCAACTAAGAATATGTTTGACCGAACACAATGGGTAATTATATCAATGGGGGCGGGACTCGAACTTCGAAACTAACGCATTCTGACCTAGTACCGTACCACTACGCTCCAATCGCTTATTGATATATGCAATCTTGAATCGGATATATAAATTATTCTCCGTCATTAACTTAAACTCAATTCCCTTGATCTGGCATTGAAATATGGAAACAACATGAAAGTTGTTTATTGTGGGCATAATATTTGTGAATGACTAAATTGACGTCTTGGCGGATTGAATAACATCATTTTCAAGATGACAAATGTTCAGATATATACGAACACATCGAATCACATTTTTTTCAAATCGACCAAATATACGTTCAAGTAAAAATAATATACCTTCTATATGTTATCAGTATATACGATTGAATCGAAAAAAGTTGTTTATTTAATGCAGTTGTCGTTCACTTTGCGTCAACGTTGTTAACGCAGTAACTGCTATACGCAATTAACACAACCACACCAGTTTTATTGTTTTAAGAATGGTGCAGTCTATTTAAATGCGCCTGGATTGATTCAAACCAATTTCCCCTGACCACAGTTGTGAGGTTGATATTACCAAACCTTTCTTTCGGTGCACGATCACGTTGTCCGATTCGTATTTGAATAAATATCAGTTTCATTACGCACCTAAACCCGGAACAGAATATTTACAGGAGAACACTGATTAACCGCGATGCTGGGACCGAAGAGTCCCCGGATAATCGAAATCCCGGTTAATCGGACCTAGACAGCGGAAGTATTTAAGTCAATAATGGTTAGTGATACAACTTTATTTTGACTGGTTACAATGACATTGGGTACAACTTACACTTAATTGTTAAAAAGTGTGAAGTAGAATGCAAAGCGCGCGTGTACTGGCGCCGAACTCCGCGCATAAAAAAATAAAAAAATAAACCTCGGAAGACGCACGGTTAATCCCGCCCCGGTTAATCGAGGTTCTATTGTATTTCGTTCGGAGAACGGACCCCATCGGTTAATGTATCGTTGCCTACATGTCTATGTTAAAAGCCACTTCTGGGGCTCCGCGATCAAGACCTATCTCTGGGTCGCCGCGTTGAAGGTTCATAACAATACCTCTGAAACGCCGTGAACAAGTGATTCGCAACCCTATGAATCACCGGAGCACAAATCGCTACTCGACCGCTGAGACGTAACCGGCATCGCAACCGACCAATGTACCAGCCATTGCAGTATTCTATTCGATGGTCGCGGATTATAGCGCTATAAGGAGATTTTGGATACAAGATTTACAACCTTAAAAATTATACCACAAACACAGAAGCAACACTGTACAATTCTTTAGCTTGTCGTTCCATTGTTCTAACTTCGAAATTTTCAGAAAAAGTTTCCTGAGTTTTTTTCACGAGACGGCTCTTTTTCTCTCACTTCGTCAAAATTATCGTTAGCGACCGATCACGACACGATTCCTCTTCCCAGTCATCGAAGAGTGATATCTGAGACCTCACGCGTAGAGCAAACGAATTGTCATAAAAAAATCCTCCAGTCTTTGCTATATAAGTAGTCTCGGCATCGAGCGAGCTCGATTCGAGTGCGACGTCCAGCGTGGTGTCTCGAGTGTGTGTGTGTGCCTTTTTTGTAAGGTAAGCGTGATTTTTAATTATAACCCGAGTATATGTACAGCGCTTACGGCAATGTGTGTTACCCGCCACGACATGTGAATCGGTCGTCTCGTAACCCGGCACGTCTGCCAGGACGACGCCAAAAACTAGTCACGGAATTCTGGGTATTCCCTGTCGTCCAAGGGCGAAATTTCCCTCATAGAGAACGGTGAAAGAAGTTCGCCGCACGTGAGTGTTTCCCGGACATCGGCAAGTACAGCTCGCCGGCCATCGTCCGGCAACTCGAACGGCATCATCCCGGTCGGCGCTAAAGAACCAAGCTAAGTGCGCGGCTACGTGTGGTGTCAAATGCGGGACAACATGGCACCTCAGAACGCAATTGTTGTCGCCGATTTTGGTCATGCGCAACCGGTCTAAGCATATTCTTCGACTAGTGGCCAAATATCTGTACTTTCTTTGTTCGCCGAAACATTGCGTTTTTGTAAAGTATATTTCGATTCTTTTTTGCGCCAATCGCTGGCGCATTCGTGTTTAACGTATTGATATTCGTTTAGCGCCGATCTCGGACGCGCTCACTAATTATATTGATGTAATTTTTGCGCCGATCGCGGGCGCGTTCGCTGATTATATTTGTATGATTTCGGCATCGATCTCGTGCGCGTTCTCCAATCATAATTATGTTATTATTGCTCCTATCTCGTGCGCATTAGTTAATTATTCTGGCTAATCACGATAATTGTTGCTGAATTCTCTATGCGCCGACATAGTGCGATTTTGTTAATTATATTAATAGTATTTACGTGCAGTCCGTGCCGATTCTTGGATATTGATTTCCTTATTATTTCGCGACAAAATGGTGGTACCGAATTAGTTCTCATTGGATGCTAAACCATTAATCTCCGTTATTAAATCGGAAAGAATCACTGTTGGCCTCGTTATTGTATTTATTTTTTACACGTTAATGTATTTACCTGTCGGCTTTATCGCATAGTAAATTTCGGAGAAAACTCTCGAGTTTCGATTCGCGACATTTATTTCGGTCGGAGATAAAGGCCAAAAAAAAATAAATTCCACACAAAGGATCCAAATCAATTGGAAGGGATTGAAGCTTCCACGCAGCATCAATGAAATGCGTGATTATATCATAATATGATTGATTAGGTATCTACGCCCATCCGTCGATTGTCAATGAACATTTCGATAAAACCTCTTTGGTGGTCTTAATACCGGAGCTCTCATATTGTTGAAGTGCTGGTGCACTTCAACAATATATCCCTTCCCGCATTTCTCATTTAGAAACACGCTAGTGTTTCTTAGTTTCTAGTTTCGACAGTTTTCCAGTTTAAATCAGGTTCTAGTGTACGTTGTAGGTTGGGTTACACAGTTGGGTACTACATTGTATACACACGAGCATGTAATCTCTGTTTATGTAAAAAGGGATTGTTACCGTTTACATAATAACAAATAAAATATATAATAATAATAAACACCTTTTGTCGCATGCAAATTTGCTTTGGATATGCTTGTTTTGCATTCAAGAACGTAAAAAAAACTCTTGACTTACATCATAATCAAAAAACGAAAACGGCAGATACTTTAAAACCAGCCATTCTATAAGCTTCTGATCGAGTCAGATTGAATTCCTCTTAGTTTGAAGGATTTTTCTATCTGGTAGAAAGAATTATTTTCACTGCCGAATTGTTACCATGGATGGTTCTCAAGTGTTTTTGAATACCGGAGGCATTCGAATTCTTCATCATTATCTGACAGTCCTTTCCAGCTTCAGCGCATTTCAAACAATTCCCATACGTATCCTACCCTCTCATTATCATATGGCAAATAAATCACCGTATTTCCACGCACTATTATTGCTAACCGTCATAGTCGATTTTGGAGCTGAAGTCAACTCACGAGTATTTTCCTCATCTTCAGCAGTCGATAGCGTTGATGACTCAGTTGGTACGACGTTCTGTGTAGTGGACGGCATTTTGTCGACCAACTTGGCATTTTTTTCTCTGGGTATCGCACCTGTTGTTGGTTGTACAAACGCTTTTGATGCTCTTGCGTTTTCTTGTTCGACGACTACATTATATGTGTCCATATTATGTCGAACACCTAACTCAGTTGTAGCTTGGTTCACTGTCGGACGATAAAATCATGGGGAGTTCGTTTTTTCGCGCTAGCCGTTTTTTGTCCGTAGTCAGTTCGAATTCAAAACGCTTCATCGTGTCTAATTTCGAAGATCAACGACCAGCCAAATACGAGAGCTGAAAAAAATAAATAGAGACAAATACATCAGCGAAAAGCTTCGATGATTCCTTTATAGTATGATTAGGACGTCACGTTGGAAATTATTTTTCGATTACGCTTCGTTACGTTACATTTTTCCGAGATGCCGATGCTACAGCCGGCAATAAAGATCGAACGTAAACCCCCATCCGCGGAAATAACACTACTTTGCAAGAGATTCTTGATTACAAAGAATCGGATAAAGAATTCTTCGGACTGGAAAAATTAACTGCGGGGATTGCGAGAGGAGATTTTGGAGGATTTATATTTTATCCAGGGGATTAGATCGGCAATCCGTTCGTCATTCGATGCTACAAACTCGCGCCACCAAAAGCGGCACGAAATTGCGATTAAACTATGGCAACATGTGAAGAATCTCAGAAAGAAAAGTGTGTCATAACAACCGACAAGCGGTTCCAGCACAATACAGATATGTGAGTCAGCAGGTGACGATATTGTGACGGCACGACCTTTTGATACCACAAGGTGCCTGAACAGTTCCAGCTCGCTGTGGAGCTTCATGTCGAGATTGTGGAACTTCCCATACGGAGGCGAAACAGTACAGGCAGCTTCTGGATCATCGTCACCTACAGACACACATATCTGCATTATGCCGGGATAGAGTGCGTTCCTGTGCTGGTACAGAGCAGACCCCGTGCCGTCAGTTTTCTATCTGGGTATGTAAAAAAATATTAACCAAACATTCAATTAATTTATTATTGTTCAGATATATCAGTTTTTATTCTATCACATTTAAAAAGTTTCTTCTATCAAAAAGCATTTTCTGCATTGTTGGCTTCCTTATAGAGGAAGCTTCGCGAATAAAGGAACATTATGAGAAAGCCACATAACCATCTCAATTTGCAGCTTTTATTAGAAAGTCACATTAAAATTTCAATTTGTAACTTATATGAGGAAACCATATGAAAATTTCAGTTTTCACCTTTTATGAGGAAGTGAAATGAAAATTTTTATTTTCACCTTTTTTTAACGTCAACGCCGTGTTTGACTTTTATGCGACATGTGTTTCACATAACCATGTCGTAGCCATGTGTACACGCGTACACATGTTTGTTGTAACTGGCGGCCACTTGGGTCGGAGAGTGAATAACTGAACTTGGTGATTGAATCTGAATATATGTGTTAGATTTATCAGTCGGAGTATATTTCGGAGGTGTACCGTACAAATTGATCGTCGGAGCTGAACTCAGGTTTGCGGGCGCGATGCTGAGGGCCTCGGACCCTGCATCAAAGTCTTATCGCAAAGACGTTTGCGATAAGACTTTGGCCCTTCTCACGGCTCTAAGCCGCGAGACCGGATGCAGATAACCTGCAGGGCTTCTGAGTAATGAAACGCGGCGAAAAACAATATGCCCGTGATAAATACTATTAAGTCGAAGAGGCTGGAGCCGTTACAATGTGTACAAATGTGTTTACCATAAAAAATATAAGGTTTTTGTTTTACTGCACACACCTAGTGCTGTTTGCAAGTTGACGTGTCTGTCAAAAGGTTAGGAGCCACTGCAAATGCTGCTGCTGATGAAGTCGCTATGCAAATCCCTCGTGGAAAGTATTTCCTCTATGATTATACTAATGCGATACACGGTCTGTCTCTTCACTGTTTGTCTCTTTACGCGAATAATTTCCTGGGACATGCCAGGAGCGCCACGTTTCCTTTGCTTTACTCGAGCTGCTTGGTGCACCGTTTAATAATTGTCAGCATCCGCATTATCTCTACCTGCCACCTACCAACCCCATCACCTATCATCAAGGTATTACATTCTTCCTGTTGGTAACATACATTTATTAGCAGATTGCGTAAATATTCAATATACAACAACGTCATATACTTGTGAAAGCCGGACAGGCTTACGAAAACATTTCTTCCATATAGCGGGCCATATTTCTACCGAATAAACAGCCGAAACGAAAAAACCCAAACCTGCCGTTTTCGCATTTATTTCTTTGCAATTAACACAATTTTATTGCATCCAACTAACATTTATATAAAATGCGGATATCAAAATAATGCTATACATTTTTTTCAATAATAATAACTATTGATTAATTGTTTATAATTTATTTTTATGTTATAAATAATGCTATATGTTCTACGGAAACATGTTAACACATTTTCGGAACTTTTATTTACAATTCCTACAGTAAATTCCCTTGATAACTCCCTATGCGTGGAGATTTACTTAGCGTAGACTTGTATATTCGAGGTGTCGAAGCCGACTAGGATTACGTCGGTGGACCCCAGTGTCAGCACCGTTTCAGGCTTGTCAAATAGCCCAAGCATCGGCGATTATTTAGCTAGGATATCACACACCCATAGCCGATTCAATGCCGATCATCAATCTGTTATGGACGTACGCTCCACCAGACCATTATAATGAGGAAGTAATAGAGCGTATTCATACGTATGGTCGGCATAATGAGAGCGGTGACGAGGGATAGAAGATATTGTCGGAAGGGCGCGCTGTTATAACAGGAGAACATTGTAGTGGTCGAATGCCCGGAACAATCGACAAAAGTCCTCTCTACAGCCGAATATGCCTGTTTAACCACGTCGAATCGGGCACGTGTCCACTATGGTCGTACGCGCCCGCAGTATAAGCCGGCGCCCGTACACCGCATCCCTTGGAGCTACCTATGCCATTCGTGGACCACCGCGTTTCGGACTATTACTCTCACCGACGCAGAATACACTTACTGTATTGCAATATACCACGCGTTCGAGCTTTTATATGCGTTTTCATGCCATGCAGAGAGAACCGACATTGGAAATTGTATTTAACGACGAGAATGGACGAAGGTTGGCCGGTCGGCCGAACAACTAGTCAGCCAGTGCGTGCGTCGGCCCAGTGCTCTTCTATACGCAAACAACAATTAGGCATTCCAATAATAATTATCGTCCGATGCGACATCGATATGAATTCATAATCGCGCTCCATGGCTTGCGGCTTCGTGAAATTAACGCCCGCGTTCCCTCGCTCTCGGACTTCCATATATGGTTTTCCTACTGCGCTTTGGTTAACTGTTTCTCTCTGCTGTCGACACATGCGTTGGTCATGGGGGAGACGTATACATTCGAATCTTTGACACAATCGTATTAGCACAGGCCCTATTGTGATTATCGTTGAAAATCCAAAGCTTGATATTGATAGGACTTGCTGTACATTGATAGCCTAAAGGTATCACGGTGTATTGAGTGTTTATAAGCACAGCCGGAATGGCCTTTTAATATTGGGCCGTGATACGGATAAATGTAATCATAAACCTCGAGACGATCGGGCGATTGGTGATCAGCAGGCAATTCTGCGTACGTTAGTCATTAAGTGTATCACGATAAGTAAAAATCAATTTTTGGAACACATGCATAGGGGAGACCGGGGCAAAATGGCACAGCGGGGCAAAACGGCACAGCGGGGCAAAACGGAACAGTGAGGGCAAAACTCAATTTTCCAATAATCTTTGGATGCCACATTTTGTCCCAACGATACATCCGGATTTTCAAACCCGTTTTACCCCACGTACCACCATCGCCACCATCCAAAAGTTATTGGAAAATTGCGTTTTCTCTCATTATCCCGTTTTACCCCGCTGTGCCATTTTGCCCCGCTTTCCCCTAGTCTCCCTTTCTGTTTCTGTAACGTGTGGCGAATAGGTCGCTTTTCAATAAGGCGGGCGAGAAAAATACTGCACATACTATTTATGCACAATAGTGCAAAAATAGTCATTTGCGGTTCAAGTGCATTAAAGCGAACTTTATACGCACGTTGTGAAGTGAGTCGCCCGAGCCGCACGCGTATTACAAGAGCACGAGCCTGTCATACGCCTACATATTTTCCCTGCACTCATTTTGTATCCCTTATCCATGTTTTACCGCGAAATAACTCCTTGGTAACTTTCGGTAAATGACCGAAAGTCGTTTAACGCGAGTCAGAAGCTCGTGTTCGGCTTTCTGGGAAAAAATATATAAATTACCGCAAACGGTCATTTAACATCTTGCACGGTCCTTCGATGATCCTCTGCCTTTAAAACCATTAACCTTAGAACTCAACTTAATTTTTTTACCTTCAAACGCATGACTGGGGTCCGAACGCACCCCACGCTTTTCTTGATCATAAAACTGGTTCTATGCTGATAAACAGACTTTCACTCACACGGTTTTCTTTGTTTTTTCATAAGGAAGTGAATGGTGTACGAGACATGTGATTTTATTTACATATAGTTAATGAAAAGCCCATTCAAAGACTGAAAACCGGAAAAAATCAGAAGAAAGCTCATTTTTTCGCGTTCGCGTGGGGTGCCTTCGGATCCCAGTCATGAGTTGTAGGATTAATTCTCGCGTTTGGTCAAATGACCCCGGTAATTTACCTACCCATTACCTTGTTAATTAATACTAGTTAATTGTTCACCTATTATACCTGCAATTTAACACATGTAAAAAGGAACATAAAGCCCCTCGGTCGCTCGCTTGGGAGAAACAGTGTGGGTGCCGCATAAGCCCCGTCTCGCGCTGCGAGTTCGAATGAGCGCGAGTACCTCAATCGGCCGCGAGATGGCGAATCGGCTCCCAGCGTTTCTCGCAAGCGAAGCTGCCACAGAACTCCTATAAGTAGCCGAGCGAGAAAACAGATGATCACTCGATGTCCTCTTGGCTGCAGAATTATATAGGGTTGATAATAAACGCTGTTTCTTGTAATATCTCGAAAAATCCCGTCTTTTTCCTCTCCTACTCCGACGAACGCGGTCACCTTTCGCCCCCTTTATGGGCCGCGAAAGGCAGACTGCCCCCACTTCTTGGTCGCAGTCGGCCTTTACCGCACTGGACTGCCCCCATTTCTTGGTCGCGGTCGTTTTACCAACACGGACCGCCCGCACTTCTTGGACGCGGTTCTCAACTCCTTTGTCAAGAACACACGGTTTTTGGAAAAGAACACACTTGCATATGCATTTGAATCAATCGCAATATGGTGGATTCGTATATCGCATGGCCGCCTAATATTTTGAAGTACCGTGTGTGCTATTTTGAAGCTGCATCGATAATCAGCTATTGAAACACGTTGATCGACATCACCGATTTGATCGGTCGTTAAAGCGCAGTGCAATGAATATGGATGTGAAGCAACATTTACGAATTTGAAGCCTTTCAAACAGCGTGTTTTTCGAAAGCATCCACTCGTCGAACTTAACGAAGAAACTGCAAATATCTCTAATGTGGAGAGGTAGGGTTGAGATTGAATATAAATGATTTTAAGTAATTTGTAAGAGGCTATACTGAGCGATTAAGCATTTGAAGAATACAGACTATTTCATTGAATGCACACACAGTAAAAAATAATTTCTTAAAATCGGAATACGATGTTTCGTAAAAATAATTTTGTTAAATAAGTGACAAACTCGTTTGTCAAAGTTTGAATATTACAAAGCTGCCGTTTTGTTTCCCGAATTACCTATTTCACTTTGTACTTTTGTTTGTAAAACTGAAACCGGACGGTGCGATCGGAAAATTAACCAATAAAAAATTGTGGACGTTTGTGGACAATAAGTTGTAAAAAGTACAAACTTTTTTTACTGTGCATTTTTTAAACATTTTTTTATAATATGTACATACTTTAATATATGTTGGGTGCGGGGGGGGGGGGGGGGGGGGAAGAGGTGAACACACGTAGAATCTCGTAAACAGTAACTACATGCGTGAATGCGTTTAAAGCGTGGTGAAATAATTCATGTAAACCGTGTAAAATTCACACACTTCGACATGTGTTGAGAACCAACGCATCATGAAGCTTCTTGCATGAAGCAAAAAAGTGACTATACGATTTACACACGTAAAATGTGTTGAAACAACAGGCTTGTTTTTGGAATGCACTTGGCTGTAAAGCGCCAAATTCGCCACTCTCGGCAGACCCAAACAGTAGCACTTTTCATGCGTGAGTTACAAAATAGTAATTTGCGATACTAATGCGGAAAAGCGGGCTTTCGACGAAGGTTGTGAAGTCGACCGCACGAGCGGAAGCGAGTACCACAGTACCAGAAACCAAAGGCGAGTGCTATCTGTGGTACAAGCTAAAGGCAAGTGTTGCCTTCTTCCCAACGTCTGTCGGGAGTCCGCTTTTTTGTACAAGGATGCACACTACTTTTTCTAACAAATGTATAAAAATTTGCTAGCGTGCGAGAAAGTAACTAGTGTGATTTGTACATGCGCAGTATTTTTCTCGCACATCTTACTAAAAATGCCCCGAAAAAGGGACTTTTCATGCATATGTCACAAAAAGTAGGATTTCAATAATATATTGTTATTGCTGTACTGATATTGTATTATCGGCAAGAAGGCCAGCATTATAATCTGAGTGGCGACGGTATCGTCTTTGTCAATAATTGAATACTTCATGCATCAACTGAAACATCTCAATGACCCGAATTCGAAATCAAATAATGTATGGAGAGACCAATCATTCCAACCCATGAAGATATTTATTCGGAGAATGGCACGTATACCATCACAGTATAATACCATATATACAAACATATTACCCCCCCCCCCCCCCCCCCCCCCCCCCCCCCCCCCCCCCCCCCACCCCCCCCCCCCCTTGGTGAAATAGTAGCTTTTAGCCCGAATTTTGTTGATCCTATGTACTGCACTTGTTCAGGAATATATGTAAACATCAGTTGGATCCTGCAGCAGGAAAGTATTAATTCCCTTGACATCAACGTTCGACTGAGCTCCTCGAACGCAATAGTTCAAAACTATGCCATACAAGAACTCATACACAATAATATATCATACAAGAACTCATACACAATAATATACCATACAAGAACTCTATAATGTCGTATATATATTACATGTTTAATATGCCTGCCGAATTAAGTCTTTATGCAGAGACGAGATCGAGAGGAGCATTCCACCATTAACCCGACAATTATGAATTATCCACATGCCGAGAGATACGAGCTTTCCGATAGAAATGACGCGATTCCGGGATCTCAAATTGGAACTACATATTGTAAAGATTCGGTAAGAGTTTGCCGTCGAGGAATTCAATTATTCTGCTTCATTTATTAAATATTCGGGTCATTCGGCTGAATCCGTCCGTACTGTAGGCTACAATTCGCAAAACAATTTTCCGGTTTTAAAGTTCACCCGTTATCGCATGGCCTTTTAGCGCCCAAATGGGAAAATAAATAAAATAGACCCAAAGGTGAAATTTTAAGACCTAAGTTCGACCTTAAAATCGCTCTTGAGATCAAACTTAAGATTTCTGTTCAGATCGAACTTAAAAGCAAACAACTTT